>JAPWTK010000497.1:0-321646 GCA_029963805.1 Aromia moschata | reverse complement strand
TTGGATCAAGCCTACGATAACCGCATTAGTCTACGTTGATATAATGAGAGAAGTAATGTTGCCCTATGTGGACTGGAACATGCCGCTCAGATGTGTCTTACAGCAGGAAAATGATCTAAAACATATCAGCAGACTAGCAAAAGGCTTTTTTGCACAAAATCGAGTTCAGGTTATGGAATGGCCCGCTCAGTCACCAGACCTGAACCCAATTGAAAATCTTTGGGCAGATGTTAAAAAAAGCTGTTTTTAACATCTTTTCTAACATCTAACAAAAAGCAAACCCGAAGAAAACAGCAGAATTATGGTATATTGTGCAATCAGCGTGGGAGGCTATTCCATTACAGCATTGTCAAGCGCTGGTTGACTCTATGCCACGGCGTTGTGCTGCTGTTTTGAAAAACAAAGGTTATACAACAAAGTATTAATATGTTACAGTTTAACTTTTTAATTTTATTTGATTCCTTGTACAGCAATTTGTATGTTTGACGAGCGGTGCTATTTGTTGCACAGTAAAAACTTGAGATATTATAAGTTAACTAAATGTGCTACATTTATTTTTAGTTTATTTGGAACAATATGTTATATATAATGTTTTGTTATATCATTACTCTTTTGTAATAAAAATTAACAGATTCAATTAAGGCTTGCCTTTTATATTTCATGTTTTTAATGTAAATTAGAATCGGTACTATTTTGATGCACAGAGCTGTATGTGTACCCTTCCTTTACGCTGCTACGGCTTTCAGGGGAAGGATGTCTAATCTGTGTGTGTCTAAAAAAATTTCTATATTTGTTAGCCAGTCTTTTGCCGCGGGGATAGCTCAGTGGGTAAAGCGCCCACAGGTGGAAACAAGTAGATTGGAGAGGAAATTACCACGAACTTAAGTACAGCTAGACAAACAGAGTAGACACTTTTACATCGTGTTGGGGGTCGACCGCTGAGCGATAAATCGCCCAGCATATTCATAGAGTTATCTAATTGAATATGAGCTCTGTGTAGCCAATGTACCTGTAGATGTCGCATATTAACATGAATAAAAGCATATTATGTCATGTTATGTTATGTTATGCCAAACGAAAAAAAAAATGAAACTTTTTTACCATAAATCTAGCGCACCCCAGAAAATTTTGGAAACGAACCGAAAAACATTTGTGAAATATTGCTTTATCATGTATTACCCATGTAAACATAAAAACTTATTATTCTCGAAGTTATATTTTTTCTTAATAGCTATTACAAAACAAGTATGAAATACAAATTCAAATCTCCATCATTTTAGTAGATCTTAAAATTTCGAAAAAAAAAAATATTTCGCAAATATTTTGCAACCCGCCTTCAGGATTTTTTGTGGATGTGCCAGATTTCTGAACACACTGCAAGTTTTGTTTGGATTTTTTTTGTTATATTAGCCTTCCGTTTTGGGTCTACATAAATCCACTAAAAACTGGTGGTCCCATGGTACCTTACGAAAGTACGAGAATTTGAAATTCCACCAGCTGCTACTGTAAAAGATACCAATGCAACCCATAAAAATCTGGTTACTATTTTATATTCTCGTCCCAGTTATGTCCTGGTTTATCGGGCGTTTCTTAATAATTGCCTAATAAGTGGCATTTATAAGAATTTTCTATCTGAAAATTACTTCACTTAAATCACCCTGTAAAAGTATTGGACCCTTATTAATAAACAACAGATATAACTTAATATTAGGTATTTTTTTCACTAAATGTGAAATTCTCTAGCTCTATTGAATACTGTAGGTACGTACATATATAACTAAACATTTTACGAATGTAAGGTATACATATTTTTCTATTCTCCTATCAACCATGTTGGCGAAATAAATATTTAAAATTTGTGTAATCAATACTTTGACGTCTACAGCTACAGGAAATGAAAGGATTTTTGGTATTTTCCTTCCTAGAAAATCTCAGAAAGTCAATGAACTTCAGTCTTATGATTTAGTGGGAATCCCACCAAGTTAACTTTTAGCCTTTTAGTCGACTTAACCTATCTACTTAGAATATTCCACATCTTTTCAGAAAATGTCTTAATACTCTTAAATAAATCGCATACAAAGTACTTATTAAGTCTACTTATACATTACATCCTTTAAATCAAATAAAACGTAAACTAAACTGCTAGGCTAGCCAGGAGTATTTACTGACGTGAAATAAATTGACTAACAGCATTAAAAGTTTTCCGTTCAAAAGGCATTAACTAATAACTTTCCTAGTTCTATCACCTCAACTACGGCTACAACGTTTTGTACAGTTACGGTTGGGTAGTCGGTAATTTTAGGGCCTTTCTTCATGTAAACGTTGGCCATACGTCCTGAAAGTCGTTCTGAATTACCTCAATTTCATCCAAGATTTCTGTCTACCCAGCGGTGCACGGTGATCGATTTTCATCGAAAATTGGACAACAATTTACATTCAATCCAATTTTAAAGCAAAATGGACATTTTTGGGTTGTTCTTTGAGCAATTGTCTACAAAATGTGATACCGCTTTTTTCGATTAAAATAATTGGCCGACCTTGCCAGACCTCCAAAGTTGGTGAATTTTCCAAAAAAAATTGATTTTGTCGCTGCAACTTCGTCGATAATCAAGCTACAAAAGTTAAACAATTTTTTTCTTAAAAGTACATAAAAAAAGCTTTAGTCTGACTTCTTAAACATTAAAAAGTGTCACTCGAATCAAAATTTACAGGGTTTTAAAAATAAACACATTTTTAGCGATAACAAAAAGATATTGCATTTCACAGTTCCTCAAAAAAATCGGACTTATCTTTGGATCTAAACAACCTTTTTCAACGTTTTAAAGCGCAAATTAAAGCTGTTTATACATGTTTTTCATAAAACTTTTAGTTGGAATTTTACTTTGATTTTGCATCGAGCTGCAGCTATAATAATAAAAAAACGAAAAAAACCGCTAATTTTCAGTTTAGCTCATAATTCGCTCAAAATTTTCGTTTACGATAATAAAAATTTATATTCTGAAAGTCTGATTATTACTTATACTTCTTTTCCGAAATACTTTCCATCAAGTTTTACGTTCGTAGCCGCAAATCACATATGAATTTGTCTCAATGATATGTGTTATAAGTTATAATAAGGTTATGAAAATTTAATTTTTTACTGGTATACATTTTATAACACTTTTTGTCACAATATAATTTAAATATATCATAATATGATAACAAATAAAAATATACGTGTATCCTGTCTTAAAATTTTGAAGGCCTGAAATTGAAGCTTCAATAGCAAACGAAAAGTAGCGCCTTTTTCGTTTTTATTATCATAGCTGTAGCTCGATGCAAAATCGAGGTAAAATTCCATCTCAAAGTTTTATGAAAAACACTAATAAACAGCTTTAATTTGCGCTTTAAAACGTTGCGAAGGGTTGTTTAGATCCAAAGATAAGTCCGATTTTTATGAGGAACTGTGAAATGCAATACCTTTTTTGTTATCGTTAAAAATGAGTCTATTTTTAAACCCCTATAACTTTTGATCCGAGCGACACTTTTTAATGTTTAAAAATTCAAATCAAAACTTTTTTTATGCACTTTCTTTGGAGGTCTGGCAAGGTCGGCCAATTATTTTAATCGAAAAAAAGTGGTGTCATATATTATAGACAATTACTCAAAGAACAATTTGAGCCCAAAAACGTCCATTTTGCTTTAAAATTGGCTTGAATGTAGATTTTTATTCAATTTTCGATGAAAATTGATCACCGTGCGCCGTGGCTGAGTTGCTTGCTTTTAAATATTAGAAATACTGAGAATAAAAATGGTTTCCTTGAGCTCAAATATAATATGTTGTATATGATTAGTTGACACTTGTGTTTTTAATATAACCATGTGGTATATAACCAGGTTTATCTCTTTCAATTTTGAAAATTTGAAAATTGGGGAGAAAAAAACACCAACTAAATCAATATTCAATTCAAATCCAAAGCATTTCCTGTTTTATGACCGTAAAATCTCTAATCAAATTTTCTGCAAAATGATGCCTAGTGTTGAAATGTTGGTCCTTGTTGATTCGAATTGAGCATAGAAACTCTTTAAGCGTATCACTTGGTTGGTTCTTCTATTTATATTTATACAAAAACTTCTCAGCATATACATACCTAGTATCAATGTTACCATGCTATCAGCTTGCCATTGTCTTATTTTTGCATAATTACAAACATTTTGAGATTGGGAATGGGTATATTAGACTCAAGTAGGTTTATTTTGACGTATTAAACATCTGAATAATATTTACGTTTCACTGGAATTTTTTCATTTACACTTTTAAATGGAATACCCTGGAATCTTACAAAACTGGATGCTGCATAAAAAATTGCATTTGACTTTTCGATTAAAGATGGTAGATGCATTTAATTTTTTTGTAAAAATCTAAATCGCTTAGATTTCTAACTCTCAAAAATTTTTGTATATCATATGTCAAACTAGGTTTTGGAAATGATAATATGACTCATTTGTGCTCGACAATGAAAATTGTGCTGTATAGTAAATTTATTAAAGGAAAAAGAAACATATTTTTTCAGTGTCTTCTGTACTCAAGTTATTTTATACATATTTTTAAATGGTACCCGCTATATTTGTTACCGCGAATAATTAAGATAGTCTTTTCCAAATTGGTATTAGACGCAAAAAGAAGACAAAACAAAAGAAGAAAACGTCGGATTGCAGGGATATTTAAATATGTATATATTTATATACTTTTAATTCCCCTATAATGACTGCGAGGCATTATGGATATACACCATAGGGAATTGCACCTTTACATATTGGCGATACATGTGTAGAAGAAAATAAGTTAAAATACACCAGTAAGGGCAGACAAAGACAGTTAGATGCACCAGTGTTTCACGCTTGTGTACGTATTAGAAACGTATGATGTAAAACGTTACCTGCGCGTAACAGAAACTGGAACGTGGAGTGGATAGACACCGCCCACCACCTACCGAATTTGAGTGAGTGGGACTCGGTACTTTTCGCAGCTATGAGGGTGTACATCGACTTGCTATGAAACGAAATTCTTACGTAATTCTGACTTACAATTATCCCATGTACGTACACTTAAAAGAAGTGTACGAATATAATTGTATTTATTTTCAAATTTTTGTATTACTTAACTAACCGGTCTGCAAGAAAATAAAATTGAAGTTCTATAAAAAATAAAAAAATAAAAATAAAAATAAAATATAAATAAAACTAGTCTAAAAACTCAGTTCTTACGCGTTCTAAAACTTCAGGGTAAATATTATTTAGGACTTGTACAATTCTGGCCCGTAAATCATTTAAATTTCGTGGTCTTTCATTTTCATGTCCGTAAACAGTTTGTTTTATTTGTTAAATACTTGTTGGCATTTAAGGAACCGTTTATAAAAAATGGCCCAACGTTGGAATCGCCTAAAATACCAACCCAAACATTTAACTTCTGGGGATACTGCGTACGCACAGAAATACTCCAGTGCTTATTTTCCGTAGACCAATAACGATATATAATTCAATTCACAATTCACGCCTACATATTTTATTGTTACCCTATCACGAAAGACAGAGAATAACGCTCATAAAAGTTTTAAAATGACATGTCAGTCTGGCAACTATGGATATAATATTTCTCTGTTCCTCTATCTGTCAGAGTTTATTCTTTTCTCATCTTTTAATGCTCGGCTTTGAAATCTTGGACGTTCCAACCCTGTATGTGTTTCTTATTACAGTTGCGAATTCAGTTTAAGGTATTTATTGCCTAATCTAAAATAGTTAAAGGAAATCTGGTATTCTATTGTTTTGATTGATTGATAGAACAGTTAAATCTTGTTCCTGTCTCTTATTAGGATGTCTCTTAGGATCCTAAAAATTGTGTTAACGTTAACATCACCTTCTTCGATGTATTAAAAGCGCCAATATCTGGTCTTATAATTTTTGTTTAATTGATAGAGTAATTGAATCCTGTTGCTGTTTCTTGTAATAGGATCCTAAAAAAAATGTGTTTCGTTAAAGCTGCCGTCTTCGATTTATTGAAAGCTCCAATAGTGTTTTCACCTCGAGGTCCATTCATATTATATGATTATTTAGAGTCGATACGGCTTCCAATCGAATACTAAAGCCAGCTTCGTACTAACTGCAAAATAATTGCAAATATGCGGTACGTTGTTTTCTAAAGCGCAGTTCTCTTTGGAAGACGCCCTTTAAAAACCCTCGAATTTACGTTATCTCTGTCGGGTTTCTCGAATTAGCCGTATTGATTGATACACGGCGCGATTGTAACCTGAAAGTTTCCGATTCGAAGTTTTAGTTTCGTTGGTTTTGTTGGGGACAGCGAGGACAGAGATCATATCTTAACGATTTGAAACAAAGAAGGTCTCTCTGTTGTATCTATAATAGTAGTGTTCATGTTATAGTATAATTTTATAACTCGGGTCTGAAAAGTGTGTTACAACGCAGGGTCAGCACTATACAACTCCTATAATAAGTAAAATATAAACTGTATTTTTTAAACGCCTTGTAAATTATATACAAGTGTATTTCTTGCACGTACATACGTACGCCACTGACCGTGCCACGCCCTAGGGCTCTCATGTGGCTGAATCGAGGGAGGCCTATATGCAATGCGCGACGGACGAAGGGTAGAACGCCGAGCCTAAAATAATGTTATGTGTCGTGAGTAATTAACTAATAAATGTGTGTACATACGTATTTTGCACCGTGTACGTATTTATTTTAGAATGAATGTAGTGTATTTACATATTATCTGTTTTGATGTGGATTTTTGCAATAATGGCACAGTCGTTACCATTTGTGAATAGACTGAAAAATATTATTTAGATTCGAATATCCATCAACAAAATATTACTGGTACTGTTAGAAAAAGTAATTTTAGTAAAACATATTTACAGAAGACATACCAACAGGTCATGGGAAATATCAAAGCAATAAATTTATGTGCCTGACAGTGGACGAAACAACATATGTTTGCGGTAATAAGGTCGTTAATGTTCTGATACGAATTTTAAGTGTTTCAGGTATTTCGCCCCCGTTATTGATAAGTAGTAAAAAAGGTTTTGCAAACAACAGTTAAAAGTATAGAAATCGTAGTAACACGTGCATTGTAGATGTAAAAAAATAATCATGTACTAGATGTTAGTGACAACAAACAACTGTTAGTGATACAAACAACTGTGAGAAGTTCGTGGTGTATCGTCCTCGTAGTGTCGTAAGGGTATTTAGAGGTGCGTAGTCTGTTTGCAATAGTGCACTAACAAGCCGAACATGTATGCTACATGCATATATGTAGATGGAAGCAGAGTTGGACTCGGTCACTATTATTACGATAGTTTACTGAAAAATCATCATAATACAATAATTAGTACTCTATATTAATACTAGTATTAGTACTCTATAAACATAAAAAACTGGACATGAAATGTAAAAAAACTTACTTATATAATGTCTTAGTCTGTTCCGCTATCTGACTCGCATGGAGATTTGTGCCGATAATGGCACTCTATTTCTAGATACCTACTTTTCTAGAGTTTTCTCCAGTTAAACCTCGTTAAACAATAGTTTATACAATGAAAAAGTTCTTTCAATGCTTATTGTCATCAAGACAGTATAAGAAGTTGTCTATAGTATATGAACTATGTTAGTAGTATTATGTTAGTAGTTAGTAAAGTAGGAGATAAACCGTGAACACATCCTGTAATGACAAGTATTGAGTTGTGGTTGTTTATTTTTTGTTTAACAGCATCTAATACCATAAACTGTTCTTGTACCTATAAACCATATGTTTCCAGTATTTTTATTGTAGTAATTAAGGTGAAATAGTCACTATTAATGTAATGGGCATCATCTCGTATTCTTTATAGTTGCAAAACTATGTACTGTATGTAGGACATTGCTTTCGTTAGGACACACCTAAACATAACACGTTCCTCATAATGCTTATCAATGATTTGATAAGCATTTTGAGGAAATGCACCTAGTGGAACAGCATTTGCTGAAATATGCTTAGTGACACAGTGTCATCATGGGCACAGACAAGTCGGAAAAGAGACCGACTGTTGAGATGCTGAAGAGATGTATTTGCAAGTTTTTTTTTATTTATACAATTCATGTCCCGATTTGTATAATTATTCGAATATTAATTGTTGGATTATGATTTATTTTCTGTGAGCTATCGCTTTGTAATAAAAATGACCTGAGTCCGATTCTGTGGCGGCTCGCCTGAATCCGGGCTGTACTAAATGTTACCAAAATTCTACGATGCAATAAAAATCTTGCTCCGTGTTTCGGATCAAATGTGAACACCCTGTAGGTACCTGGATCGTCATCATTTCTAGCATGCTTTTGCCACAAACGAACGCCATTACTGAGATTTTCACCGCAACAAAAGGCGACGCGCGCTTTTATTTCATCGTCACTATTTAGGGATGCTCGTTCAATAGACGTGCGATAAAAACAAATCTTTGACTGCATTACAGTATAAACACCCGGCATTTGTATGGGCTCGAGAAGCTTTCCAGAACGATACCGTCGACAATCCTTCCCTATGAGCCGCATAAAAGATCAAAAATCATTTTTATATATTTCGCGCATAATAGGCCGCGGAAGTGAATTGATGGCCCTTTGTGCTCATGGATCCAAATAGTCCGGAAAAATTTAATTCACGTCTGCAGTTATCGCCCGCATTTCCTCGGTAATGCATGTAGGCGTTATGTGTGTAATATATCTGGTGTTTCTCATATGTGTCCAATATTGTACAGGGTGATCGATTTATCATATAAAGTAATTTTTTCTCGGAAACGGCTGAGATAAATTAATTTTTTGTGAATGGTAAATCACTTTTACTCACCTTCACTCAAAATTACGGCGAAACTAAATAATATGTCTTAACGACGCTAACCGTTGCAACGCCTCAAACATTTTTTTCAAGAATATACCTTTTTTTACTATACCATTAAAAAGATATATTAATTGTGTGTGTTTTTTCTTTATTTAACATTTTTTTATCTTGAATATTTAAAAAGTTATGGTCGATCTATTATTTAACGCTCCATCTCCTTCTCGTAAGCTGCTAGCAAACGAATATATAATTTCTGTATAAGAATGTGTCAGTTTACTTGCTTTTACTAAAAATTATGACGGGAATAAAAAATCTAGTTTAATGATGGTAAGCATCGTGACGCCGAAATTTTTTTAGCAAAATACCTACCTGTTTTTTTACACTTTCTTTATTCTAAAAGTTATGATTAACTTCTCGATGAATTACTTTATAATAAATATTGCAACATTTAGACTTGACGACATTTTAAGACGCTATTGCTCGTTGAACATATACATAATACATAAGTAAATATGTCTTTATTTACAACAAAAAAATATATGTAATAAACCAAGGCGTTGGTAGCTAAAATATTGTATAATTTGTAATAAGCAAATATCTTTAAATACCTGAACAATAAATAATATTCATACATATGCTCCTTAAATATTTACAAGAGTGAATAAAATAACAACTAGAAAAATAAAAAATTAATTATTCAATAAATGTTCAATATACACCATTGTTATTTAAGCACAGCTTGCAAGGTTTTCTTAGTTCATTAGAAGTTACTTTTCTGAAAATATTTCCCCCTAAGGCAGTAGTAATTTTTTTGCTTTAAATCAAAGCACAAAGTATTTTGTGCACAGCCCATTTGTCTGTATTCGAATTCAAAAAATAATAAGCCAAAAACTGTTCTTCACACATACTTTCATAGTTAAATCCTGGACGTTTTGAAAGTTGAATACGGTTTCATTACTGTTCTTATTTGGAGACTGATAATACATATGTTTAAGCGGATGTTTTAGTAGACCAAATAAGATTTTGGGGATCGGATATAATTTTTGAAATAATGGAAATTTAAAAAAAAGAGTTAAAAAAATCAAAAACATATTACGAATTATAGTTATTGTTAAAAAAATCGAAGAGTCGCGATGCTCAGCATTGTTTTTCTATTAACTTCGTTAGCAGAATAGTGTCTTAAAAGGCAGAAGCTTCTGGCTTCTAAATTTTAGATTAATTATTCTAAACTTTAATTTAAGAAACTAAACTTAGTTTAGTTTAGTTAATTTGCTTTTATGAAAGTAAATTGATATACTCTTTACAGAAATTATTAAATTGGACGAAACGTCTGCAGAAAATTAGTAGATCGTTATTTGTCCAACATCCCAAAATCCTTTGTCAATTGATGTTTTATGGACGCAACCGATAACTACCGTTACAGAAATTATATTCATTTAGCAGTACACTCGAACGCCTCTTAAGTCACCAAATCCGTTCATCATCACCTCGCTTAAGTCGCGAAATTTAGCCTCTCTTAAGTCGCGATCATAACCTCAACGTTTTCGTGTTTTAGTTGCAAAAAGGTAATATTTAGAGATATACCACAGCACTTGTTATAATGAAAAATGAGGCAACTGAACGAAAAAATCAAACGTAAGTATACCCAGTCGTACGTGACAAAGTTCAATTTGATTGTTTTTTTGTTGATCCAATATTTTTTTCCTTGAGTCCGTTGCGTAGTGAAATAATTCAATTTTCAGGAAAGAAGATTTATTAAAAGATTGTCAGTTGCAGAGAAATTACAGGTCATCGAATATTTGAAAAATGGGATGAAAAACAAGGATCTGTCAGAAAAGTACAAAGTGCACCACTCGGCCATCTCAAAAATCATTCACAACAAAGGCAAAATACTACAACACAAGGAAACTATGGAAAAAATACGACGCAAATAAAAATGTACTCAGATATGCATCAGTTCACGATAGTCTTTTTGAGAAATGTACATATTTGTGGTTCTGTCAGAAGAGAGCACTCGGCGAACCTGTGACTGGGCCTGTTCTACAAGCAAAGCCAAGCAATTTCATGCAAGTCTTAACGTGGACTCCAATTTTTCGGCGAGTAATGGCTGGCTTGCCAGATTCAAGAAACGTCACGGGATAAGATGTTTAAATATCAAAGGAGAAAAACTTTCATCAAATGAAGATGACGCCAGTGCGTTTCGAGAGGGGTTAAAGGCTTTCCTTGAAAACCATGGATATAAGCTCAATAACATATACAGCGGCGACGAGACCTCATTATTTTGGAAACATTTTCCCACTAAAACTTTTGTGTGTCGAAACGAAACTGAAGCACCAGGTCGAAAAGCTTCCAAAATCGTGTTACCACAATAGTTTGTTCGAATGCATCGGGCACACATAAATTCATACCCAACGTAAAGAAAAGAAATCCTGACCCCGAAGCAAAAGTAAGTACACAACTTTATTTCAATCATATATGCATGGAAAGACGCCGCGCGCTGCGCACTCGGAAAACGCCTTCCCATGTACATATAATGAAAAATATTGTACGTTACAAGGGAGAAAAAACAATTTTCTAAGAGTGTGGCGTTATCAGCCCGAGCCGAAGGAGAGGGATGATGCCACACGAGTGACATATGTTAGTGTATATATATGTTAATGTAATGTACTATTAAATACGTCAGAAACAAAGAAAGGTGAACATTTTTGACATGTTTGCTCTTTTTTTAGATTCATCTTAATCTTAGACAATGCACCAGCACATCCTTCGTCTACAGAGTTGAACGAAAATCGATCCCCAATTTTTCGTCGTATACTTGCCACCTAATGTGACGTCACTTATTCAGCCGATGGATCATGGCGTAATTTCGGCTTTATAACGACGCTACAAGACCATGTTTTTAGACGAACTCTTAGCCAAGGAATTTGAAGAGAAAGGAAGTCTAGACGAATTCATCAAAAAATTTAATCTCCGAGACTGTTTCCATTTGTTACAAAATGCCTGGGACAGTGTTACAATAGATACTCTCAAGAATTATGGAAAAATCTACTACAGCTTCATCTTGCTGGTCCTGTACAAACGCAAACCGTCGCAGGATTACTTGAAGTGATACGACGTATTCCCGGCTGCGGTGAAATGTCTCTCAGGAAGTCGAGAATTGGATAGATAAAGACCAATATGAACCGCCGTATAAAGTTTTTAATGATTCGCAATTGATTGAAATTGCCAAAGGGGGATAGAAGAAAGTGACTCCGAAGAAGAATTACTGAATTCCAACTAACAATAAGGATTCAAATGAAGAGTCACCGAACTTTCCTCCTCTATCGCTAGATGAAGTATTGCCAATGATTTTGCAGATTCGCCGTTGGAGTCGTGGAAACAAAATAGTCACAGTCGAAGAAAATCGTAGTCTTGACAGTTTGATGGAGAAGATGGTGCAATTGAAAATAAATATTTTGTGAATTAATAATAATAGTTTTATTGCTTTTGAGAGTGGATATACCCCTATAATATATGCGAATAGTAAAACAAGAAACCAAAAAAATTTTTTACATTCCGCTTCAGTGAATATTTTGAAGGTTAAATATTTTAAAAGACACCTAACCTATTTTAAAGGTTAGGTGTCTATATTTAATGTATTACACAATAATTTTTTTCAATAAAAATTGTACATATTCATGCGAGAATCCAATTTCTAAACGTAGTTCTAAAACTTTTACAGGCGACGACTTAAGAGGGACGGTTTCGTGACATAATAGGTGGCAACGTGGTGAAATAAGAGAGGATGTGAATTAAGCGAATATGACTTAATAGGGGTTCGAGATATATGAAAAAAAAAAAACAGATAGTGCACTCAACAATAAATGAGCCACAACTTTTTAAATATTTAAAATACAAAACATTTTGAGTAGAAAAAGAACACATAATTAATATACCTTTGTAATGGTAAAGTAATGTTAATTAATTGTAATGGTAAAGTAATGTAATAAAGGTATGTTGCTAAAAATTTTTGTTTCAGGCGTCGCGACGCTTAGCGTCGTTAAGACATATTGAAGGTGAGTAAAAGTGATTTCCCGTTCACAAAAATTAATTTCTCTCAGCCGTTTCCGAGAAAAACTCACTTCCTATGATAAATCGATCACCCTGTACAAAATCGATCTCCCTGTGATCAAAAATCGACTTATTATTGTAATTTTTTACAACTTTTTTTAAATCTTGTACATTTTAAGGTCCTCAAAAGTTGATGTCGTTAAAAATTAAAAATAAACGATTATTGTTGTATCATGAAGTTTAATAATAATGATTAATAATTTTTCTCAGCTGTCATGTTTTAGTGATTAATTTAAGTACCGATATTACTCACCTGTATAGTTTGTATTATATGGTAAATTAAGTAACCTAAAGAAATGTAAAAAACTTAACCTATTCTTATTGATGATTGTTTATTTACCATTACACTAAATCTATACGACTTATAATAGATGAGTTAGACGACGTCGAGGTTGAATTTTTCGAGAGTACTAATTACGAATATGCACACAAATAGAAATAGATATCTGTAAAAATATGTAAATAAATATCTGTAAAAATACGTAACATAACGGTGGCTGCAAAGGACCTCCGTTTGGGTATGTAAAATTAGAATGTAAAAATCAGGGTATAAATACAGTATAAAGTTATGGCTTAGTCAATACTTTTCTTACTATGTACTGAATTACACATCTAGGAATGTTCATTTATATTATTGTAAGAAGGAATTAGATATTCCACGTAATTTTACATAAGTAAACGTAGGTCCTCATCTGTATTTATTTTTGTGTAGATTGAAAATCTACATTCAAAATTCTCAATAAATCTATAATACAATCAAAAATTTGCAATACAAAATCTTCCTTAAACTGCCTATCTATGACCACCACATCTCTAACATTGAATATAATATCTGGCGTACCATCAATCCTAACAATTCTGATAGAAATGAGATGAGAGAGAGAGAGAGAGAAAGAGATTTGCTGTATACAATACAAAGACAAGATTCTTTATTATCCCTGATTAAAACAGATTCCTGCCGACTATCTCAACTACCGGGGAATGCCATACTTCTGAATATCTTTAGCGGTTTTAGAACATGTGATTTGTGATGACTTGTTTCATTATTTGCTGGTTGAACTCTCACCCTGTCCAGTTGTGTCTCGAAAATCGATATAAAGTTTTCATTGTATATACGCAAAACGGTACGTAAATGCGTTAAAATCCATATGCGACTTTCCTCGCTTACATTTTTTTACGAACAATGTGTACAGCATCAGCCAGATATTTTTTTCTAAGATCTTTTGAAAACTGTAGTTAACTTGGATAATGGAAAACGCCAGAATCCACTGTGAACGAACGAAAGACTACCCGAACGAAAATAAAGCTTAGAGAAAATAACCAGGTACCCACCTTACTTACGCGGTAATAGAATTTTAATAAACCAATTATTTTTATATTCCTTCTTCCCTTCCTATTATGGTCTCGTAGTTCGTCGAGAATATAAAATAATGCAGGATTATAGCAGGAAAAGTATACAATAGGTGGAACAAGGTTTTCTACAGCCACTGGAAGATGATATATTTAGCTATTTACATAGGATGAATAGTTATGAGTTATGACAAAAAAAAAGTAGGTATATAATCGATGTCGTAAAAGGTATAGGAGAAAAGAAAAATTAAGTTTAATACAAATTTTTACATGGAAGTGTACTTTTTAATATTGTTAAATCTATAGTTTTTACAAATGCCTATAGGTTCTATTGATCTTAGCAAATAATTAAACGGTGAGTGAATTGTTTCGAGACATTACGTCACATGACATCACAGAAACCAATATCCAATTATTAATAATTACTAGCCAAATATTATTACTAACCACAATCACTATATCATATACCCTATCCACTGTTTCACAAACGGTTAAGATCAAGGGGCGCAGTCATGTTACTGCTACGACTGTGCGTCGATAAAATATAATTGAGTATATTTGTTTATACTAATTTTCTAATTTTTGGAGAATGCGCCGAGTCTACAAAATTCGTGTTGATTTCCTAGTTTCAAGAAAGCTCATTTGTTAAACAAAACTCCACAATTGTGTCAAGAAAAATTAGCTTAATAGTTAGCCAAATCCAACACGCTTCTATTTTTTTTAAACATAAAGAAACAAATTTGAAAACTTGTTTTTAAAGTAGGTTCACTCGTATACGTTTGCTTAGAAAATGCATAAGTTGTTAAATTATTATTGTAATTGCTTGTTGGATTAGGCAATTACTAAAACATCTTAGTAGTAGTACAAAATATGATGTTATGTAGCCTGAATTAGTCTCTGGACGGTGTAGGTGGAAAATACCTGAGAAAATACATATTTTTTAAAATAAAAAGTTAAATCTAGGGGCATTCATCGGAATCGCAAATAAGAGAACTTCCGAAGAATAAAAACTTAAAAAACGCTTGGATATTGATAAATCATCTGCATGGTTATCATTTAGAAAGTCCTCAGAGTCCTCAGCAAAATAGCAGGGGACATTATACTATATTGTACTGCCTTCTACGCTTTCTTTTCTTCTTTTTTCAAATTCTTATTTGTGTAGATCTACAGGTAGTTAGTACAAATTAAAAGCTCCATAGTCAAATACAAAGCTTTTATAGACATTACCATCATAATTCATCATGTAAGTATGTAATGTGTTTTATGTAAGTTTAATAATGCTTAGGGTTATTTTATGCAATTTCTATATGTTGCAAGTAAGACAATTAGTTACTAATACAGAAAATTAATTAATATAATAGGTAGTACTGTTTAACTTCATTGGTCCTACCTATTTAGTTTAAAAGCTATAGTAAAATTTAGGAAACAGGTTTCCCCAAATTGTAGGTACCTACCATTTGCAAAGATTCTGTCTTAGATAAACCGTACAACAAATATTTTTTTGATTTTTAGTATTGGAAATACTTCTGGGCGCGTATTAATGGGAGTTATCTCCTAAAATATTAATGCTGAAGCGACATACAAAATGCGAGCGACTCGACATGGTCACGTGCTCATGGAAACGACCTAGCTGTGTTAAGGAGTCTATGTTTATGTTTGGGTTACATGTGTAGTCATCCACAATTTTGATTGATGACTGCTCAAGGGGTCCAAGGCCACCGTCCGATGCCCGAGATTTGCTGATTTGCTGAAATGGCAAAACGATATCCGAGCGGCAGGACGATTATAATTCGAGCACGTTGAATAAAAAACTTTCCAGTACACCGTTTAGTGAAAATTTGCCTGCGTATTTTATGAACTGATGTTGAATGTAAAATAAACATTTGGTATTTACTGATCGTTGTAATAGGATGAGCAGATTTGTTATTTTATTAATTTACACTAACATATATACAGGGTGATTCATTAAGAATAAGTAATCTCTAAAATGGAAGATTTAGTTTTCTAGATACATGAAATGAAAGGTTTTGGTTTCACACCCTGTATAAATATAATGGACTATGAAATGTATAAAGTGAATAACAAAAATAGTTTTAGGCTGACGCAACCTGCATTTGAGAAATTATGGAGGAAATACTTAATGTTGCCATTAAAGAAACGAAAATGCAATGTTTTAGAAAATGAAAAGTAAGCTATTCATCTTACGTTAAGACATATTTGTAAACAATTTTGAACTCATCTGGCTCACCTACAAATTCAAGGTTGCTGAGTGGATGGATTCTTAGAATCCAAGACTAATTATTATTATTATTATTATTAATACTTTGCTGAATTTTGACGGTCCAATAAACGATGCGACTAATGGTTTCCAAGAATACGACGGGCCAAATCCATCGCAATTGCATCTACATTATCGGTACACTGCAGGTAGTCCATGGCAGTCATGTCATTGTAAAGGAACATGATGACGATCAACTTACTAATCAAAAACCTTTTTGGTTAGGTATGCACGGCAAAAGAAATCGCAAACCTGACTGAATATCACATGCAAGATAACCCGTTTAAAACTACAAGACCTTCAGGGTCTAACCACACAACTGTGTTTTATTTTTATTAAATATACTTTTGAAACTACCAGTTGTGTCTGGTATTTTCAATACGCCTACGATACTTGCGTAAGATGCAAGATCTGTGAATTTTTTGAACACATTTTGGGCAATTTATTAAAAAAGGATAGAGGTTATGGATAATCTGTCAAATTATTACATTCATTGCGTTTATAAATGTTATGTGTAATGACGCATAAAACACGAAATAACCAGAATATCTGATTAATAGTTGTTTCCGCATCAAGCTGTATTTAGACAATGCCCTAGTTTATTCCACTTGTATGTGGCAAGGAACATTTAAAAAACGCAAAAAACTGTCAAAAATGGCGGACAGTCTGAATACACCTTTTATCGTGATATCCCGTCGTCGTGTTTGGCACAATGTTTTTTATAGAATTTTCGCTGTGTAATTCAGACTTCGCTAGCCGGTATGAGAGACAATTCGGGTCTCTTTTTGACGCGGCACTTTGTGTTGCTTTTATGGCATTTTTGTATATCTACTATAACTTTGAGGTCTACTACACCAGAAGGTATATATAGTGGTTCTAATTTTAATTGAAAATGATAAATACGCCTCGGGGAACAAAAAAAGCGGTGCAACTTTATGATTCCATGGGCGTGTATATATCTTTTATAAATTCGAAAATTGTGAAATATTTTTTTTTTCATTTAAATCAATATAGGAGATTAAAATTTCGCCTGCATATAAAACTCTTAATATTTGTAATATAATTTGCTGTAAATAATGCTCATTTAGCCAGACAATCTCAAAACATTGTCTGTGTTAATAAACCTAGCTGAAATATACGTCACTGGCGTCTTAGACGAGTAGTTGAAGTTATCATAAAGTCGTAAATCATTTTAACGACGTCGTTAAAATGTTATGGCACTGTGGACCGAACAAATATTAGCAATGTATGATATGCAAAGTGGTTTACCGACATGGTTTAGCGTATTTCGCCAATGCCCTGGTTTGTTCCACTTGTAGCGCGTTGCCGGCTCTTTAAAATTTTCTTGAGTATAGTAATATACATAAAGTTGTTTTGATTTATAATTATTTTTTCCAGCATTTTTAAAGCTTTATTTTACATGCTGACTAATAAATTTATATCTATGTTTTTTTTAAAAATATTTCGCTAGCTTTCTAAGAACGTCACGAACTAACAGTTTACTGAAGTATGAAGTATACGTCTATAGTGAGCTTAGCAATTTTTGCAATTAAATCTGACAACCTTGCTTTTTTCTACCTATTTTGAATTTAGTACACGGAAAGGTAGATACAGCTATTATTAATTTACAAGTTATAGAAGAAAATTAACTAAGCGTAGTAATAAACAAAGAAACAGCCTGTGTATAACTAATTTAACATGAAAAAAGGTAAAACTTTGTAAAACCAGTGGATTATAAATTGTGTGCGGAACGTGCAGCTGGTGGAATACAGAGGTTACACCACCGGCCACAGGAGTGGAGGGCGAATCGCTAGGGGTAGAGGGAGGCTTACCGGCTCGGGATATTTATGGCCGGGTCGAAACCTTTTAATATTAACGTTCCTGGAGGCCGACGCACACCGATAAAATAATATCTGTGCGAATTTGGGGAGAAACCTGATACACATATAATCGGACGATGCGTTACTTCTACAACAATGTACCGAATGTGAGAGGTTAGTGTCAAGTACGATTAGTGTAGGGTACAATTAAGGTTAAAATTCAAAATTGCGAATTTAATATCAGTATCTAGTAAACGCAATTTCAGTTTATTTATTGCCTTTAGGTACAACTAAGGTCACAATGTCTGCGTGAGAGCAAAATGAAATGAATCATCCAGCGGCAAATGAAAATAGATTTTAAAGATGAGTTTAGTACTAAACAAATCCATTGATAGGATATTCAAATATAAGTTTCTCCAAAATTATAATAATTGGTATTGTTGGCCAAAAATAACTCTTTTGACTACTTAACTTACAATTACTCTAAAACCTAACGTGTTAGAGAGTGTTTGTCACCAGATTGATTTTTAGCGTCAAAAATCATTTTTATAATTTATTCTTGCAGGACTATATGATAAAGTATTATTACCCATATATACAACATATGGGTAAATTAAATCATTTTTGTATCTGTTCAGCCATGCTTAAAACAACAGACAAACACGTTTCAACTGATATAAGGCGGCCAGAAGATATAGAAGGCAACCTAATCATAAACTTTTCAGAAATCTTTACAACTGCTTAGGCGAAACTGGATCTTTTCGCCCAAAAAGTAACCATGGTACTCCAAAATCTATGACAGTGGATGAAGAAGATCAAATTTTAATTTAAATGTGTGTTTCGTAAAATTCAGGCCTGAGCACACGTCTATTTGTAGAATTTTGAAATAAGAAATGCTCCATACATATCATTATACTCCGATTCAGCAGAGCAGTTATTACCTCAAGATTTACCAGCTCGCCTACAATTTGCTCAGTTTCTACAAAATATGTAAACCGAAAACCCAGACTTTCTTTATAAGATTTTATTTATACATGAGGCGACATTTACTTGACGGGGAGTTTTTAATTGCAGGAACAATCATTTGTGGGATTCCTGGAATCCACATGCTGTCAAAAAAAGACGTTTTCAGCATGGGTGTAGGGTTAAAATTTGGTGTGGTGTAATTTCTAATTTTATCATTGGACCTTTTGAATTGCTACCCAATCTAACTGGACCTCGGTACTTAAACTTTCTTCAAATCAGTTAAACGAGCTTCTAGAAGATGTACCACTCGCATTAAGAGAAAACGTGGTTTATAAGAACATAAAAAATAGGATAACAAAATACATAGAACTTTTTAAAAGGAAATAACTTAAAAACCGATAGATTTAGACGTACCTAAACAAGAGTCCTTTTCTCTGCAAATTGAGCATTATTTTAGATCTTCGTCTTGTTTTACGCATGACTGAACAGATAAAAAAATATGTTTTAATCTACCTAATAATACGGTGAAACTAGCGCCCTCTAGGAGCAACGTCAAAATAAACTTCATAAAATTCATAATTCTCACACCAAAAAATATAAAACTACCAGTTTCCAGATTTATACTATCAAAACTTTCTCAGTTATTTAGAAATTTCAGAATTAAATTTAACCTATGAACACGCTGTATCTCTTAAACCAGCGACATTGGCATGAGCATGTTAAGCTCAATCCAAGGGCGTAGCCAGGGGGAGGCGATGGGGTGATCGCCCCCCCCAAATGGTCAAGTAAAAACCAAAATAGTCGGGGGATTGCGCTTGCCGTTGCCTCCAATGACCTTTTTTTGCTTTTTGTTTAACCTGCATTGGTTGGTCGCCCCCCCCCCCAAAGAAAAATACTCCGCCCTTGGCTCAATCAATCAATATTTTGGTATCTAGTATCTCCAGTTTAGTGTTGGCCCATTCTTTCTGACTCACCTTGTATATTTCATATCAGCAAAGGGCGTGCTTTTTTCATCAATTACTTCCACGTCCACGTAGTTATAAGGAAAATATTAAACACTTGAGAAAACATATGTATGTGTGGCCAAACCAACTATTGAATTGTTTATTTGTTACATATAGGAGGAGAGGGAGGGGGTTGTTGCAATGTAATGCGTATTTATAAAGATATTCATGGAACTTGTAGCTCTATAGGTTTTTTAAATTCAAATATAAAGTCTACTCTCTTTTTTAACTTCCAAATAGATTCTAAACAGGATATTCAAGTTCATAAAGGTAATAAATTATTAGACGATTGCAGTTTTCTTGCAACTGATAGGCTGTTACTTAATGAGTTGTATCTTTAAGTCATAACTAATCATCACAATTTTCACAACAAAAATCACAGCAAAAACAACGACGTTTTTGGTGACGTTTTTAGCGTCTAATTCAATGTGGAAAAATTGTATGTGGAAGTAGTGGGAACTTAGGCAGCGGTTTTTATGTGGGCAGTTCATTTCTCAAGCCTTAAGATAATAGGAAGAGTCGAAGAAAAGCCTGTGTAATTTGTGCACATTCCTTTTCTGATTTGCACTCCACTTTATATATTACCGTTTGGGGACGTCGATCAATCCCGCCTAGAGGAAAAAAACAAACGCCCCGACCCATCACGCCTCACTTTGAATGATTGATGCTGATCTCTGGCAAAACATCGAACTACTAACAACTAATTAAGTACTCCTCTATCCCGGTTCATCTAGTTAAGCAGTATTAATTATACGCAGCCAATTTAATCCGATAGTTGTTGTAGCCCGGGTTAATAGCGCTGCGCTGTATAGGGCTAACGGAAAGGGCGGACGGGGTCGCCTTAGTAAGACGTTGGCAAAGGTCACGTGAGCAAGCTCAGGACGTTAATGTACGGTGTCGAAGTAACAGAGTAATTTTTACAGGTTACGCTTAATGGTTTTATGAAAGATATACACTTTTTCCTAGAATGAATTATACAACCTATAACTCTTAATACTAATTAGTTGAGCTCGTATGTTAATAATAGATTCCAGGACCGGGCTTCACGCGACTGGAATATTGCATATTTGCCACTTAATAAAGTATACATACGTCAACTCCTATATATTTGTACATAGTACAATCGTAGTTCAATTAAATAATGCTATTATATGTATTCCAGGATACAACCCAGGATACATACTTACTTGTTTATTTAGTATTATTTACATTGAGGTGGTCGATTCATCATAATTCGTGTGCACGAAACGTCGAATAAATTTGTAAAAATGTCGGGACAGTGTCCGTCGCGTGTTACGGTCGAGCGTTGGGTAAATAATTTTCCGGAACTGACCTCTAATGGCAGTGAACTTCGTTGTACCATGTGTGACAGTGTACTGACGCACGTAAAAACAGCTGTTTCGCAGCATGTTGCTACAGATAAACATAAAACTCATGTAGTGATGGTGTACGCGCGCGAGACAGGCAGAAACTTGAGTTTAGTCAAAACGATGGTAACGTGTAATATTCCATTAGTAAAATTTGATCACTCCGAGTTCAGACAATATGTACAGAACGCTGCAAGTGGAAAGTATGGCGAAGTTAGTCTGCCTACAGAAACAACAACAAGACAACGTTGTGTCATGTTGTGGATTTATTTACAAGCAAATAAGTGGCTAATTGGTCTCTGAACAAAATATAAATGTACCCTTACAAAACTTTACTTATTTTAATTTAAATATGCGTCTGTTATGTCTGTAGACGTTGAAAACTCTTTTTCAACTTATAAGTGGATTTTAACAGACGGCAGAGCTTAACTCCTGAACACATGGAGCAGTTATTAATAATTAAGTTATTAACTCGAATGGCAGTACGGACACGTCTGTCTTATAGTGTCGTTTACCATGAGTATGCAAATTCCGAGAACACCGTTTTGTCACGGATATTTCAAACTTTCTTTGAAGGTTTCAAGGACCAGGCTGTATAACCAATTGGCAAGCTTATGTTAATTTATTTTTCACTTCATCTAAACCGTGAGGCTGTGAAGTATTCCTTTTAAATATCCCCAGAGAAAAAAATAGAGGAGAAAGATCAGGTTATTTTAAGAGGGTGCGTTTGATATAATTATCGCATCATGAAATGTTCTAATCAAATCCATCACAATCAAGGAATCATGTGCGGTGCACCATCTTGCTAAAGCCACATGGAATTCCGTTCATTTTGATAAATGTCGTTTGGTAAGTAAGGGAGAATTCCTTTTTAAAAGCCTTCGGACGTTTTCTACTCGTTTAATGTTGCGATATCATCAAAACCATGGCAGTTTAATTCAGCTTCTAATATATCTTAGCTCATTACCTCAGTATTGCCACGAATGTGCTCACACCAAATATGTACTTAATACTATTTTGTATTTTTTAATTACTAATAAAAATGTATGTTGATTTGGAAACCATTAAGACTCTGTAACTCAACGGAAGGGAAATATTGAACTAAGGTATGTCTGTTTTAATCGTCTTATTTCGATCCAGACTCACTGGTATCATGTATGCTACTTCATTTAGAAACACTGTGTATAAGTTAGTACAACCAAATTTACAAGGTGTTATTTGAAAAAAAGAAGTTGGGGATGTTGGGTAACACTCCTACAACAAAGTGATACTGTTTTTGTTGCACTCTGATATCTTTATTAGTATAAGAGTTATAGTTTGTATAAATTATTCCAGGAAATTCTGCACAAAGGATTTGATTTTTTTGAACTGAAAAAGGGAATTAAATTGTTAATTATTGTACAATTTATTTTTGGCCAACACTTATATGAGTGTTTTATGTAACAAATGTTTCAATCTAATTATCACCCACTTCTGATTATCCTGTCTGTTTGAAATTTTGCACACTTACAAACCCTCAATGACTGTGCGATGCAATATTTTAAAATCAAAGGTTCTTCATTTGTTAAAAGAGACGCTTCGGTGTGTTACATTTCTTCTTTATAAAGCTGTCTTGGAAGATATCAGTAACAATCCAGATAGTCAAATGATAACTGTCTCAGGCGATCCAGGAGTCCTGTGTTCAACTGCGCATTGAACAAAGTCAATATTTTGTATTCTAAATATATTTAGACAGTGTACTAATCAGATTGAACTAACTAACTAATTAGTATACTACATACATAAATATTGAAAACAAAGATACTTTTTATCCATTTCTGTGCATACTTTTTAAAAAACGCGTTCTTTATAATATTTTTTCTAAAAGACGGCGTTAATAAAGTAAATGTAAAATAGCGGAAACAAAACTCATGGCAGAAATTAGAAAGTGTAACCAAGACAAGCGGCCGCCCACTGTTTTTCCCAAATCGATTCAGCGAAGTGTTGAATATTCATCGACTTTTAAAAGGGAAATGTAACAATCTGCAATAATAACAAGTAGGCGAGGTTACGGCTCAATCCGGACGTCGCGTCGCGTCGTTCGTGTTAATTTGAATAATTAGAAAAAGAGAAATATAACTCCGTATCGCGCTCGGCGACAATTAGGAGAAGGCAGAGTAACTTCTTTATTGTCATCGATTAGGTGTAGTCGTTGTATCAATCGAATTTTAATGGACCCCTCGTACGTACTGTGAATTCTAATGTAACATACTTTTCCACAGACTATGGAGATTTTGCTTGGTTTGTATCGGAGGGGGAGGGGAAACTTATTTCTAAATTTTATGGTAGGGAAACTATATTATTTAATTTAACAACAAAATCATCTAAACTAATTGCTTTTGTATCAAATACCGCGAAGATATCGTACCTGAACCAGACACTAGGAAAATACTCGAATTTATCTTTTGCTTCTGTCTCAAATTTACTCATATAAAGATTTGTAATAAGGTAACAGATTCTGTTAATTTCGAACAATTTCGTTTTTTCTCCTTTTTCGTTGTCATTGCCACTTTCACTGCCAATAACTACATACATACATATGTTTGCTTCATCCTGTCTAACTAGCCTGTGATATGTAGAGTCATCTGTACTTTGTTCAACCCATCCAATCCGTCGAACCGTTTTGCAAATCGGTTAGAAAGTCGGGGTAAAGATAGAAAAAGTATATGGGGTGTATTAGAAACAGGCAATTCGGAAATATTCCGGAAAATACATTTGTCACAACATTTGATAATTTAATATTTTTGAAGTAATACATAGGGTTTTATATTTAGTAATACATAGGGTTTTATGGTACAAGTGTATTTTTTTTTTAGATTTAGAGGTGTTAGTAACACACCTAAAATGACAAAAGTAGCTATGTACTCTTCACTTAAATTTGAATATATGCCCATAGAGACATCCAAGTGGTCCCTCATTGAAGCATATTTCAATAACGAAAAAATTTCATAGAAAATATGTGTAATTTTATACAAAATTTACTTTTATATATTTATATATGAATTGCTACGTTTAAACGTGGTTATTTATTCCTAAAGATCATTTATGTATCCAAACTTGATAAATGTGATGTAATAATCGTGTACAAATGACATCGAAATAGACCACCAAAAAATCGTTACGGTCAGAAGCTAAATGTCCGTATAAAAATACATAAATTCGATCATTAAAGGCATTTGTGGCATCCATCGGAAATAAAAAAAAACTGTTTTGAAAGTTTTTGGTAATAAATAATCTTTATGACGTTAAATAAAACTTTATGTGATATGAAAAATGTATAAAATGCGTTTGTGTGTTCTCCCGTGCGATATAAATATGATATCGAATGTAAAATAGGTTTCAGTGATTGGTTCGTGGAACATTAACCGAAATATAAAAATAGGCTATATACGCAATGGTAGAAAAATGTTTGATATTTAAAGTTCGTGAATAAAATTTATATTTTCTAGTAAAACAATATTTTTAAGACATAGGTACATCTCATAAATGTTTACTGTTAAATGTGGAAATCTGCTGTTCGTTGTGTTCGATTCCACCCAACTTTTGCAGTGCGTTTTTATACAGGATTTGGCGAGTTTTCTAATTATCATTCTTATAAGCCAGCCAGGGAAAGTTAAGTCTTCCAGCGGGAAAGTTCGTCGGGAGAATTAAGTTTAGTTTTTATTTACACGGAATTTCTATGTTAGTTTAATCCCCTCATAAATATTAATTTTTAATTCCCCAGTAGACGTTTGCTTTATCCAAGATTAAACCTACCGTGGCTTCAGATAATTCGAAAGTATAATACAAAGTAATGCATTTGCGCCCTTCCAGGGTTTAACATTGATCATATGTATACTTGATTTAATTAAATTATTTTTTTTGTATTATAGGACATGAGTAAATGAGCATTTGTTTTTAATCATTGGAATTAGAATTACGTTTTTAGACCAACTGTTCCATCTTCTGTCATCTTCTACCGTTTGAAATGTTTTAGTTAATCTTTACCGTGCTTCAATAATTTAATAATTTAATTAAGGATTACCTGACTTTCTGAGGAAAATTACCGATTAGAACATTAATATACAATATAGATTTACGAGGTGTGTAAATTAAGTAATAAGACTGGCAACGTAGCGTCCGCTCTAGCAATACTGTGAAAACGGGACTTGGAAGGACGGTATGTTATCATATAATGCACCTTCAGTATCAGTTTGAACTTGTTAGAGTTATTTGTTTGTTCTTTGTCACTGTTTTCGTAAACTGGTTTTTCTAGTGCGTTTTAATAATGAGTGTCATTAATTTTGAGCAACGATGTTCTATCAGGTTTTGTTTCAGACTTAGACACAACGCAATGGATACTTTTGTAAAACTCCAACAGGCCTACGGAGATAGTGTTTTTTCGAGAGCCCAAGATTTTTGGTTGTTTAAGGCATTCTCAGAAGGAAGATAATCGATTGAAGATGAACCACGCAGTGAAAGGCCTTCATCTTTAAGAACCGATGAAAATGTCGATAGATGGATCTTGTGCGTTCAGATCGTCGGTTGACGACAAGAATAATCGAGGAAGAGTTAAATTTGAATCACACTGTTCATCATATTTTGACTCACAAATTAGGAATGAGAAAAATCTGCGCAAAAATGGTTCCAAAAAACCTTTCGCAGAAACAAAAGGACATGAGGAGATAAAGTGTGTGTCTTGACTTTTTGGAATCGATTGAAAATGATCCCTATTTCATGGAATGTGTCATTTCATTACTGATGACAATACTTGGGAGTTTAAGTACAACCCGGAAACCAAGCGCCAAAGCATGGAATGACACGCTTCAAGCTCTCCAAGACCAAAAAAAAGCAAGAATGAGCAAGTCGAAGATCAAATGCTGATTTGATTTTATGATAGCCAGGGAATTGTCCACAAAAAGTTTGTGCCTCCAGGCCAAACAGTAAATCAACACTTTTACAGAGAGGTTCTTGAAGAACTTACTATGAAACTACGAAAAAGGATAATGGGTGTGAGACCAAACATCAAGAACAACTGGATGTTGCATCACGACAATGCGCCTTGTCACACAGCCATTTCAGTAAATGAGTTTATAGCCAGTAAAAACACTCCTGTGGCTCCTCAGCTTCCTTATTCGCCTGACTTGAGTCCTTGTGACTTTTGCTCTTCCCGAGATTGAAAAATCACCTCAAAGGACGTCATCTTGGGACGATAGAAAATATTCAAACGGCTGCAACCGACCATCTGAAGGCTATTCCAGCAATACTATGATAAATGGAAGAACTGTCTCCAGCGCAGTGTGGCTTCCCAATGAAGTTATTTTGAAGGAGACAATACTGAATTGTAAATCTATTCGAATAAAAAAATTAAAACAATCTGTTTCATTACTTAATTTACACACCTCGTATAAATAGAAAGACACAAGTGAGGCCACCTACAAGGCCACTTTCTTGGAGTCGGTACTATCTATATATTATTATTATTTACCTTAGCTGGTGAATAGCTAAGTAAACACTTGTTGTTTTCAGTTTTTTAATATAAAAATGGTAACTTTTCTGTCTATAAAATTGCCAATTCAATATTTAAGACATAGCATATCCATACAAGTTGGTAACTTCTAATACTAAGTATTTTGCAAAATTTGTAATTTTCACTATTTATCACCATTACTTTATCCTCTCATTCTATTACCAAGGTTTACTTTTTAAAATTAGGTCACCTATAAATTATTTTTCATGATTTATAAAACCGTTGAACCATTTATTTGGAATTCACCAATATACGAATATAAATATATAAATAGAAGGTACATTTGTAATATTCGTGATATAACGGTTACTCACGCAACTGTAGCTACTCATCATACAGATTTTCTTCCAGTCGATATTGTCTAGTGAGTTTCCAGACCCTCATGATGGATGGGCCCATTAACTAAGAACTTCCTGTAATTTTCGAGAAGGCATACTGCAGCTCCGAGGAACTCTTTCCTTAATATTGCTTCTCAAGTTCTAATAAATACAAAATGTAAATGCTCCGTATTTTATGGAGGCCGTCAAAGGCTTAGGGCGATTGTTAATTAATTTTGTTTGCATACTAAATTAATGCCGATATTTGCCTCTGGAATCTTTTATGGGTGTCCGCGGAACGTATCTCGATCCCGGGGATTCTGAACGGCGCCAATAATGAATTTTAACTCTTGACTTCTCGATATAATAACACAGTGGCGGCTCGTGGAAAAAATTGTGGGGGTTGCGAGTATTTATATGAAATATGGCGTAACCATTTTTTTTTATTTTTCAACATCGAATCTGCAAGTTTGAAAAATTGAAGGCACCTAAAAATATTTATATGTATTATGTATATGTAAACGTATTATTATCTCATTGGAACTGAAAGTCAACACGACGATCTTTGTTTCATCTGCAAACATGGACAAATATCCGGTTTTTTATATTCCTTTATAGATTTCTTCTTGGGATACACTAAACATTATAAAATTTCATTTTCTATTGTTTAGAAACAGTTCAATGTTTTTTTCGATACGCAGTGCCTGCGCCGCCATGTTTACTTTTCTGAAAAGCGAAAATTTCATTTTGTAAAATTGTAGTTTTTGTACTGTAAACTATATTTTGAAAATGTAGTTTTTCTTGTGTATCGACACTACATGTTTTTTAATTTGGTCGCTTAAATTTAAATAAGTCAATTCCATTTTTGTCCACAATTATTCACCACCAAATACTAAGCAGAGGAAATAAAAATGCGTATTTTTTTCTCTTGTATTACAATCGCAATTCCTTTTATTGTTTTCATAAATCTGTCGATTGAATTTTCTATTAAAACATCGAAACGACATTGTCTACATAATATTTAGGCCTTTCAGTTTCAGCTTTGCCTGACGAAGATTAGCTACAGAATGATTCTGTTATTTGACTCTGTACTCAATTCATTTTTATTTACGATGAAATTATGCACACACGCGCAAGCGATACTCACTGTGCCGCGGCGAAATGATAACTAACTGAAATAGTATATGGCTTATTTTTAAATGACGAGAACAGCGGTTCGAGCTACCTACACTTGGAATGCAAACTTGTTGGATGTATTTAGTGAGATATTTATGCAAGGAAATAATTCGGTAATGCGCAGGCGTATATGTAAAACGCGGTTTGCTTTGTAACGTGCAACTTTCGACACAATAATAACACATGTCACTTCAGTTGATTATTAAGCGGCTGGAATAGTACAGTCAGTGACGTTGTTAGTTACGATGTAAGTAAAAGTATAGGACGGGTAGTGACAAATATGTAGGTATATTGTCACCACCGAACTACTTTCTTCTTCTTTTATTAATATTGCAATTTAAAAATGAAAATGGCGTTTTTTTCGATGACTTGGAGGCAGTGGCGGTGCGTGATCCTAAGATTGGGGGTGCACCATACATAAAAATAACGATAATCATAAGAATAATAAGAATATCCCTAATATGAGATAAATATTTATCTCATATTAAGGTTATTCTTATTAACTCTATTAATTTGAAAACTTACCTAATTTTCTTTGTAAATGAGCTCAATTCTGCGATTTTTACATTAAGCAAATTTTTCAATTACTTTGTTAAAATTTTCGATATTTGTAATAAAGTCTTTTTCAATGGAGAGCATAGCCAAAGTCGACAGTCTTTCCTGGCACATGGTGTTGCGCAAAAATGTCTTTATTCGTTTTAAATAGAAATTTTCCACAAAAACGAATACAGTTAATAATAATGTTTAAAACATACCTGTTTTTTTGAAACCGCTTCATTGTGTGCTGCCACTGCTCGTCGATGAGCAGAATCGAGCATTGTCGCAATATTTGCACTGCCTAGCATGGCTAAATTCAAAACATTATTCATGTGTCCAGCAGAATTTGCATGTTTTTTTTTATTTTCTCGTTTATGTGATTTAAATCCGTTACTCCAGTTTTGGTCCAAGGTGTTTCTCCGCCAAACAAAACACTGCGTTCAATACATCGCATCCACTTAACCACAAATGTTTTTTTTAAATAAGTCATTATTAAATGTTCTTACAAATTGTTTACTTTTTCCTTTCACGGCTAATTTTAAATTAATTTGTGGAATGGGACTACCTAGAGTTTTAATTTGCACTTTTTCCTCCAAAATCAAGTTAGAGAATGGAGTTTTTAATAAGTTTTGAATATAATTCATTATTCCAAACTAGATTGTAACCGAGTTTATATTTATAAAACGTGAGCGATAAAACAGCAATCGCAATGTACGAAAACAATTCACAAACTAACCGATCGATAACTCTCGTGCGCTCTTAAACTCCGTACATCATATCTATAGGATTCGCCCACTACGCGTAATAATTGTAGAGGGGCAAGCAGTAACAATTCGCGTTCGCTTTTTCGCATTGCACGGAAGCATGATCGTCGTGCCGCTTTTTCGTATTGCGCGTGTCGACTCCCGCGCCGCGATCGGAAACCAGTGGCGTTGGAGATTGAGACCTAGCGTCTAGTGGATTCGTAACGCTGCGGCCAAATAATATTCAGATGGTATTAACACTAGGGATGCGGCAAGGCGATAAATTAAGAATGCATCCATTAATTACTAAATAAAATCATTAATGCTAAATTGTTGGTAGTGCGCGCGCACCAGCGCACCTTATAGCCCACCGCCACTGCTTGGAGGTGTGCAAACCTGCGAGCCTTAGCTGCCGCCGCCACTGCCGCAATATATGTAAAATGTAAATGTATCGAAGGGATCGGCCCTTATTGGGATTTGTAATCGTCTCTCTGGGCAACGAATTATTCTACTTCAACGTCTACGTTTTGTTTGGTCCGCTCTCCTGTTATGTTTAGTATATAATTAAATGCGTGATTAAAACGTCAAAGGGAATTCGTAATTAATTTCCGCGTTGATTATTTTACCTGCAAATAAAACTGGCAAGTCAGAATAAAACTCTAAGGAAAAGTAATAAATCGCATTTAATTTGGTGTCTTTATGAATTATTTAGATATTCGAAACACTCATAATTTATTGAAGCGGAAGATTGAATTTTAATTTATGAACCACTTAAAGTAATTTATTGACAGTTCTTGTGGAAATACTGGTCACTCTGAATTTGTAAATAGATTTTTTAGAAAGTGGTAAATTAACCTTACTAAAATTGACAGTTAAGTAATAGGTGTGACATAGTACGCCCATACAAGTTGATAGCTTCTTATACTAATACTAAAAAATTGTGTACTTTATACTCTCCAGCTGTACTGAATCCCTCTCCACATTTCATACCTACAGAAAAACAAACATGTTTTCCAAACAGAACCCTACTCTGTAAACATATTTGGCTAGGCGGCATTATTGCATATTGGCAACGGTGACCGGCGCAATTTGATACGCTGCATTGTTAACTTCAGCGTCATAAAAGCGAAGTTCCGCGCCAAGCTCGGCGTTAAGTAATAAGCGAAATATATACAGCACTATCTGCAAGTCCTAATCTTGAGGATGCAACTGATGAGATACCCGAATGCCAAATATTTGTTTATATGCTATCGTTCCTTTGTTTCAATTTACACAGACGCCTTTGCGCTGCGCCTGTTATTATCGCGTCATGAATTAAACATTGGCGTTGCCGCCAGGAATAATTCCATTGTCTTTGGTTTACTGTACGCTGCATTGTATAGTGTGAGTTTTGCATTGTTTTTAATGCATATTAGGCGCGAATCGTAGCATGGATTAAATCATTCCTAGGAATAATTGGTGTAATGGATTCAGCACTGAGAATGAAGTAATGAAATATGTACAGTGCTAAGTTTGCTTTTGAAACACTGAATGTAAATATGAGGCAATACAAAAATGAAGAGTGTTTGAAGCATACCCACACTGTTAAAATAAAGTATTCGTGAATAGGTTCGACTCATGCAATTTTTAGGCACAGTTTTGTACTGCTGTAATTCAAAGGATGATTGATCGATTTCGATATACTTGAAAATAATGGAAACTTCATTTCCTTCAATCTTACTTTGAAAAAATTTGAGAATATGAAAAAGTGCATGATATATTATGTAGGTTGAACGAGCACCGATGCAAAACATCGGAAATTTTTGCTAAAGCCAAACTTGTTGTCAGAATAGTTCCACGCGGCTTGAACATGGATTATTGGAGCTTCCTTTAATTTTTCCTCTCTTTTAACATCTTGTTGTTTAATGGAGATTTTCCATTTTTCTCGATTTTATTGATATATGGGCTTATTGGGCCCTATGATGGTTCACAAAAAAATAGTATGTGCTGGGATTGCGACCATAACAAGCATTTGTATTCTGATCTCTTGAACGAATCTCTAGAAAAAAATAGGGATCGTTGTTCATGTATCCGAGAAAAATCAGGAAAATCAGTCCAAGCAACATTTTCCAAATTTTAATTTCTATGAATTATAGAAACAGGTATGCCAAGTGGAACAACCTACCAAAAGCTAGGTTGTTCAATGAATTTGAAGCTCAGCTTTGCAGTAAACCTTGGAGATATCAGTGAGGAGCATGGAGAAATATTTCTTCAGAATAATATAGAATTTGAAGGAAGATGGAATGTTAATATGACGGTTGCTGTTGGATGTTGAAGAGAAGTTACATGAGAATATATCGTTGTGAGAAACAAACTACAAGAACACTTATTTTTGACTTTATGTTAGTGTTTTAAAAGGTATATCTTCCAAATAAACTATTTCTGCAGTGTAAGTACTCAGCATTTGACGGTACGTCACTGTTAAAGTGGAAAATATGGATGTATTACTGACTATCCATTCTGATAACATTTCGTATTTGTATTCGGTAAGTGCATTTGGTCTGTTTATACCACTTTCTTCCGCTTGGCATACCCGACTGGTTTTTCTGATTTTTGTTGGATATATGAGCATCGACCTCTATTTTTTCATTTCAGATGCGTGTTCAAATCAAAATACAAAGGGATAATGCAGTTACATGGGTTAAGGTGACAATAGTTTTTTATTATATTCATACAGGCTTAGGTTATTAACCCATTAACCCCCAAACGGACACAAATTTTCATCCTTTTTGGAGCGTCAATCTCGAAGGGAAATTAATGAATTCACTCAATAAAAACCACTTATCCTAATGTTTTCGGATGTGATCTTTCGATTTCCGGGGTCAGTATTGTGATTAAATGCTCTAGAAAAAAAAATATGGCTGACTTTATGGAGAAAAGTACTGAAAATTTGGGGATTTTTTTATATATATATTTTTTTTAGTTCAAAAAGTACTCTAACCTACTCCGTATTGTGGAGGGAGGTGGAGGCAATAGTTGGAGTTGATGATAGGATTTTTTTTGCCGACCTCAACTGACTCTAATCTTTTCAAAATGGCGGACATTGCATAAAATCTCATGAAATATGAATTTTTCTCTAGTATTAACGAGATAATAATGTTATTGTGAGTTTTTCTTGATCTTGATTGTCATTTTTCTCAATCAAAAAAATACTACAGAATATATTTGACTAAATTTTCAATTTTCAATGATGACGGATTCAAAATGGCGGCCGGATTTCTCAAGAAATGGCGCGTTTTTCATTATAAAAAGTAAATAGGAGTTTGTAATTATACTTTTCCTATGTCATTTTATGTTTTAGTAACATTTTGAGTTATTCCTGGTGAATAAAGTCTGAAATCCAAGATGGCGGATTCAATATGGCGGACATCATTCTTGAAAATTGAAAATTTGAAAACTGAAAAATAACAGTCATATTTTACGTAGGAACACGAACAACGAAGGTCCGAAAACATTAGGATAAGTGGTTTTTATTGAGTGAATTCATTAATTTTCCTTCGAGATTGACGCTTCAAAAAGGACGAAAAATTGTGTCCGTTAGGGCGTTAATGGGTTAAACATTTTAAGATATAAGTTTTGTACTTGTAATTGGTAATATGTCACAACGAGCGAGATTCTCCCACATTCTAGCGTGCATGCGACAGAATGGGATTTCAGGAGGAAGAGAAAGAGGTTCGAGAGCGCGCAGCAATAGGTCAGACGACCCTAAATTCTACTTAACGATGGCGAAATCGATACAGCAATTAGTGATCGGTTTCTCTTTCAATGGACCCGTGATTTGTTTTGGCCGCGGACGAATTTATGTTGATGAGTTTCATTTGGCGAACAAAAGACCGCATTGTCTACCGTAAACGAGGGTGAAACGGACTCACATATTTTAAGGAAAGTAATTGTTTCAATTGTTATTTGTTTAGCTGGCAAAAAAATTGGGAGGGAAAGAGAGAGAGAGAGACGGAAAGAGAGAGAAGAGGTCGGTTTAGGGATTAATTTTCCAGGTTCGTAAGCTTTCCGATTGTTCTTGCGACCGAGTCGAATCTCCGACAAAAGAATTTAATTCGGATTTTATTCGAATGCCTGAGATGTGCTACTGAACGTTCCTCGAAGATGGCACCTTATAAAAATATAATGTTTTCTTTTTTTGGTCTAGTTCACGTTGATGGCAGAAATAAATGATTACTTGCTTTTCACTCGACTGAAAATGAAGACTGGGCATTGGTGCGACCGTTGCTTTAATTTTTTCGTTGCCCCCGATAATGTTTTCAACTGTAATTATTTTTTGATTCTTGAATACTGCAATAGTTATGTTAATGGACTAAAAATAATGGATAACATAAGTTCCAAAACAGAGTCGATTATTGCACATACTTTTTTTTCATACACCTTTTTATTTATACACCTGTTTTTGTTTGTCTGTTGCTAAATCTACCCATATGTAGATTTAGCCGTTCCATTCGAATATTTTTTTTGTTAACCTGTGATATAACGAGCTATCCAAAAAAGTCATCTGCACTGTACTGACGAGGGGCAATACCCTGAAACAACGTCATCTGCAGTTGCTTCGTTGCTTTTCCCTTTTTCCTGGGTCCTATGTCGCGAAATCTTTCCTTTAGTATTATTCATTATGTTAAATATTATTTAAAACAAGAAAATTCGATAATATAGATTTCAAATTATTATTCCGAATTCGAAAAATGTTCTTCTGGAGTATAACTTTACGGACGCAATTTGGCAACTACCAATAGTTTACCTGCTCAGAGAAGCGAAATGTGGAAAATGTCGATCAGACGAACTGCGGCAAGTGGTAATATCGAAACTATAAACCCGTGCGTTTAGTTTATTTGCGACTATCAATCACTCAGCTACTTGTAAATTCCGAAGTACAAATCTGCATCTAGCACGGCGTTTAGCTATATGATTAATTGCCGTGCCGCCACCCATGCACGATATAGCGCTCTCGTCGAGATGAATTTGTAATGCTATCGACTAACATAAACAAGTACTTATATAAATCACCGGAAGCCAATAATCTTGCTGGATGTTATACGACTGTTCGGGCGTTTGATTGGAGGTGGTGCAGCTCGCCGATTCCCCCCGGATATTTATGGGATCGGCGATAACTAGCGCCGGGCCGAAATATATACAGTATGGGACAAAACTCTGGACAAAAATTCGTACCCGCACCGCTATGAACGTTATTTTACCAATATCAGTCTCAACGTCACCAACAGATGGATAAGTGGGAGGGGAGCAATATAATGACCAGCATGATCTCCAGATCTCACTCATTGGATATACATGGTGTGTAAATTAAGTAATGAGACTGGCAACGAAGCGCCCGATCTAGCAACGCTGAGGAAACTTGGAAGGGATTTGGAAGGCGGTAGGTTAACATGTTTTTCCATAACACTTCCAGTACAAGTTTGAGCTTGTTAGAGTCATTTGTTTGTTCTTTGTGACTGTTTTCGTAAGCCGGTTTCTTCTAGCGCTTTTTAAAAATGAGTGACATTAATTTTGAGCAACGGTGTGCTACCAGGTGTTGCTTCAAACTTGTACACAGCGCAACGGATACTTTTGCAAAACTTCAACGCGCCTACGGAGACAGTGTTTTTTTGCAAGAGCCTAGGTTTTACGGTGGTTTAAGGCATTCTCAGAAGGAAGAGAGTCGATTGAAGATGAACCACGCAGCGGAAGGCCTTCATATTCAAGAACCAATGAAAATGTCGATAGAATACGGGATCTTGTGCATTCAGATCGTCGGTGGTTGACAAGAATGATCGGAGAAGAGTTAAATTTGAATCACACCACTGTTTATCAGATTTTGACTAACGAATTGGGGATGAGAAAAATCTGCGCAAAAATGGTTCCAAAAAACCTTTCGCAGGAACAAAAAGGACATCAGGAACAAAAGGACATCGGGAAAGAAAGGTGACTTTTTGTAATCGACTAAAAGTGATTTTATGGAACGTGTCATTGCTGATGATGAGACTTGGGTGTTTGAGTATGACCCGGAAACGAAGCGCCAAAGTATGAGATGGCACACTTCAAGCTCTACAAGACCCAAAAAAGGAAGAATGAGCAAGTCAAAGATCAAATGCATGCTGATTTGTTTTTTTTTGATAGGCAGGGAATTGTCCTCAAAAAGTTTGTGCCTCCAAGCCAAACAGTAAATCAACACTTTTACAGAGAGGTTATTGAAAAACTTCGAAAAAGGGCCATTAGTGGTGTGAGACCAAACATCAAGAACAACTGGATGTTGCATCACGACAATGCGTCTTGTCACACATCCATTTCAGTAAACGAGTTTATAGCCAATAAAGTCATTCCTGTGGCTCATCAGCCTCATTATTCGCCAGACTTGAGTCCTTGTGACTTTTTTCTCTTGCCGAGATTAAAAAATCACCTCAAGGGACGTCATTTTGGGAGCATAGAAAACATTCAAATTGCTTTAACCGACCAGCTGAAGGATATTCCAGTATATGAGTTCCAGCACTGCTATGAGGAATGGAAGAACCGTCTCCAGCGCTATGTGGCCTCCCAAGGACGCTACTTTAGGGATAATTAAAATATAAAATATTTTAAAAGAATCAAGAAACTTGTCGACCTACAAGAAAGGAAAATGCGATCAATACTAAGAGACTAACCTGTTGTCTAGAGGAAAACGGGTAATAATTTGAGCATCGAATGGTTTGATGATGATTTCCGTCGTCGTCATTCGCCACTTAGATATCATCTTATCAGATCTCATCGGTGTTATATATCTAGTGGCGAATGACGAATAATGAGCATGTCGGCTTGTATCCTGACCAGGATAGTTATAATATTACGTCCGACAAAGTCAGCAACTACTGGTGTCCTTCCCGAAAGTACACTCTAACGTGAAACCGTTAACCTCAATGAACTGAGAATGCCTTTTCGCTCACCATTTATATTGACGAATGCAGAAAAGCTCCACTTATGGGAATGTATCAAACAAAATATCAATTGCCTTTAAAAAATTCACTTAAAAAAGTATATTCATCAATAAAAGGTGATCAAAATTCCTCACATATGTTTACTTTGTGTTGGACGACTTATAGTTATTTTAATCTTTCCCAGAAAATGAAATTTTACTGAATGCCACAGTTACTTCTATGAGATGTCACTTCTTAATTTTCTTACTTAATTGACATTTCTTTCTAGTCGCTAGCTTGATCTCCTTGAAAATTTAAAATCCAAGGAGCTGACTCTATTATTTTTAATGACTTTGGGCAGTAATTAAAGTGTAATTATGATAAATGAAAATTAAAGTCTTCACCACTGCACTAGTACCTAAATGGACTTTCAGAGTCTGTTAAATATCAGTTTGATATGAAAAATGGTAGCTAAAAGAAATATGGTTGAACTACTTTGTGAAGTATTCCTAAAGCCTTTTAAAACGGAATAGTCGCTTAGCACATATCTGTGGTGGGAATACGATCAAATGAAACAGTTAGGACACTTTATTTTCCCACGCCACTGGTAGACAAACTATAAATCATCTTTATTATTCATTTCGCCTTAAATTTTCTACTCGGCTAGAACTCCGAACATTTTTTATTTTAAGGGATCATTTAATATTTACTCCATCAAGTAAGAATGTTACCTTGGATCCGTTATAGTTGTTAAATGTCACACTGCCGTTTTAAGAGGTAATATCTCCGGTAAAAGTCAGTTTATGCCGTGGTTTATTAACTTTTTAAGGGCTCGATAAAACCGAAGAATTTCCGCGTTTACGGACGTCATTTACGATCAACAAGTATGCGCTTGCCTGTGTAAATTGTTGAAATGTACCTGCATAAAACATCAAATGGTGCATCATATACGAAACGTATTATGTGGACGGACCATAAGATCCCCATTACTGACTTCTAATGGTGGAAACAGGGTTCCTCTCTACTCTTCACATAACATGACATTTCTTGTTATTGTATGCATTAACGTTATACGAAAGGTTTTCAACAGAGCTTAGAACTAATTCAATAAAATAACTATTTATTAATTTTCAATAATACTTCTTTTATCGCGTTTTAATATAGTCTCCTCGTAAGGCAATAACATTATCCCAACAATGTTCCTACTGTTCAAAGCTATGATAAAAGCCATTCTTTGAGGGCTTCTCAAAATTGTCTCTAATCTAATCTAATTCTGATTGGGACCGCCGTCGTTTAAGGCCTTTTTTGCTCGTGGGAACAGATAAAAGTCATACGGAGCTACATCACAATGGGCAATGTGGTGGATGGTATACATTTAACATTTTTACTGTTTAAGAATTGTCGCATTACCCACGTGAGGTCGAGCACTGAGTGTGATGAACTTTCCACTTGCCGATTAACGCTTTTTAGGGATATGATATTCATTAACTACCGTAATATTTCATTAACTACCGTAAAGCTTGTGGGTATATGCTATCCTACTGTACTCAACAGATGTTTAGAGGTCGACAGTCAGGGGTAGATTCCAGGATTTGAATGTAGGCGACCTCGAAGATCGAGACGCATTGGGTTTTGCATGAAAACTATTTTTAGTTTACAGAATTGGACATTAAAAAGATCACAACTTGAATGGATGGAATGGAATGGAATGAATGGAAAAATGCCTGGAAAACTGGATTTTGGTATGAAAGATTTTACGTGAATCGTAACGGTCACTTTTACAGAAAAAAATATATGTAATAAAATTTGGTTAGCAAATTTCCTACAAAAAAAACATATTTTGACTTTTAATCATGGGAGCAATCCTTTAAGAGACAATTCAATTTATACAGGTGTGAACTTTATGTTTCTAATCAAACGTGCAACTTTTGCCACTTTTGAGGTAAGAACAAGGTGCTTTTTTTGTATGCTGTACTCAGACAGGTCGTCTGGGTACAGCCTGAAAATCAAAGTTTATTTTTTTGAAAGATATTTATTTTTTCAAAAAATGTTCTGAAATGTTTTATAATTTTAAGGGTTATTCGTGTCAAAATTTAATCTACAGGCTTTATTTAAATCCGTATCCTCTCCTCTTTATAACCTTTTTCTTCCTGTTCAGCTACAGATTAAGATTGTATTCAGCATTATGTTTACAGCAGGTGGAAACAGAGTTTGAATTGATTAAAATGTTATCTAACGTCCACCCTCCAGCTCTCAAGGGTAAGCTCATTGCCTAGTCATATTCGAACTTGATAATAATAGATCCAATATAAATGTTGCCGAACAGCACTACATGTTGGAAGAATTGAACAGGTTTCTTTAGTTCTGTAGATCTTACAAAAGTTGAATATGTATATGTGAGTATCAATAGAAACCTTTTGTCCTGGGGCTTTATATATGGCCATAAGGAAACGAATTCCATTGTTGAAATTCACGTCTGGAGAAGACTCTCTCTTTGTAAAGACGCCTGCGTAATTGATTGATTCCTTATTTGTGGATAATAATTTATTTTCTATTGCTTCTCATATCATTAAATTAACAGTTTAAATACATTAACGTTAAATACATATACCCTTTTTAAATGTTGTTGCTGATGTGTGATGAATGTGATGATGTTGTGTCGCAATCTCCTATTGAATGTAAAAGTAAGTATGGATCTCAGCACTTTGGACTTGTCAGTTTGAACTCATATTCAAAATGCCAAGATTAAATTTTATTTTTATATGCAGAGAGACTGGACACAATATAAACAATTTTTAAGAAAAGAGAAAGGTAAAATTAATGTTTTCAAGTATTTGAAAATAATAACGAATTACGCAGATACAATTACTAAGACAAAATCATTCCTAGACGTAACTTTCAACGATGAAGAAATGGATGGATGGATTTCAAAATATCATTTTCAATAGAAATCAGTAGAGCGTCAAAACGATTTTTTTTCTGTAAAACAGTCTGTTAATACTCTGTTACGGAAAACAAAATCAAATTTTTATTTTCGGTGGGTTATGGGAAAGAGTAAAATATAGTTTTTGGCATTATCGCAAATTAAGTACATACATTATCTGCATGAATTGTATTACATTCTATGTAATTTCATATTAAAATATTTTACTAATATTGCTGCTACGACTAATATATGCTGCTACTATTGCTGTTAAGAATTAGCTGAAGGAATAGCCAATAGGTCAAAATAATGTAAAAGACTTTCAATAACACAGCCCCATAAAAATGAGATCATGTTGGGTTAGGAATTACTGATTTGATTTTGATATTTTATGTTCCCTTATTTTAATTAATTATTTCTGTTATGTGTTTAACATTTGGAATAAAGAAAGCTTTATGTTTACTTATTTGGGATGTTTATTTCTGCATTCTATTTTATTTTTTTTTTTTTTTTTTTTTTTCTTTTTAATTTTTTTTTTTTTTCCCACACCACCCATCCTTTTTTTTTTTTTTTTTTTTTTTTTTTTTTTTTTTTTTTTTTTTTTATTTTTTTTTTTTAAAAAAAAATTTTTTTTTTTTTTTAAATATAAAAAATATTTTTTTTTTTTTTTGGGGGTTTTTTTTTTTTATTAGGGTTTTTTTTTTTTCTCGGGGGCAGCTGGGGAAAATTAATTTTTTTGAAGGTTAACTTTTTTGGGTTGTTTATTTCTCGTAATACACAACTATTATTCTTGAGTTTCTTTGCATCGGCAAATAATTATTTCCGACACATACATACATACCTATGTATGTATATAAGTTGTAAGTCGTACCTATTATTATTAATTATAAATCAGTATTTAAAATAAAATCATATATCTAATTTAGAAATTACAGATACACTATTATACATGTACAGGGTGATCGATTTATCATAGCAAGTGTGTTTTTCTTGGAGACAGCTGAGAGAAATTAATTTTTGTGAACGGTAAATCACTTTTACTCACCTTCACCCAAAATTAAAGCAAAAATAATATGTCTTGATGACCCTAAGCGTCGCGACGCGACGCCTCAAAAAATTGTTTTTTCAACAGCATACAGGTACCTTTTTTCCATTGTCATTACAAAGATATATTAATTGGGTGTTCTTTTTTTACTTAACATTTTTTTGTATCTTGAATATTTAAAAAGTTATGGTCGATTGATTATTTTAGTGGCCTATGTGTTTTTCTCGTAAGCTGCTAACTAAACGAATAATTTGTGTATAAGCATATATCAGTTTACTTGATTTTACTAAAAATTATGACGGAAATAAAAAATATAGCTTACTGAGGCTAAGCATCATGACGTAGAAATTTTTTTAGCAAAATACCTACTTTTTTATATTTTCTTTATTTCAAAAGGTATGGCCGATTTCCACATGAATTACTTTATAGTTAATATTACAACATTTGGAATTAAATTTTCAGACGCTATTGCTCGTTCAACATATACATAATACATAAGTAAATAAGTATTTATTTACAACAAAAAATATATGTATTAAACCTAGGTTTTGATAGCTGAAATATTATATAATCATAACATAGTATAAAACAAAGTCGCTTCCCGCTGTCTGTCCCTACCTATGTATGCTTAGATCTTTAAAACTACGCAACGGATTTCGATGCGTTTTTTTTTAATAGATAGAGTGATTCAAGAGGAAGGTTTATATGTATAATACATGCATAATATAGTAGAGAAACACTGATAATTTTAGAGGTTTCTAATGTGATGTTGTAAACCGTGCGAAGCCACGGCGGGTCGCTAGTTTATAATATACAAATGTCTTTAGATACCTCAACAATAAACAATATACAGTTTGTGTAAAGCCGACATCGGCCAGTTGTGAAAAGGGACAAATGCTACACTTCTCGTTCTAACAACAAGCACAAGTGGTGAGGGGGCCGGTCTTATTCCCTCACTACCTTCGATGCGTGTACGGTTGCTTCTTATCTGTCATCTCACTTCTGTTTGGTCTTTTTAATAACTAACCGATGTCGGCCTTACTCACACGGTATACAAATGCTACTTAAATCTTTACAAACGAGTAAATAGAATGAATGCATCAAAATAATTTTTGACGAATTATAAAGAAGGTTTGTTGTTAAAAAAAATCGAGGCATCGAGGTGCTTAACATCGCTTTTTATTAACATCGTTTTTCATTTTTAATTTCTGTCTTAAGAGCAGAAGCTTCTGGCTTTGGTTTTCTAAACTGTAGTTTAAGAAACTAAATTTAGTTTAGTTTAGTTTATTTGCCTTTAGGAAAGTAAATTATACTCATTTAGCTAGCAGCTTACGAGAAAAACATATCACTCAACGTCAAGATCACTCAGAAGAACATTGCACCCAAAAATAAATTGACTATAACTTTTTTAAATATTCAAAATAAAAAAAAATGTTAAATAGAAAAAGAACACACAATTAATATATCTTTGTAATGGTAAAGTAAAAAAGGAATGTTGCTCAGCCGAGTTTCCGAGAAAAACTCACTTCCTGTCATCTGATCACCCTGTTAATAACTGAAACAATAATACTACTCACACATACCTAGCTATCTTTGACCTTGATAGGCATAAAATATCAATAAAACTGCAAGAAGTAAGGGCCAGCACAAGAAGTTGGTTGTAAAAACAACTTGTCTTGAGGAAGCGTGACGCATCCAACAATAAAATTAGTAGTGTTTATATGCAGTTCGTGAACAGTGGTGTTCTAATTAAATCAACAAATATATTTATTTAAAGTGCATTAACATATGTATTTACTTTTGATGCATGTTTTAAACGTTTACTATGAGTTGGTGAATAGTTTTATATTTTAGTACAATATTCATATTGTGATAGGATATTGGATGGGTGCGGAGGGAGAATTGTGTTTGAGGTAAGATTTGTTTAATTAATAAAAGTAGTAAACTTTTATTAGAAAATACTGAACATCAAATAATTTGTTTATTTCATTACTATATTCAATAGACAATAGTAGTAACAGTAATAAGTTAAACAATAAGGGTTATCACTTGCGTCCATAAAATATAACTTTTGACAAAGGAATTGTTTTTGAGGATGTTGGACAAATAAAGAAGCACTAATTTTATGCCGACGTTTGGTCCAATATATTGACTTCTTCAGACGTCTTCTTGAAGACAATTCCTTCCTCAAGTTAAACAATAACACAATAACATTAGACGATATCAACTCTTTACATAACCACTCTTTAGATACCTACTACATAGGTACTTACATGCATTTGTTTCTCAGATATCCGTAATGAATTTTTGTTGTATTAATTACGAAAAATGTGAATAAACTAGGTTTCCTGTTCTGTTTCTAGTGCATAGGTATCACCATATAAATTTAGTGTACAGTTAATTTTCGATGGAAAAAAATATATTTTAAATTTTATTTCCCATGATGCACAATAAAAGTTTTATTTTTTTCTATAAAATAGTATTGACAGGCCTTTTTTACAGAAAAAAATCTCGTTTTCGCGATCTACCGATTTCGATTAAAAATTATATTTTGAAATATTTTAGTTTTTTTTTTAAATATGAGTTTCTCACCAGATCGCCTAGAAAATTTTTCTCTGTGCGCGTCTCAACATGGTCTCTACCTTGAACTTTTGCTTTTTTAGATAACAAAGCAGACACGAAAAAAAAGGTATTCTAAAAATGTCATTAATAAACAGGTAAAACAGGCTTAATATGAATATGCTTGAAACTGTGAACTGTTTTTTATGGGCACCATTCTTAGTGCAGCTAATCGTATTATCCCCGTTTGGTCCCCCCAAAAGCCGTGGGAGGAGTTTCACCGTACGTGTCCCGCTAGACGCTTTCTATGTAGGGCTTCTATCTGACATCCACTTTTTTCTCCTGTAAAAACAAGTACACAGATATTAAAGTGACTCGGGATGAGATCCTGCAATGCAAATATGGCGGTGGAATGTTTATGGCACTTTCTGCATTGTTAATTTCATGCAAACCTAATTATGCGAAGATAAAATTTTAAATTAGCCGAGATGGAACGAGTTGAAATTTTATTAGCCGACATTAATTTTACGAGGGAGTGCACGCAATTCGAGTTCCCTTTATTAGGCACTAGCCAGAACGCGCCAACAATATTATGAAACCTCTCGGTTTTCATTTGGTTTCTGAAAATTAAAAGTAAATTTTGTGATCTCTTTTGTTCGGTTGTATACGCTGTGTAAAGATGTAATCGATTTATTACTGATTTGACTTGTCTTATTTATAACTTTTCGTGAAATATTTTTGAAAGATCTAAATGATTAAAATCAATATCACGACAAAGTTAAACTATTTATTAACAATTATGCAACAGGACTGTATTTGAAATTATCTCTTTACATTTTAATGTAATAGCTGTACCTACATACGTGTTAAGATACATATGTTAATACCTGGTCCACTCAGGTTATAAGCAGATTTAAGGACATTTCGAAATTGAAAACTTTTGAATTATACCGAATGGAATGGTTCAATTTTTTTGTCGAACCATTAATGAAATTTTAGAATTGGATATTATACTGTAACGTTTAACTTATTTCGGGTTCGTGAGGTGTGAAAAATTAAACTCGCACTTTTAAACTAACACTATTTATTTAATAAATACAACTACGGACTAAACACTATTTAACTACACTCATTTATTTTTATATAATTTATATTAGAGCGTTGTACGAAACCGCGCCGCGTTCTGATGATTCAAATAGAGACTATTGTCCCGCGTCGAAATACCCCGTTATATATCCATGCAGATTCTACCAGTAGCTTCCCGGCGCTTCGATTCCCGAACAATCGGGCAAAGCAGCCGTGATCTTTCGAGGCGGGCGCTGCCCGCGTACGTCTTCGACATGCGGTCGGCTGGAATCATCGAAGCAGGCAGGGGAGGACTGGCCCAGCGTTCGTAACAATACATATATATTAAATATAAACATTGTTGGTCATTTATTTTTTATTTACATAGTTTGACCCAGACCGCTTAGTGTTTATTAAAACGTTTCGGTTGGAGTCAAGTCGACGTAGAAAAATTAATTTATGTTGTTTTTGTCGTTAGCTTCCATTTTTTAAGTGTGTAAATGTTGCGAAGAAAAATGTTTAACGTTTGCTATTTTTTTTTTAATATTTTGATAACGCACTCCTATATCTACTTAAGAAATCTCAACTATTCTCTATATATTAACCATCTGGAACTACTAAAATAAAATATGGGTTGATTTTGAAAAACACTGCTGACTATGGAGGGCTATGGACAGGTCGAATATTTATATTTTAACTATTTGCAGCTATTTAAGCTTAAATAATTTAATTTTGGTTCTTTAATACTTGTTTTCAGATATAAAATAAAACAGTTAAATTATTATGACGTATATGATTTTAATATTCGGATAATACGTAATAGTACTAAAATAGTATTCGGATGAATTCACTAATACGTATTAATTTTCATACGTGCTTTGCTTTTCTTGGCTTACGGAATACGGATAGGACCTTCTATACTCAATGTCACGGCACACGGCACGGCATCGCATCATAATCCGTAATAATTCCGTATTCCGTATTCCCTCGGACCTCGTTCGTGTTCGTATCATCGTACCATTACGTATTATTACGTATTATGTTTACTTCGTCCGAGACTTCGTCGGATACGATATCCACGCTATCTTCCGGCATTTGACAGCATTCGTAATAATTTCGATTCCGTATTGCGATTGGCAACTATTCGGATTAATACGTAATAGTTTGATATTCGGATTGAATGGAATTTTTAATACGCATTCTTACAACACTAGTTCTAACACTTCAGGAGAAATATTATTCTGTTAGACTTGTACAATTCTGGCCCGTAAATCATTTAAATTTCGTGGTCTTTCATGTTCATGTCCGTAAAGAAATTGTTTTATTTGTTAAATATTTGTCGGCATTTAAGGGACCGTTTATTAAAAATGGCACAACGATGGAATCGCCTAAAATACAAACCCAAACATTTAACTTCTCGGGATACTGCGTACGCACAGGAATACTCAAGTGCTTGTTTTCCGTAGACCAATAACGATATAATAATTCAATTCACACGTGTGCATTATAATTTATGGGCGGGTCCCGCCTACATATTTTATTGCTACCCTATCACAAAAAACAGAGAATAACGCTCATAAAAGTTTTAAAATGACATATCAGTCTGGCAACTATGGATATAATATTTCTCTGTCAGTTCCCTTTGCTTAAAGAGTTTATTCTTTTCTATCTTTTAATGCTCGGCTTTAAAATTTTGGACTTTCCAACCCTGTATGTATTTAGCCAACTTCTGTGCATTATGAGAAGTTATGAACTACATATCGGTACGGAATACGTGCATGCATATAGCCAGAGAGGTAGCGGAAGGGCAAGCGGTTCCTGTTTTACGGATGACCGCGCGTGATTCCCCGGCTCTGCCACGGCTTTTAGCGGAATGAATGTACGTTTTTGCGCCGCTTGTCATAAGGAGGGATCTGCGAGATAAAAATAGTCGATTTATTAGTTTTGGCCGCGGCCGTCCAATGCGCCGCATAGAAACAAGTCGGAAGTAAGAAGGTAACAAATGAAATAGTCCCGTTACAAATCGGCGCGATTTCTCTCGTGACACTGCGGGATAGCGCAAGAAATGGGGGGGATTTAAAGGAGTGACCGCGGGCGTTGCATTAAATAAATGAAGGCATACCGGAAGCCATGCATACTCGTAAGCGCATTGAAACATTTTATAGTATAGTAGAATTAGGATTTAGACGAAAAGTAACTGACAAAAAAAAAATGCTTTTTGTAGAGGAGGCTGAAAATATTAAATATCGTTTTTTGGCAACAATTTAAAATTATTGCTACATTGTTTAAATAATTCGCAAATGTGCGAAAATCAGGTTTTCTTGAAATAAAAAGAGAACCGTAAACTATACAAAAAAAAATGTATATAATACAGATAAAAAATAAATGTATATAAGGGGGCGTCCATAAATTACGTGAGGCAGATTTTTTGACCCTCCCCCCCCCCCTCCTGGTGAGATTTTTGTAAGGTTTTCCTTAACTCCCTCCCCCCCCCCTAATCTCACGTGTTTTTTTTAAAATTTGTGTTTTGGCTGTAAACGCGTTGGATTATAAAAAAAATACAAAAACTTAATTTGTTTTATTACTTTTATTTAAGACAGACGTAAACAAAGCAGGTTGGGACCTGTACGTGCGCTACTGTTACTCGGCTCTTTACGCTGCGACGTTCGTCGAGTCACGCATGTCGATACGGCTGGTCGATAGTAGTGTTGGGAATAATCGAATTATTTTAACTATCGAATTAGTAGTAATAATTCATATTTAAAAAATCGAATTAATAATTCGAATTATTATTAGTAGAATTATAAATTTAAATTATAGCGAGGGGCGATGGCTGCAGGCTAAAAAAAAAAAGGTCACCACAGGCAACGGCAACCGCAGTCCCTCGAGTATTTCCGTTTTTACTTGACCCTTTGGGGGGGGGGGGCGATCGACTGCAGATTAAACAAAAAATCTAAAAAAAAAGGTCACCAAAACAGGCAACGGTAACACCATTCCCCCCGAGTATTTCCGTTTTTACTTGACCCTTTGGCTACACTCGACCTCCATCGTACATATTCGATAGGTATAGGCGTATACAATTTTTATCTCGATATATCGAATTAGATAATCGAATTAGTTAGTTTTAATTAACTATCGAATTAGTAGACGCGCAATTTTACACCGTTTTCTACTAGAAAAAAAAATTACGTGATATTTGTTAAAAACCCCCCCTCCCCCCCAAGTGAGATTTGGAAAGATTTAGCTTGACCCCTCCCCTCCTTGAACACCTCACGTAATTTATGGACGCCCCCCTAATACAGATAAAAAATGTAACTAGTAAAAAACCCTTCAAAACCCATCAAGAAATCTGCAAACCGGTTAAGGGTATCTTGGTGTAGCGGCTTCAAAAAATCGATTGTTTTTTCTTTGTCTTAATTGATAGTATACCATTTGTAAAATATGCTCTCAAAGCCACAAGTATGAATTTGTATTTTAGCGGATTAAAATGAGCTCGAGAAGTACTTATGCCCGAGCGCACTGTAGAGTAAAACTAGAGAGGGAGCCACGCAACGGCTTTTACTAGTATCCTCAGTCAGCTAGTGTTTGTAAGGGCATTGTATACATTCAATCTACAGTATATACACTTTCCAAACGTATTTTCAAGTCAGCTGTCAAATTATGTTCTATCTACTTTTTTTCCCGTTCGGAAACTTTAAATGCATTTTTCTCAAAACCATGTTTTTGAAACGCGTGTGCAAGATAACTCCGAATTTTACAGATGGATTCATACGATTTTTTTTAAATGAAAGGTTATTTAATTTGCCACTTGATGAATGTATTCTTAGAAGTAAAAATTTTGTTTATAAAAAGTTATAAACAAAAATTTGTTTAAAATTTTCGCGAAAAACCGGACTTTTTTTATATATATATAATTTTTTTAAATACCTTAAATATTCATCAATTGACTACACTCATAAACTAAAAAAAAAAACATTTTTTCACATTTTTTTGTTTTCTCAGATCATCCAACGAGGCTCTACGCTGCACACCGCAAAATTTGTTTTTTTTTTGGCGCTGACATCTTCTATTTATAACTTACTTGTTTACGCATAAAATTTAATAAAAAAATTAATTTGAACACTTCTATGTATGCACAATAAATGCTCAAATTCGCAAATATTTAATAGTTTTTTCTAAAAAAAATCGACAAAATCGGCCTTTTTTAGCCTTCTACACCAGGATACCCCCTTAATTTGTTTATCTGCAAAATTGAAAAAAACCGTCAAAATGGCCCCTTAAATCAATTGTTTATAACTAATTATAAAGTAAGCCTTGTGACTTTAAAAGTATTGGAAAATGTAGGTATCGGCGTACTTAAAAAACGCTAAAAATTTTAAATCGATATATTTTTAAGTTTTTGCAAAAAGTAAATCATTTATTAAAAATAATTTTTAACCAGCTTATTTTCGATGTTCTCGGTGCAGAAAAAAAAATTGATCAGGTCAATTCCGACGTAAAATTTCATGTTTTTTCAGAATATGGCCTTTGAATTTTTTAAAAATTGATTTTAAAAAAGTTATAAAAATTTTTTGGACAAAATTACGATTTATTCGACAACAAAAAATTTTAGTCCTAAATTTATTTATGAAACACCGGGTTCTATACCAGAAAAAGTCGCGTCTTCGATAACTAAACTTAAAATAATCGGCTTCATTTAGTTTTTAAAATGTGAGAGTATTCTTCAGAAAATTCAGACATTTTTTGAAGAATACTCTCAAAATTTTTCAGGATATTTAGACGATTTTTTATTACGAAATCGATATTTCGAAAAATGTAGTTTAAAATATATGAAAAAAATTGAGAGTATTTTTCGATTGATTTTAAGACAATTTTACCAGTCCGTAGCTTTTGAGAAAAAAAAAAAAAAGAAATCCATATAAAAATATTTTTGTTTCGGCCTCCATTTTGTTTTACTAAAAATTTTTTGATATAAAATTAAATCATTTATTTTATATTTAGGTCTTGAGGACGAGATTTTTTCTGGGACAGAACCCAGGGATTGCCTGTTTCATTCTTTACAAGATTATTTTAAAAGGATATAACAGTTGATTAAACATAAAGTTGTTACAATTTTATCCTCGAACCATTTTAATAAATGTTTTGATATTACTTAAAAATAGAGGTGGGTAAATTACATAAAATTAAATTTCACCGGTAAATTACCTTTCAAAAATTACCGAAATTTTTGGAAATTTTCCAAGAAGCAATTGATAGATGGAGAAACTATCGTCATGTTTACGAAATAAACGTGAAAATTCAAACTGTTAAAGTTATTCTGATATATCTGAAAACATTTTTTTTTTATTTTATTCATTTTCATTATTTTAAAGACAAAATAATACTATTTGGGGTTATCTTTTTTTCATAATCGAACTTGTTAGAGAAAAAAATAAAACCACTTTTAAAATAAAACAAAAACATGATAAAACATTTTTATAAAAATATTTTAACAAAACTAAATTTATATGCATAAGAAACTTCATACATAAATTTAAGTATATAAGCACCTTAAAAAAAATCTGCTTGTTAACAAGTTTCAGATTTTCTAAGACGAATTTGTAGGAAAATTACTTCAGAAAGGAAAATTTCCTTTTTGGTATTTATTAAATACTTTTCGAAATTTACCTTTTGGGTAAATAATTACAAATTGCTTAAGTATGGAGAATGCAATTATGCCTTAAAAGGGGATGAAAAAAGGAAGCGAATGGAATCACAAAATGTGGTACGTTCTATTTAAAATAAGTGACTAAAGTAAAAGATTGTTCAAGTTTGTTCCTGTATTTTGGGCACTTGGCAGTAAGCTCATTTTTTAAGGTCACATGATAAAAAAATAACCATGAAATATTACCACAACGCAGTTTATTAATTTTTCAAAGGGTTTAAAATTTAATTTTTTTTCTTAAAATTAAAATATCTTGAAAACTTCTTATGTTAAAGTTATGGTGGGTTCATGCAGAAATTTTTAGTAATAAGAATAAGAATAGTAATAAGCATAAAAGTTAAACCTTCGTTTTATAATGACCCAGTTCATGCAGCAAATCCTTATTTTTAAAATTATTACTAAAATTATGTTTACTGCATGAACTGGGTCATTATAAAACGAAGGTTTAACTTTTATGCTTATTACTATTCTTATTCTTATTACTAAAAATTTCTGCATGAACCCACCATTAGACAATAGTTATTGAGTGACTAGTATTTACTCGCCGCTATTTTAGACTTGTAGAGCAGCTCCGAAAATCCTCAGATACAAATTTCCAGCTACATTGCTCTTATTTGTAGTTCTCCAATATAAGTACCTAATACACCACTCATCGGGAATTACCCTGTATATAGTTCCATTGGATTAACCTGTCGCCCAAATTTCGTTTACCGTTTAAAACGTTTTGATTTTAATACCAAACAACTGCATATTACAGGTTTCAAAGGGCCTCCTTATAAGCAAGTTATAAGAAGGATGTATAAGAGCTTTATCCCTCATAAACCAATTTAGGGTGAAAGCGGATCGAGCATCGTATTTACCCCTTTTAAGGGGTTGTAGATCACTTATCAAGTGCCTTTGGATACAGTGAGATCTTAAAGTTTGGAATAAATTCTACATCTCCCTTAGGAAATGTTTTTACTAAAAATGCTTTTCCATTCGTAATTTTTTAAGTGAACACTATTTTTTTTTTCAATGGATTCGGAAAGATGGCTGTTATATGACAGCTAGGAAACCAAAAAAATGTAACATTGATTTACCGAATCGAAACATCAAGGTTATAAAGGTAATGGCAAGACAGATAACACAGGCCTACAAAAAAAAAGTTCCGTCTTTGCGATCAGACCCATCATTTCCTATGTATTTTGATTCACTGAAACCAAATTTGGCAAAACATTTTTTCTACCTCATCAATTTTTCTCTCGGCCCACATATAACCCCCATAAACTCTTATAGAGGAATTTAAAAAAAATATATTACGGTTTTTTGGGTCGCTGATCACGAATCTGAAGTCAAGAATAAATTTCGACTTAATGACAGCTGTCAACAAGCTGTCAAATTTCATTAAAAAGGAAAAAGTTGTTATTAAATGCATATTAATAAGTTTTTTGGGTTGCTGATTACGATTTTGAAGTCAAAAATGATTTTTGACATAATTAATTTTTGATTTCAGAATCGTAATCAGCAACTCAAAAAAATTAATAACATGCATTTAATATCAACCTTTTACTTTTTAGTGAAATTTGACAGCTTGTTGACAGCTGTCATTAAGTCGAAATTTATTCTTGACTTCAGATTCGTGATCAGCGACTCAAAAAACCAAAATATATTTTTTTTAAATTTCCTCTATAAGAATTTATGGGGGTTATATGTGGGTGGAGAGAAAATTTGATGAAGTAGAAAATTTTTTTTGCCAAATTTGGTTTCAGTGCATCAAAATACATAGGAAATGATGGGTCTGATCGCAAAGACAGAACTTTTTTTTTGTTTTGTAGACCTGTGTAATCAAACATGAAACTTTGAACGTCTCAATAGAACCAGAACCTTTTTGTGTACGCATAAAACATTTCATACTTATATGGATAAATAACAAGTCGCTGGAATGATGGATTAAACTTTATAGAACGAAGCAGTTCGTAAAAGAACTGGTAGAAGGTGTCCCAAGTTTAAAGAAGACCTATCGAGTTCAAATAGAAAGGTTGTAAAACTAATAACAAACTAACGGGACACTGTCGACTAAATAGACATGTGAGTCTAATTGGTTTGGACGCAACATGTATGTAGATCCTGCTTAGTGAAAGGGGAAACCTCAGTTCATATCCTACGAAAATGTGAGGGTCTAACCAACCCTCTTGGGAACCCAAAGGCTAATATGTAAATAATATATACCGTCTGGTCTAAAAGTTCCAAAACTGCTTGAAATTCTAGAAAAGGTACATTAAATCGAACATTATATTAAAAAAATATATATCTAATACTTTGTTGAACTCTACTAAATTTAAATAAAATTAATCACCAATCCTCATACAAATGGGTGGGGCGGGAGTAATGTTAAAGTTTCAATTTTTTTATTGCATTTTTATAGCATATTTGGATTCCTTATAAAAAGGAACGACTTTTACAGCTGACGTATTTAAATAAGACGATTATTTAAAAAGTTATGCTAATTTTTAGACAATAAAACTTGCTACATGTCTTGGAACGTAATTTTTCACGAATCTAAAAGAAATATTTTGGATAAAACTTTCGTATTTCGAGATGACGAATCCGAATATGCAATAAAAAATGGGCTCTTTAATATCAATAAAAGAAAACTAAAAACCGAAAGTTAACCTAAACATACCCCATACGCCTGTGGAGTCTGACAAAAATGACAAAGCTGATTAAATCTCTGAAACAAATGATGTGCTACAATAGACTTTGAGGAGGTCTCAGCGACAATTACGACGATTTGACCAGTAAGACCTTCATCTCCACATTTCTCTTGTTAAAATTACGAATCATAACACTGAACCTTTAATTTTCGGTAGATAATTTATTAATGGCGAAATATATTATTCAGTATCCGAGGGTGTTCACTCCTCCAGACAGGCGGATGAATAATCGAAGGGAAGATGTAACTAACGGGGTGTCCAAAAGTGAACGTTTCCTATTATTTATGGATGTCGCCGGTAGTCAGCAAGGCGTTGACGGACACCGAAATAAATACAAAATTTATGACGCGTCCTAGAAGTGGCTTTGAACGCCGTCTTGGTAGAATAAACTTTACTGCCTGCATAACGGATCTTGGGATGGTTCTCCTGAGCGATGTAACCTTGTTCTCATATGTCGCCGGTATGGTTTCTCTTCCGTTTCCTTGTCTGTTTGTTCCGGTAAATCTTAAGGGGGTAGTATACATTTATTTGACTTTTTCATATATATTTTTTAAACGCAGAATTTATTTTAATTTATTAATATGGTATATATCGTTTATAACGACGTTGAGGGGAACCGGCGAAATGCGGTCATTACAACCAGATCAATATATCTAAACACCATGTACTTACTCAAAAATGGTCTTTATCCATAATAGAAAAGACATTTTTCACTAAACATTCATGGGTACAAAAAGCTGAAACAACAATGATATATTTTAATATGTAAGTACCTATATAGGTACTTAGAAATTGATTCTACAAACAGCTTAACACTGAGCTAATTTTAATTAAATTTCAAGTAAAAAATTTGTTCTTTTAATTTGTTTTGTAATTTTTTGTTTTCTAAAAAGTTTCTTTCCATAACTTGTTCCAAATGTAGCAAAGCAAAATCTGTTTTAGACTCTTTTAGATTTTGCTTAAATGTGGAAAAAATGTTGAATCGCTGAAAATGCGTCGTTTATTGAAGGTGGTTGAAAATCGATTATTTCATCCATTTCTACATCTTCGTTAAGTTTTGACTCCATATTTCTTTTTTTATGATCTGAGCCAGCTAAAATTCCATCTTCGGTTATATGCTCCACCGTTTCGAGTTATTCATCAATATTAGAAAAGCGTTCCCAACTTTCTTGAGCTGCTAGGTTAACGACAGGTAAAGTGTGAACCCATTGAGCTAGAGGTAGATTGTCTTCATCCTTTTCATTTTGTGGTCGAAGCCATTCTACTAGTGGTAGTAAATCATCTTCCTCAAAAGAGTTTTCTGTTGCGTTTAATTTGAATCCAGCATGTGTAAAACAATTGGCTATTGTGTTTTGAGAAACACGATACCCAAACTTTTGAAATTAGAGAAATGGTTTCAAGGATATCTAGTTTTAGTAAAATACCTTTTTCTTCAACGTTTTTTAAAAGTTTAATGATTTGAAGTTTTCTAAAATCTGTTTTTAGAGACTGTATTACACCCTAGTCCATTGGTTGAAGAACTGACGTGGTATTTGGTGGAAGGAAAACAAGTTTTATAGCTTTTAAATTCTGAACATTAGGGTGAGCTGGACAGTTATCCAAAAGCAATAAAATTTTCTTTTTTTGTCTAATAAGTTTATTGTCCCATCGTGTAATATTTTTTTCATCAAATAATGCTGATGTAATCCAAGCTCTTGGATTATTTTCATATTCAACAGGTAGGGATTTAATATTTTTAAAACATCGAGGCTGCCAATAACCACAAGTTTTACTTTTTCCGATCTAGTCATATTTGCTTCAACAAGAACAGTTAATCTTTCCTTGGAAAGATTGCCTCCAATACACTTTTCTCCTTAAAATGTCATTGTTTCATCGGCCAGCATTCTAAAAAATAAACCGGTTTCATCTGTATTGAAAATTTATTCGTCTTTGTATCCTTTTCTTAAATTTGGCCACACTGTGGTTAACCAATCGTTACACACCCCATCCAGTAGATCTGCTGCTTCTCGACTTATTTTACCAAAAACAATATTATGTATTTTTCGAAATCGTGGAATCCATCCAACTGAACATTTAAAATCCTGCAATTTAAGTTGCCCAGCAAAATCGTCAGTTTTGGTTTGTAGTATAGGACCACTAATAGGAATATTACGCCTTCTCTGAACAACTTTTGAACCATTCGAATAAAGCCTTGTCTGCTCTAGATTGGTTACATGATCTGATCTATTTTACTGATAGTAGAACTGTTATGTATACTGATACTAGATCATGTACATACAAATGTACATGTCCTACTCAACACAAAACTTACGTCAAATTATTTGGCAATGCTGATATTAGATAAACAATTGCGGTTTTTTTCAGCGATTGTAAACGTTTTTCGTGTCGTCATATCAAATCTGAATGAATTTTTCAAACAACTCGAGAATAACTCGAGAACGGTGGTTCGTTGCCGACCATTGCGCCGGGCTCTATTTATGACTTTGCTCGACTACTGTTAAGGTTTCTGGGTTTTCGAAAACTGGCGAAACCCATGTTGGTTTACTCCTAAAGGTTTCATGCAGGAAATTAGAAGTATTCAACATTAACTAGTGGTGTATGAAAAACAACAAGATAACCCTCCTTTGCAGTTCTTAAGTAGTCAACATTCGAAAAATACTGAACCATGTGTTTATTATTGGATAATGGGCTAATGGCGGTTAGTAGAAATTGAAGTTCTCGTATTTTTCCTAACGGAGTTTAGGAGACACATAAGATTTTTATACTTCGGAGCCTCGTAGGAGAACTTTACACGGCTTGTAAAACGTTTTTTAAACATTTTTTTTTTAATCACCAAATATATACATACATACAAGTATAAAATCGTTTTTATTCCTGTAACTATTTCGAAATTTTGAGATCTGTAAAAGATGTGGAGATCTGAATTCTTATTTCAATCCAGCATTTCGTGATGATAATTTATAACAGGTGTAACTTTAACAAAAACGAATATTTCTATACTTACTGGTGAGAGGCGCTTTTTATTTTTCTTTTCACAATTAATATTTCAAATTTCGAGATGGATAGTCTTTTAGGCTAGATATTAATAACTGACCCGCTATTACTTTTTTTATAGTTATTTAGTTAGTAATATCGAATTAAATGTTCAAAAGGGAAAAACTTACAAAACCGTTACTAATACCTTCACTATTAATACCTTCATTATTAAAAATATTTCGTACATACTTTGCCCGGCCACTTTCCAGTCACGTTTGAATTTCCATTAAGGGGTCTTTGCACTTACAACAGTGAAAAATGCCAAGTATTTTTGGGAATTTATTGTAGAACTATGAAAGCCAGGATTGTGGAATAGGGCTCATATTAAAAAGCAAACTCTCAAGTATTCGAAAAAATTTGTTATTGTCATCAAAAAAAAATAAATAAATGCTTACTTTGAAAAATGCGGAGACATCTTTTTTTGCGGAGATCAAACGGTGTACCTGCTCTGTAATCTGTACCGTGGGTTTTTGAAAAATTGAAAAAATCGATTTTTGGCAGGAGTTTTTAAAAAAAATCGATTTTTTCTCTACTTAATTGTTAATAATGAACAAATGGAAAAATATATTGAAAAACCTACGGTACGAATTGTTGAAAATGGTATAAACAACTAAAAAAAAAAATGTTGCGTTTGTTACAGATGAATGCAGCCTCACCAATCATGTACATCGTTTGGTCTCCGCAAAAAAAAGATGTCTCCGCATTTTTCAGTGTATTCATTTATTTTTTTTTAATGACAATAATAATATTTTTCGAATACTTGGGAGTTTGCTTTTTAAATATGAGCAATTTTCCACAATTCTGGCTTTCATAGTTCTCCAACAATAAATTCCCAAAAATACTTTTTGGGAATTTTTCGCTGTAAGTGCAAAGACCCTTTAAGTAGATGGTTTTCTTCGCTCACTTCGCTTCGCTTTTTTATTTCACTTGATATCATATTTTAAAAAATTATTATTTAAATGATTAAGATTAAATTACGCAGTAGCGTATAAAACGCTTGTAATCAACGGTTTCATTAATATTAATACGTACGCTTTTAATTTGCCTCTAAGCGCTTTTGTTTTTTCTACCTTTCAATTAGTGCGGGCTCTTCCCTCCCTCGAACCGACTGGCAAGGGTAATAATAAGTGGTGTCTCCTTCCCGTGTATCCCCCAGCATCTGCTTGACAGCGCACGTGCCTAACCACGTTGGTTCGCACAGGTCATGGTGCGTCGAGACGTTGAAGTGATGTCACGGAAAGGACTTTGATCTTTTTTATTTTACGAGAATGTGGCGTTATACACTCCTTCCACAAAGTCTTGCTACGACATCCGTGTGATTACGGCAGATGTTACGAGGGTATTAGGTGGTTATTTAATTAGAAAATAATTTTTAGCTGAGACAAATCTGAACAGAAATCAATTTTGTATTCAGTACCGGGGATAACAATGAAGACATTTTTAAATTTCGCACATTCCCTTTATTGGTGCGATCAACTTAGGGATAGGTCGATTACGAAATAATTCCTGAAAAAAAAAAACACCAGCCTGAAACGCGTTTTCATCCACAGCGCTGTGAGAAAGCACCTTCCGATTGTTTGTTATTAGTGTACGAAAGCTGTATGCACCGATGATAAAAGGCAATTAAAAAAAAAACCTATCAAAAATGATCAAAAAATTGTTGAACACTTGGGGCAGTTGTGAATCTCCTGAAATTTATTTATAATTCTAAATATGTGATGCAACCTGTGAAAAGGTACCAGATGTCGGAAAAACTGTTTTTGGGTGGGGGTCAGATTTACATAGAACATAAATTTCGCTTCATTTTAAAAAAAATGAAGTCTCTAGCGTTAATATAGCTCGAACTGAAAGCAGGTAAAGTTTCAATATGTAAAATCGTAATTTTGAAAAAAAACACATTTAAAGTTTTGGAACAGAACTGTACACGAAAAAATCGATATCTCGTCTTCTATTGCTCCAATCCAACGACTTATTTCTACTGTACATGGTTGCCAGATATGTCTAGCACCTATATCCGTTGAAATCCGGAATTCGTATTTTTCGACTGAAACTGTGTTTTGGGCTGTAGCGCAAAATTCACTTTTCGTATATAATTAACATATATAACTAAAATCTCGGTTTTCTAAACCTCTTTTCCAAATTTCTACAAAGGGTTTATAAAACCCTTTTAAATAGCTTATAAGGTGTGGCCATGAAAAATAAGTCTCACGGCGTGAGCTCAGAGGACCGTGGTGGCCTGCCAGAGGACTGAGGACTGCCAGAGGACTGCCATCTTACGGCTACTAATTTACTAACTATACTAATCGTAAGGATACTAAACGTTTGGTAACTAATCTTGTACTGAACTTATATGATAAGCATGCATATGGAGGTTACATTACAGGATTGTATTGCAGGTTCCGTAGGGTACATTTACTTGGTGGCTTAACCCTGGATAGGGGTGTTCATTAAAAGTTTGCATCTTCACGTCTTCAACTTTTTGTTGTATCAGCATCGAACATTATTTGATCTTTGTTTTCTGACCCTCGCAGACCATCACGTTATCTACAAAAACATTGAACAGTAGGTGTAGTAGATGTAGATACCTCTACTTGTTTCAATATGTAACAAGTGGGATCCAGGTGCGCGCGGAATTACCCGCGACCGCGACTCCTTTTGGTACTTTTCAGATCCCGAGCTGCCTTGATCTACACACCTATGATATGTGGATTCGTTGATTAATTCGTCCAAGAGAAGAGGTTAGCTTACCTGATAATGCTTCAGTTAGTCGATGAAAGGTAGCCAGCCTCCTTAGTATTCCGGCGCGAAATAAAACACAGCCGTGCAAATAAGGGAATCTTTAATTTATACAAAACAATACAAATGCAGTGAACTAACCCCCGATCACACGTCTTATTCCCGACAGTAACTAATTAATTCTTGAAGACGCTTCGATCACACAAACAGAAAAAAATATTCTGGAACAAATACACAATAATAGCAAACTTCAAGAATTAATCAGAGCCAACACGAAAGCATAAGTATTCAACATTCCGTTTTTATGAACTGGCGTAACGAAACTTTACGTCTCCACGCCCAGTGGCGGGGGAGAGGTTAGGTTCTCATCGGCCTCGAGCCGACCACCTAACAACTCCTGTCATCCCGTGATAGATGGTGATACCAGGGTTTTACATAATTTTCTGTATTTAGCAACCTGACCTCCCATATATCATTTACATACATTTTCACTGAATCATTTCTTCTGTATCACTTATTGCGACTGCCGCCACCCTCCGCGAGTTTTAATACTAGGGCGCCTCTAGCCCAGGTCATGCTGTTCACCTTGCCTAAACAATTTATGTTGCCAGATGTGGTATAGTATCAATTGAACTATTTTCTCCGAATGGGGCAATATACAAAAATCCTCTAGTAAACAAATTCGTCACGGCCGAAACACCTTGTTCCATAAACGCTCTTAATTATCTTAAAATTGACCGGATAAACGAAATTTACGTGCTACCCTCTCGGGACGCTTTCTCCTAAATAAAAAATATATTCCAAAATTGAAACTAGAAATAACTTTTTGTCTGACCATTTTGTCGTTTTGTCACAAATAGTTGCTTCTTTTCACGATCACGTCGTGTTTTATATCAAAACTCACTAATTATAACTCACTAAAAAAAATAATGTAAATTAAGCACATCTCACGAGACAAGCAGGAAATCCGGTTCGCGACATCGAAACAGTTACGTGAGGGGCATTGTCAAGCAGATTGCTCTAATATCGGCCGGGATACGACGCTCCGGGGTTGCGCAACGGAAAGCGAACAAATGAACGTCTGCTATGTGATTACGACACCCCGCTGATCACTCTCTCCTTGTTCGCCGATGGAGAAACAAAAGTATATGTATACGCGAAACAAACGCCACACGGCGGAGCATGAGATACAATTGACATATTCAACAAAGGGAATCCTCCTGCCGAGGACGGCGTCCGTGAAATATTAAAATGGTTTCTGCTTGACGTCGTTTCTGCGCGTAGGCGATGCCGCGGGTGAATGTTACTCGATCAGGAGCAGACCTCTGTCTAATTGAATCTAATCTAATTCAATCTGAATAATTGGCGATGTTTTGTCATTTTGGTGGTAGCAATGCTGTTTCTTTCGAATTAAAATGCAAAATGAAAATTCATTTTTATCTGCATTGCTATTTTCGATGACTAGCGAAGCTAATGCATGGAGTGATCCCAGGAAGACTGTGCGAAATATGGCAGCTACTTCATGATTGCCAAAACGTTTGTTTGCGTTTTGTGTGCGTTTACTTAACACAGGATGGGCCGAAAATGTCTATTTCAGAATTTTCCAAAAGTTTATGAGTTATATAGGTTACGTGACGATTGATCCATGGACAATTGATCCGCGACGTTTGCTCCGCGACATTTGATCCGCGGACAATTGATCCGCAAGACAATTGATCCGCGTATAATTCAACCGCTCGACAATTCCACCGCACGACGATTCATACATGAAGTATTATTAACGTTGCCGGACAATATCTGGTTGAAATCTGGTTGAAATCGCTTAAAAGGCGGACAATGCAGAAGAAAACAATTTTTCAGATTTACTTGGAGTTAATATAAAAACTAACGGCAACAACTTATCATGATACAATCCATGTATAGAGTATATGTAGCTGCTTCAATATAGTGGGAACAGAATCAAACGTTCCATCACAGCACCACAGCTCACATTCAGCCAATACTTCCAAATTATTCTTCGTAGCGTATATTATAAAACGACCAGCACCATCACCATTTTATATTAGCTCCGAGTAAATCTGAAAAAATTGTATTCTTCTGTATTGTCCGTTATTAAGCGATTTCAACGAGATTTGAAACCAAAGCGAGTTATCGTGGACTTTGAGCGAGCATTTACTGTTGCTTTTTCCAGCGCATTTCCTGGATGCTTAGTGTCTGGCTGCTTGTTTCATTTTACCATATTCCCATCACCCATCCAAAAGAGAGATTCCAAAAAATTCCAATTTGTCTATTAGTTGATTTGTCGGTGGAACTTAGGGACGAAGCTTCGGTGGAGGAAAGGGGCGAGGCCACGGTGGGGTGCAGGAGCGAAGCCCGGCGGGGGTTGGAGGGCGGAGCCCCCCCATTCAAAAAATAGTCTTCAAAAATGTTAATAATATATCATGGATGAATCGTTGTGCGGTGGAATTGTCGGGCGGTTGATTTGTACGCGGATCAATTGTCTTGCGGATCAATTGTCTGCGGATCAAATGTCGCGGATCAAACGTCGCGGATCAATTGTCCATGGATCAGCGGTCGTGTCACCGTTGTATAAATTATATCAAACAAATTCAATACATTATTTTCGAAGATAAGGCCTATAAAATAAAATTTACATAACTAGGGTCCGGAGAGTCTGCCACAACGCAGAGTTAAACTGCGTTCAAGGATCCCGAGCACCCGCACGGGACCGGCGTACTAGAATCCCAGTGCGCGTTACTAGCCACACTCAGTGGCGTCCGTATGAACGGGCATACGTACGTGTCACACTTTCTGGGCCCTATTCATAATATTTGAAATCTTTTGTAGAATCCATATTTTTATGTAAAATATCGTGAAATTGTTGCTTCTGTTAATTACACATCATGAGAGACTTCGTACAAAAGATTTAGGCTTGTTTTCAGTCGATTACTACATGCTAATAGGATTAGAATAATTACACGATTGGACTGCGTATGCTCATTTACTTTAAAAACTTTATTTCTCTTTGTAACAAAAAAATATTCTAATGATCATCATTTAATTGTGTCATTATTTTTTTTATCAAATCTTGAAACTTTGGTTTTTGCACCGGTTTCCTCTACCTATAATTATTCTTATAACCTATCGATTTCGATGTACGTCGTGGATTTTCCCCGGAATCCGGAAGGCGTCGGATAAAACGACATTATCCGTTCCGAGCGTCTTCGGGACGCAACTTTGCCAATTTAACTTTCGTTAGTAATTAATTAATAGTCAATTATAAATCGGAGCAAAGATATACAGGGCGTCCCATTATTAAGGGGACACAGTAAAACTACAGATTCTTTTTGTAAAAATATTAGGATTTAACCAAACTTACCTTAGATAGTTGTTGGTAATCAAAAGTTATTGGTAACCAAGATACACGGTGTCAAAGTTATAATTTTATTTTCGATTTTCGTAAATCACTTTAAAAAAACATTCTTTTCACAAAATTTGGTGATTGATGTTTTTTCGTGGAGAGGGGTCTTTAATTGTAGAGGGGTCTCTCGGTAGCCTTATGAACGTATCAAAAATGGTGTAGATTTTTTTGAGCTTTAGAATATTTATGGTTTTATTAAAAATATAGATATTTCCATCATTTATTGATAGAAAAAGTATGTTACTCCGAATTACTGTTTTGGAGATATTTGCGTTTAAAGTGTTCAGTCCAACCTACTTAAATTATTTTATTATAGTGAGATTTACAATTAATATCCCATTAACGATGGGAAATGGGCAGATGATTATTCTATCATTCAAAATAAGACGGATGACACAAACATGTTTACGTAAAATGTTTTTCATTTCCGAAATAGGGCGTGTTGAGAAAGTTGAAAATTAAAAATATATTATTGATAATATTTTTATTATTACTTATATTACTTTATAAAATTTGGTAAGAGGGACAACATTATTAAAAGGGGCACTGAACTGCAGAAATATCAATTAATTTATTTTGACAGTGGCGTAGGATGAGGGTACTTAACACCTTTATCCCCCTTACATTTTACGCCGCTCTCCAAATATTAATTTTGACTATAATTTTTTTTTAATATATTTTGCATAGATCCTGTACTACTATTGGAAACCCAAAGAGTGGATGTAATAGTATTGGAGATTTTCAAGATATTTGCACTTAACAGTTGATACATTTTATTTCAAATATGTTTCACTTTTTTCAAATTGGGAGCTTTTTACAATTTTTCTAATATACTACACAACTAATTTGATTTAATATTTGTGGCACAGACCATATTGAACGCAAATATCCCTAAAACGGTCGTTCGGAACAACATTTAAATGGTATACCTTTTCTGTCAATACATGATGTAAAAATATATATTTTCAATAAAAACATAAAAATTCTAAAGCGCAAAAAACTTACACCATTTTGTGTGTATTTAAAATGCTGCAGAAAGCGCCCTCTACAATTTATATTAAACTAATTGACACATTAATATTCCTCTTCTCAAAGAGCCCCCACTCGTCAAATTTTGTGAAAAAATGTTGTTTTTTAAAGAAGTTACTTACAGAAATCGAAAATAAAATTGACGCCCTGTATCTTGGTTACCAATAACTTTTGGACTAAAGTAAGTTTGCTTAAGGTAGTACGGTTATGAAAGCAATATTTTAAGAAGTCCTCAAAACTTGGAATATAAGTCATTAAATGCATACATGTAATACACACGCTGTTAAAATTTGAAGATTGATTGCCATTTGATCTGCAATTCAAAATGACATATTTTGTACATATTGCATGGGGGAAGGGTGAGAAAATGACTGAATGAATTTTTGTGAATCATTGAAGGACTTTTAACATCTCGATAAAAAAACTAATATTTGTTTGAGTAATATATTTGGAAGATATTAACAAAAAATAGAAATTATTTACCTCATAGTTTTGATAAACAATTAAGATAAATAACTCATTTAGACGATCATTTTCTGTGGAGGAGTTATAAGAATAGTTGCGTGGGAATGATACGGCAAAGTTGTAAGGAGAGTAACATGTCGGAACGAAAGGACAGGGCTCGAACATATGAAGCAATCAAAAAGTATAAAAGCAAATGCTTTAAAATATTTATTTAATAAGTAATTGATATGCATTAACATGAAGGAATAAGTCTTATAGAATACTTATTGAATACAAAATATATTGAACGATAAAATTATAACCAAACAAAACAAAACATTTATGATAAATAACATTACTTATTGCAATATTTTATTTTTTCGCGACTTTTATTTTTTTTATAAAGGACTTTTTTTTAATAAATCTTCCTTTGTAACGGATACGATCTCCCATAATTATTCCTTTAATTAAATAACATCAAAAACAGTGTTTATGTTTACTGCGCTTAGAAACTATAAGTATGTATGGGCTGTATAAAATGAGTAAGGGAAATAAACCACGCGACGTTGCCAGATTTTCATACAGTTACAATAATATTTCATGCATTTCATTTATTTCAGTACAGTCACGGCAACAAAAACGTATTGTACGGTCTCAATACTGCTAATATGTATAACGTGAGTACTAAGCCAAAACTTTTTAACTACCTTAAATCGTAATATTTTTACTCAAAGAATCTGCAGCTTTGCTGTGGCTCCTTAATAATGGGACACCCTGTATGGGGACCGCTCCCCGTTGCGTCGCGCCGCTCAGTCGGCGCTCGGTTCGGGTGCAATTAGGAAGTTTCTGGCGATATGCGACGCCCGTCGCGGCGGTGCGCGTCTCCATGAAATTTTGGGCTTACGGGAGCGCCGGGCGCCGCGACGCGGCCGTCTCGGCGCGTAATTGAAAGTGCGGTCGCCGGAGTTTGACGAGGAAATCGGTATTAGAAGGGATCTGCGGGGAGGTTTGCGTATTCGCGAAGATAATGCGAACCATATCGAGGCCATCAGAAGCAGAAGTTCGCAAGTGGTCGTTATTTGCAAGGCTTCTTTAGGACAATTTACGTGTTAGCAGAAATCCCATCCATACTGAATTTTAGTAGATCTTTATTGGTATACAGGGTGTTTGACAAAGGCCTTCGGTGGTCAAGGATTAAGGGGGTATTCTAGTCTACAAATTTGAAAAAATCGAATTTTTTTTTCATATTTCCAAAGCTTAGTGTTCCGTCTTTATTCAATATTTTAATTAATTTTACTCCTCAAGTGTATGCAACCAACATTACTCATACACTGTCATTTTTTCCCCACTCTCCCGCTCCAAAAAGGCACAGGACAGCAGTATCAAGTATGAATTTTAACTCAACTCTCTCGAAGACAAGACACGCGACTTTTTGCTCTCTCCTACGTTAACAACGCATCAGATATTTTAGTGCATCTACTTGCACAGTGCATCAGTGACTATTTTGGGTTATCCCAACTGCAGTGCACATCAGTGACGCCGGCCGGCATAAGTGCATCGGAAGGAAAGCACCCACGTGCATATAGACCTTGGGAGATCGCGGCCTACGGAAGAAAACGTAAGTGCCTTATTTCGAATACAGTCCACTAGATCCCTCTCGCACATATTTCTTGGTACCTTCTCCCGGATTTCCCTTGATCTGTTGGTGCATTTTTATAATTATCTCATTAAATATACTTAATAATAGACGCCTATCATCTATTATTTTATTGATATTTTACCGCCAATTCTCGGTACATTCCTTCCTTATCTCTAGCCGCATGTGTCAGGTGACCGCTTGGCTGACGGTGTTATTGTTTTTTGTCTCACGCTGTGCGTACTGCTAGCGTTTTTTGCTCTCGCGTTGTCTTATTTATCCGTGTTTATTTATACTTGTAAATTTTACACTCGCTCTCTCAAAAATAAAGGCTTAACTTTACGGTCTTTATTATTTGACGATTCAAATTGATTTCTCTCTCAATAATACTTTGTTATTTTTTTAATAAAGTTACTCTCGCGCTTAGTTTAATTTTGAATACATACTAAGTGTTGACATTTCTCTTTTTTAAGATTAAATATTTCTTTATTCTCTCACAATGTCTAAATTAAAGCAAGCCAATGCGTTTAGGCAAACTCACATTGTTAACATAAAAGAACTTAGACAAATTGCAGATAGTGCGCTCACAGATAAATCTCTACATGATAATTTTAAATGTAGGTTCGCTGTTTTAAGTGAAATTAAAGCAGGCTTTGATAAGCAGCACACCAATATTTTGAATATCGTTTCTACCATGGAAGACGGTGATTTAGAGGAGGAATATAAAGTACAAACAGAATTTAATTCTCACTATTTTCATGTACAGGCTGTTTTCAAACAACTTTTTGGTGACAGTAAAGATACTTTAGATACTTCTTCTAAATCTGTAGGTGTAAAACAAAATGTAAAACTCCCTAAAATTGGTTTACCGCAATTTAATGGCGATGTTTCTCAGTGGCAAACTTTTATAGATAGTTTCCGCTCTCTCATTCATGAAAATGACTCTCTATCAAATATTGAAAAATTCAATTATTTGCTACAGTGCCTTAAAGGTGAACCTTTTAATTTGACAAGGGCCACTCCGCTTAATAGCGCTAATTATTTAGTTGCATACAATGCACTTGTCAAGAGGTATGACAATCCTCTTATTATAGCTACAGCTCATTGGCATGCTATAGAAAATACAAAAAAACTCGGCGGCTCCGAAGGTCCTGGGGCTCTTCGCTTTCTTGTGGATGCCTTTCGTGAAAATGTCTCTATTTTAAAAAATATGAAGTTTCCAGTCAAGCAGTGGGACTTTATTTTATTTAACATGTTATTTGATCGCTTGGATAAATCAACTGCTACACGTTTCGAACTTTCTGATGACATATCTTCAAATACGGAAGATTCTTTTGAAATCTTACTAGACTTTCTGGATAAACAGTGCGACGCTCAGAGTAAAGTTGCCTTATCTAGGAATTTTAACTTGAAAGCAGCTGATTTATCAAAGTCGGAGTCAAATCCCAGGCAATACTCTACAAGCAGATCAGTTACCTCTACTTCTCTCACCACTAACACTCAAATGTCGTGTCCGCTTTGTAAAGCTGACCATTCGATCTATCATTGCCCCAATTTTCTTATGAAATCTCCTCAAGAAAGATTTTCTTGTGCGAAAACGAATAAGTGGTGTACAAACTGCTTAGGACATAAACACTCTGTTGAAAATTGTCTCTCTCGTGGAGTGTGCAGGAAGTGCTCCAAGAAACATAACACATTGTTACATTTTTCCTCAAATGCTCCGAACAATAACTCGTCTCCAAGTACTTCTCAGCCTAACACTCACTCGACTCAATCTCAAGCGTCATCTTCGACGTCCTTGACTCACTCACCTCATGATTCGCTCTCTACATCTAACACTCTATTATCGCACGATAATTCTCTCGTGTTGTTGTCTACTGCCGTGGTTGGTGTTTTGAATGGACACGGACAATTTACACCAGTTAGAGCGCTTATTGATAGTGCTAGCGACTCTAACTATATCTCTTCTCGTTGTGCAAATAAACTGGGGTTAGCTAGACGCTCGTCTAATATCTCAGTCTGTGGCATAGGTCAGACTAGTGCTCACTCTTCTCAAATCGTCTCCTCTAGTATTAGACCTTGTCATGACACCTCTCCAACATTTGAGTTGGATTTTATTGTTCTCTCTAGGATTTGTTCGAATATGCCCTCTGTCTCTCTCGAAGATACCATATTATCGAATTTCTCAAATCTCTCTTTGGCAGATCCTAAATTTAATATCTCTGGCCCTATAGATATGCTATTAGGTGCTGACACTTTTGGTCATATTCTAAAAGGTGCTACCCTTAACCTTTCGAATGGTTTAGTAGCCATTGACACAATCTTCGGATGGATGGTTACAGGTAAAATGGAGAAACCTCCTACTACCATCGTCTCTAACACTTTTCTCTCTCACGCTGATCTTTCTTTGGAAAGGTTAGTAACTAAATTTTGGGATTTGGAGCAAGTTCCTCGCTCTCAAAAATTGACACCCGAGGATAATCTCGCTGAAAATCATTATTCCAGTACCGTTTCTCATTTGGAATCTGGTCGTTTTGTAATAGCTCTTCCTTTCCGAAAGGATCTTCCAACATTCCAAGGTACTCGTGACCTAGCTTTACGAAGACTTAACTCACTCGAACGTCGTCTCTATAACCAACCAAACCTTCTCTCTCAGTATTCTGAATTTATGATGGACTATCTGTTGTCAGGTCATATGTCTCCATGTAAGGAAATTTCTTCAGACTTGCACTCTTATTATATTCCCCATCACTGCGTCTTTAAACCGGACAGCTCAACCACTAAGCTGAGAGTAGTTTTCGACGCTAGTGCAAAGGACATGAATAATTATTCACTCAATGATACTCTCCTTCCTGGGCCCAAACTTCAACAAGATCTGAACTCAATCCTACTCAGATTTCGTCTCCATGCTGTGGTATTCACCGCAGATATTAAACAGATGTTTAGGCAGATTTTAGTTCGCGAGAAAGATCGCTCTTATCAAAAGATATTATGGCGTTTCTCAAAAGATGATCCAGTTCAAACCTTTGTTCTCAATACGGTCACGTATGGTATGAATTGCTCTCCTTTTCTTGCCATTAGAACTTTGTTACAACTCGCGAAGGAATTTAAAAATGAGTTTCCTATCGTTTCAAAAATTCTTGAAACCGATGTATACGTCGATGATGTATTATCTGGCAGCAACTCTTTGAACTCTGCTCTTGAAGTTCAACAAGAGCTCATATCACTTCTCAATAAAGGATGTTTTGAATTACGTAAATGGGCTAGTAATCACCCAGGTTTACTCACTCACTTGCCATCTAGCAGTTTACCATTCGCATTAGACTCAGAAACTGATTCGACAGTTAAAATATTAGGTCTTCAATGGTCTCCCTCCTCAGACAGTTTCATTTTTAAAATCACGCCTCTCCAGAAAATCTGTACAAAAAGATCAATGTTATCGGACCTCGCTCGAATATTCGATCCATTAGGTTTCTTGACCCCTCTCACTCTATATTTGAAGTTCATAATTCAACAGCTCTGGGCCAGAAACACTGATTGGGACTCTCCCCCGTCTGATGACATTTTAGACATTTGGACTCAATTCAAACAGGAACTTTCTGCTATCCAGGACATTCATATTCCTCGTCACATTATTCCCGAAAGTTACATTGCTCTAGAATTACACGGGTTTTGTGATGCCAGCTCTAGGGGATACTCAGCGGTTATTTATCTGCGCTCTACTCTACCCTCTGGTAAAATTCAGGTCAACTTTATTTGTGCAAAATCTAAGGTTGCTCCACTGAAATCCATATCAATTCCCAGACTTGAACTCTGTTCAGCTCTACTTCTCTCCGAACTGATGAACTTTGTACTGTCACTTTTCGAAGATCATATAACCATCTCTAAAGTTTATGCATGGTCAGACTCGACTATAACTCTCGCTTGGATTAATTCCTCACCTCACCGATGGGGTACGTTCGTATGTAATCGGGTCACTAAGATTCATGAGAACGTCCCTTCCTCAATTTGGCGACATATTAGCTCGCAGGATAATCCTGCCGATCCCGCCTCCCGTGGACTATTGCCATCTGCTCTAATCTCAAACTCTCTCTGGTTTTCTGGACCTCGATGGCTCTCTATGTCGTCAGAATATTGGCCAACTCTCTCTGATATTCCAGAGACTGATGAAGAAAAAACATCATGTCACTCTCCTCAGTGTAGAGAATCAAACCCCTTCAAAAAACACTCTTTCTGAACTAATTGAAAAATACTCTTCACTCTCTAAAATTCAACGAATCTTGGCTTACATTCTAAGATTTCTTCACAATCTCAAACACGCTCAGGCCAAGCAGTCTGGTTATTTATCTCGTTCAGAATTAGAAAATTCGTTAACCCTTCTTATCAAAAATGTACAAGAAGAGGAATTCTCGACAGAAATTTATCGCCTCAAATCTCAGCGACCACTCCAAAGGACTTTTAAGAAGTTAACTCCATTTTTGGATAAATCAGGAGTTCTCAGGGTGGGCGGTCGCTTAAGTAACTCTTATCTCTCTTTCTCCCAAAGACATCCTTGTCTTTTGCCAAGCAAACACAGACTCGTGGATATCATAATAGATCACACTCATAAGGTCTTTCTTCACCCCGGAGCTCAAACTCTTCAGTATTTGCTATCTCAGCGATATTGGATTTTAGGCGCAAAACGAGCTATCCGTAGAGTAATCTCTCGTTGTCACACGTGCTTTCGTGCAAGGCCAATTTCTCATCAACCACTCATGGGTGACCTCCCTGCTGCTAGAATCTCTCAAATAAAACCATTCTCCAAAGTAGGTGTTGACTTTGCAGGCCCTTTCTTTATTACTCTAGGAAAGCATCGTGGTGTTAAGTCCCAAAAGGCTTGGATATGTGTATTTGTTTGTATGGCCACTAAATGTATACACCTCGAATTAGTCTCATCCTTGTCTACGGAAGCCTTTCTAGCTGCCTTTCGTCGTTTTACTTCTCGCCGTGGTACGTGTACGGACATTTTCTCAGACTGTGGAACTAACTTCGTTGGTGCTGCCAAACAGCTGGCTTCTCTCATGAAAAACTCCACATCAGAGCATGAACACATATCTTGGCATTTCAATCCCCCTGCCTCTCCAAACTTTGGTGGTTTGTTCGAAGCAGGTGTCAAGTCCGTCAAACATCATTTGACTCGAGTCGTTGGCACACAAATTCTCACATATGAAGAGCTCAACACAGTTCTTACTCAAATCGAGGCAGTTCTCAACTCTCGCCCTCTCTGCCCAATGAGTTCGGACCCAAGAGATCTCTCAGTACTCACTCCAGGTCATTTTCTGACTCTTAATCCTCTCAATTCTCTCCCCGATGATGACGTCACAGAAATAACCCTTGGACGTCTTAATCGTTGGCAGCTCCTCCTCCGTATGCACCAGGACTTTTGGCGTCGCTGGCATCGAGAATATTTACACACGCTCTTGCAACGAAGCAAGTGGCTAGATTCCTCAGTGCCAATTGAAATAGGCACCCTCGTTCTCTTAAAGGATGAATTGTCACCACCTCAAACTTGGCACATTGGTCGAGTTGAATGTGTTCACCCTGGTCGCGATAATGTTACACGCGTGGTCACGGTGCGCACAGCGCGGGGCAATCTCAAAAGACCTGTCTCCAAGGTCTGTCCTTTACCCTCCAATTAAACTTCTCATCTCTCCTACCTTTTTCTCCTTAACTCCTCTCTCCCTCTCGCCTTTCTCCGGTAAAATGTTAGTAACATTTTAGGTGAGCGGTATGTTCCGTCTTTATTCAATATTTTAATTAATTTTACTCCTCAAGTGTATGCAACCAACATTACTCATACACTGTCATTTTTTCCCCACTCTCCCGCTCCAAAAAGGCACAGGACAGCAGTATCAAGTATGAATTTTAACTCAACTCTCTCGAAGACAAGACACGCGACTTTTTGCTCTCTCCTACGTTAACAACGCATCAGATATTTTAGTGCATCTACTTGCACAGTGCATCAGTGACTATTTTGGGTTATCCCAACTGCAGTGCACATCAGTGACGCCGGCCGGCATAAGTGCATCGGAAGGAAAGCACCCACGTGCATATAGACCTTGGGAGATCGCGGCCTACGGAAGAAAACGTAAGTGCCTTATTTCGAATACAGTCCACTAGATCCCTCTCGCACACTTAGACATTCAAGAATATGCCCTTAGAAGGATTTTTTCAAAATTTCAATTATTTTATGAGTTACAGCCATTTTTGTGACGCGGCAGCGGCTCCGGTCCGACCGGAACAAATGAACAATAGACGGTAGACGCTGCCCGAGTACTTACGAAACACGAAACGTATTTAGTCGGAATCTTTTCGTCTTTATTATTTTAGTATTTATTTCAAATTAGTTTTGAGCCAGCCTTCAAGCAACGTGGACGTGCTAACTGAGTAAAATTGCCGGAAACTTGTCTCAAAACTTTAAACGCGTTTTTCTCAAAACTACTTTTTTCAAGTTGGCGTGCACGTTATCTCAAGTTCTAATGAACCGATTTATTTGAAATTTGGTGTGAATGTTCTTTATACATTCCTCTATCGCCTCAAACACGCTTAGATCAAAATTTTTAATTTTACTATGTTTAAAAAAATCGGAATTGTTAAAAAAACATTCAAAAAACATTTTTTTTTTACTTTTCAAAGGTTCGGGCTATAGGGGCATCTATACTAATTAAGAATCCGTTCGACTTTTTTTGTTTCAGATGACCAGAAGGGTTGAAATCATGCACGCCAGGACACCCTTTTTTTGGACCCCCCACTTTGCCAGATCATAACTTTGTCAATTTTAAGTCTTTTTTTTTTCAGTTAATTTTTTATGTTATTTTAAAATATCAATAAACAAATGATAAAACAAATGGATAGTAAAAATATTTTTTGTTTCGTTTGTACAGAGCTTCAAAAACCGCCCGAAATTCATGCCTCTAGACTAGAATACCCCCTTAAGTTGAAGATGAGATTATTTGAAGTAAAAAAAAATCATTAATTTTTGTCCGACTCACTGTATTTAGCGAGCTACGCGAAATTGAAAATAGACGTATTGTAAAATAATTTTAATTTTAGAAATAACAGATTTTTTCACGCGTAATCTCCCTAGTCTTACCTAGAATTATTACCGAAATTTTCAATAAATTTCCTACAATATTCAGGACCGAGAAAAAATACGGTGATTAATTCAAGCATGTAGCTCCTACATGCTTGAAGGAGGATGATTCTGTAAGAACATTTCACATCTAAATATTATTAAGAAATATTGACGTCTTGTAACATTTTAATTATAAAATACAAACACATTTAAAAAGTGGACAGAATGACAGAATAATTTTGTAGGTAAAATGTGACGTTCATTGCGTATTTTAATTGTGATTTTATTTTAACACATGAAAATATACAGTGAGAATAAAAAAGTAAAGAAAGGTGCTTGTATTTCTTGAAATATTTATTAAAAAAATGTTTTGACAGAAGGTTTCGAGTGTATTTTTTGCCATAAATTGGCGAATTTTGATTTTTTCTTAACGTAAACAAGTTTGTTGCTATGACAACGACGTTACTTTTTTGAATAGCATGCTATGACTTTTTTTTGTATTTTTTGAAAAGAGCATTTCTTCCTGAATACAGGACTATAAAATTATAATAGAGTTTCATAAGAATAAATTCTAGAAAAAAAATAACTTTCCCACAAATCAACCTCCTCGGTTCAACTTCGTTAATTCAATTCTTATCAAGTCGGCCATGGAAATAAGTTGATGCCATTGGTGGCTGTCGAGTAGAGACACCGTTCGTTGTTAGTTACCTGCATTTTGTCAACTTTGTAAATAGTTAAAGATAGGAAAACCCAACAGTTTAGAAAAAAATATCCTAGAAAACTTTTGTTAGGACATTGTTTTAAAATAAAAAAAACTTCTCCTTACTTTTTACTCTCACTGTAGTGTTTTCTTTTTTAGAATCCGCTTATTTAGTAAGTAATTGATATAAAATTTGTTTGTAATTTATGCGCGTGTAGAAATAAAACAATAGTACGTCAATAATAATCAAACGTCAGTTTAATATCCCGTCAACATTTCCGGTGTAATTTCATCTAGGGTACCCAGCAGGACGAAAATTTACATTTCTTACAAACATTTTTTTCTTTGCAATGATAACTACTAAAAAATAGAGTCATCTGATTGGTTTGAAGATATAGATGTGAAACTTTCTTACTAATAATATTGATCCCTTTACGAAACTTTTCAAATTCTATCCGCTAACCATTAACCGCAAATTTGGATATTCTTAATAAATACAGTGAATCAGATATATGAAATTTTTGCTTTACGCCAGTCAATAGAGCTCGAAAAGGGGTGAGTTTATGACACGATTGATACCTGAAATCCGACTACGGGATACTTTTAAGTTCAGTCCTTAGATGAAAACGTATATGAATTGGACTAGGAAATAGTTGCACTACAGTTACACAATAACAAATTAGTGAAAAAAATTGAGTTTTTTCAGTTTTTTTTGCTTATAGAAGAAAAGCTATTGAAGAAATCACATTGCATCCAATAGGAAAGTTGTAGAGAATTCAAAAAACCTTTAAAATGAAATCAAGTCAATCGGTACATTTTTTCGCTGAGAAAACTCGGAAAAAACGCAAAAAATTACCTTTTCTTAATAAATTCGTAATTGGAGTATTTTTGCATTAGAAGAGTCAATATTGTCGGAAAATGTAGGTAATATCACGAAGAATGAGTGTGCAAAAACTGGATTATGTCCGATGAATAGTTTTTGCACAATAGTCGAATAAAGTTTTTTACATCGTATTTTGAATATTCCATAACACGTCGAGCAATAGATTAAATAACATTTTCTCGACGGATTCGGGAAACTACAGAGTGTAAACTACAATTCGTCTATTTACTTTGTTTCATTTAAATGCTATTAAATTGGTGTAAAACGCCTCTAAACACTTGGCGAAATTTGCTGGCCGCTGCCACTGCTTCCCCCTCGCTCCCCCACCTGCCTACCACGCTCTGCTGTCAGCGCGTCGCCGAACATTTTGCGCGGTGTTCAGAGGCGTTTTACACCAATTTAATGGCATTTAAATGAAACAAAGTAAATGGACGAATTGTAGCTTACACTCTGTAGTTTCCGAATCCGTCGAGAAAATTTTATTTAATCTATCGCTCGACGTGTTATGGAATATTCAAAATACGATGTAAAAAAACTTTATTCGACTATTGTGCCTACATTTTCCCACAAGATTGACTCTTCTAATGCAAAAATACTCCAATTACGAATTTATTAACAAAAGGTAATTTTTTTGCGTTTCTGAGTTTTCTCAGCGAAAAATGTACTGATTGACTTAATTTTTTTTCATTTTAAAGGTTTTTTGAATTCGCTTCTTTTTGGATGCGATGTGATTGCTTCAAATGCTTTTCTTCTATAAGCAAAAAACTGAAAAAACTCCATTTGTTTCCACTAATTTGTTATTAAAAAAAGTGCAACTATTTCCTAGTCCAATTCATATACGTTTTCATCTAAGGACTGAACTTAAAAGTATCTCGTTGTCGGATTTCAGGTATCGATCGTGTCATGTCAAAAAGCTCTATTGACTGGCCTACTTGGAATAATCTCAGTCACTGTCCTAGAGCTGACATCCTCTTTCCGAATCGTTAAGTGATTCGTTACTGATTTCGACGAGCTCGACCAACTTACTAGGCCCCTAACCAACTTCAGACACTTCCATACTAACTATTCAGTAATCCGACTCAACCTGCCTCGAAGATGATGTGGGAGAGGTCTACTGAACATAAACAATTAATGCCTTAACCAAGAAGCTCCCTTAAGAAGAAAACTACTAACCAACAGGGACCTGCTAATAACAGCAGTAGCAAGAGAGGACGTTGGACACACGCCTTTGAGCCTAGGATGTGAACTTCTTTCGGTCGACATACTAACAGAACAGGAACTGCAGACACAGTGGATGGAACATGCTTTACAGGGCCGTTTTCCAACAATGCTATAGCTAAACTAGATCGAAAAACAACAATTCAATTAAATGGCTTACTGACGGTTATCAGTAAAACTGTACCCTGAAAAATGCTTCTTGATAGCTATTTAGGACAGGGTTGTAAAAACAAGAAAATACCAGAAGTGTATCCTGAGGGACGACGTCGAAGAGATATGTAGGAAACGTGGATCTGTATGCGAAACTATAGGACACATAAGAGGAGGGTGTTCTGCGCTAGCAGAATTAGCATATATCAGTAGGCACAACCAACTTGCGAAGATGAGTCAACCAACAACTGGCACTCAAGTATGGCCTGTTAGCGACGGTTCCTCCATACTACAAATATACCCCGGAAGCTGTGCTGGAATCGGAAGTATTAGTTATGTACTGGGATAGGCAAATCATCACCGACCGTATATTGTGGACGTCAAGTATCGGACGGATCGCGATAGTGGACGTCAATCGACCAGATATTGTGCTGATAAACAAGGAATAATGAAGATTGATCATCATAGACATCGCAGTGCCACTTACCCACAAGATTCAGAAGACTGAACGAAAGGTTTTGGGACATGATGAATTTCCTCTCCTGGCCGGAGCCTAATTTCTGCTGGGGGCAGGGATGGGTAACCCACTGATCACTGTCTGCAGCAGGAATGGGTGAATGTTTCCCATTGTTTACGCTAATAAGTGCGACTTTAAAGTCTGCGAAATAATAATAAAGTTTATATATAAAAATGTATAAAAATACAATGCAGTATAAATAAAAATTCTCAGTAAATAAACATTGAAGACCTGCTGAGGCAATATTGGATATATATGACTTACATCACTAACATAATTAAAATACATTTTATACATTATGATAACTTTCAACTTCATTTGACGTAACAAATAACGTTCTTTATAAAACATTCCATACCTACTATAAATTCACTCGAAGACGTTTTCATACACGGCCCCTCTGCCCCACAACGAGCGGGTATTATTTATGTTGGATAATACCTAAAATTCCAGTAATGCGCCAGCTTTACTCCGGGATTAAAATATTAACCAAATTAGACACAATTTAGGCAGGCATAAATATCTTACTCAAATATCCTTACGGACGCCGAGTTTTAGTTTATCTTTGTGCTTCCTACGTTCAACTGTATTTCGTATATTGCAGCGTTTCTCCTGAAGGAGAAACGGCGACCTACAAAACCACCGTAGTGTGTGTCTCGGCATTTGAAAATCCGTCTCATCGTCGCAAACATGTGCGTTGCTAGTTAATTTGTACATGCAGTTATTTAGACTATTCGTGAACACAGCAGAAGAGGAGTTTAATTAACGCTATTACTTTCATGTGCTTTCTCCGAGTCCTTTCCTAAGGATATGCCGTATCAAAGCCAGCCATTTGTAACAATAGCACTGGTTGCAGAAGCATTTCTGATAGTTTTCAACCGTCAGAAATGTAAAATGCTCCTCTAGACTTTGTATTACTATTTCCTGAGACCACTTGAAAAATAGACATTTAAAAGAGACTTCTCGCTTAGGTAAAGTATTCATCTAATAAAATTATAAGTTGAGGTTATAAAATGTGTGACAATTGTTTAAAAAATATAAGTTAGTGTAAGATCTACGGATTCACATGCAGCAATATTCGAGCTCAATTACCATCTTCTGCAATAGTCAGACAGCTTTAAAACTATCTTCATTCAGATCTAAGAGATGCAATTAACTAAGAGAGTTTAAAAAGACACACACTGAGTAGACATCCAACCTCTGAATGCCGTAGCTGTATAGAAGGAGGATGCACTTATTGGACAATGGAGAAAGTGAGAAGGAACATAAAAGATCCCAAAGCCAACGATCATGGCTTAGTAAGCATAGATTTGTATAATTTATCTGTAGCAAGATACATTATTTCTTATTATTTCTAATCTTTAGCAAGGTAAATTGTACAAAAAACGTCGCTCTGTACGCCTTTAACTGACTTTATAATATGGCTGATTAGTAATTATCATCCAAGAAATATGCACGTACACTCATGAATAAATAACGTCACTGAAATGGTTAACAACGTTTTTAGAACGATGGTAGGTGAAACAGTCTCAACTTTTTCAACTAAGGTCTTCTAATAGGCCACTGCTGGCAAAACTGACCAATGAATGCTGATTGGTGTGAACTAAGGAGGTAATTTTCGAATTCTGTCTGGAGGAACATGAAACACATTTTCCGTGATATGGGTTAAAGCCTAACAAGACCGAAATTTCTAATTCGCACAAGGAGACACCAGAGGCTAATAGCCATACAAAAGAGTCTCAAGGCTATGAAGTCTTATTTGTAATACTGACTGGGAAGCTCTATTCTAAATAAATAAATAAAGGCTGGTTTTCTTTCTTTCCTCTTTTTTTATCTATTCTTCGCTTTGCGTTAATGTAAACTTCTATTTACCTTCGACAAAAGTGACGTTAGGATATATTTGGTATTTTAAATTAATATAGCTTCTTTAATATTTCGTTAATATGAAAATTGATGTTGATATTCACAGGAATGTGGTAAACAGTGACTATTTTTGAAGAAAGAAATACTATATTCACCATTAAAACATTAAGTTATACTAAATGTAAATTCAATGAGTCAACCTATACTTTCACTGCTTAAAATATCACGTGTTTTAACAAAATATCTTGGTATTACGTGGCAAATGGAAAAGCCTTTTTCACCTCAGAAATCATCTCTCGGGGGTTTTCGGGGTCGCTGATGACGAATCCGAGGTCTAATTACAACAATTCAAACTCTCAATATGATATGAACGCGAATTTTGGTTTTAATATAGTTAAATTATTGAAAAAATAAATTAAGAGTGTAATAAAATCGTTTTTCAAGTTTTCTTTAATTTCAAAAAAACTGGGTACACAAAATGAGCTTACAATCTACAAATATAGTTGATATAGTAGAATCATTCGTAATCATCGTCGTTTTCGAGCATTGCTGATGCAGTATTGGTGGGTCCCTCTTCATCTTCACTTATATCTTGTTCTACTCTGTTCTACACTGTTCAGCCGGGCAAACCACTTCATCCTCTGTAATGTCAGTAGTTGCAGGTGGCATACTTAAAAGTAAAATCCTACAGCTTACAAACGAATCAGCTATCGAAAACTTGAAAGTGGAATTATATTGCTCCATTGCATTAGACGTTTAAATTTTTGCAATTGAACTTAAGATTCTTGACCAGCGACCCCGAAAACCCCCGAGATACGATTTCCGAGGTGAAATTGTGAATTTATTTTTTTATCTCTGTCACTTCTAGGGGTGGTATTAATGGGGTGTAACCACCCTCACTCGATTTTTGATCGCGGATTCGTAATCAGCGACCCCGAAAACCTCCGAGACGATTTCCGAGGCGAAATTTTGAATTTTTAAAATGTTTGATCACTTTCACTATTGGGTAAGCTTTGGGGGTGGGAAAACTACCTAATTTTTTCATTTTTCATAGCAAGACAGATGTTAGTGGTGATGAATGTTCCTGAGGGTCTAAAGAACACGTGCAAACCAAAAATTTTTGAAATCGGAGCTGCTTATCAACTTTTCCAGATTTTACAGTATTTCCCGGCTTATTTACTGGACTAATATAGCATTATCAATTTTGTAATTATTATAAAACTGACATTACTGACTGTCGAACAAAGAGATAGATATTACAAACAAAAAAAGAGTACAAACACAGCTGCAAAAAAATAAATATACGTGTGCAATTCATACTAATTAGATATGATACGGACTGATAATGGGGGAATATCAAATTTTTATAGAATTTCTAAAACATTCGAACTTATTCCACGTTTTAATTAATGCTTGCATTTGTGATTTTAATTTGGCCCAGCTGCCGGAATAAAAACGGGAATTAAATCTAAGCCGGAACTAGAATAAAATTATTAAAAAGCAAATTCTTCATAAGTTTTATGTTTGAAAATAAACAGCCACGAAATACGTTTCACGATGAATATGGACTGGTTTTCCGTGATTTTATTTTATATTCCTTTAATTTTATTTGCATTAACTAAGGTCCTCTGTTTAAAAATTGAAATAAGGCCTTCGTTAATTATTACACGGAAATGCTGTTTGTCCACCTTTATTTTTTTTTCGTTAAATCGCGCGTGAAATACAATATACAGCCCTGAAAAATAAGCGTAGTAAATATTTGGAAATACCTCTGAAATGAAAAAAATCCTTTTTTATTTTTATTTTACACAGTGTCCGGGGTTCGTCATCCGTCGCTGCCAGGGGCCATTCATGTTTTTGCATTTATCTTTCAACCCCCTTTTTCCATTTAGGCCACCCTTGGTATTCATTTTGGCGCTAAAAATATAAAAAAAAGTCATTAATCTTGGCGAGCACAATTTTACCCTCCATGGGAAATATTGTAACCATACTTTACTATAATTAGTGGATGATAATTCGTCTTGTCTTGTCGACTTTGTATGTGGATATTATACATATGGTAGTATTGAATTACACTCCATATTTCGTACGATTTTATATGTGTATGATCATAGTATGATGAATTCTGTACAGTATACCAACAAATCAACAGTAGCTTTACCACAACAAATTCTTTGTACAGTATACCCTGGCCGCAAGTGGACAAAACCTGACACTGTGCTCATTTCTTTCGTAGCTGCAGTCGTGAACGCTTCTAGAAGTCCAAAGTGTTATTGTTTGTTTGTGGATATTTCATATATTCCTCAGGTATATTCGTTCTACCTAGTGCTACGTTAGCTGTACGCAATTCGCAGGCAAAACTATTCTTGGTGTACTGCAATAGAATAAAGGTGGAAGCAATAAAAAAGTAAAGCAATACCTAATGGATATTCATTATTCCTAAATATTTCTTTTTTTTTTTATAGTTATATCGGGTGTTTCGGGAGGTATATTTGTAATTTCGGGAATATATTCTTCGAGTTATTTGATAAGAAAGTTGATATACATGGTTATCGTTTATATTTTGACACTCACCTACTTCTAAGGTTAATTCTATTAAATGAAGTATTAATACAAGTAAAATAAAAAATTCTTTTAGTATTAGTAAATTTTCTATATTATCTTTTTTATATAAGTTTATCAAAATTACAGATAGATAGATAGATATATGTGTTGGTGCTACGAACATCCAAGTCAAAATATAAAACGTAAAAAGTCAATAAAGATAATAAAATAAATGTGTAATAGCTACAAGTGTATATTATATATAAAATAAGGATGGCAAAATGTATAAATATAAAAACGATAGGTATAAAGTAGATAATAACAAGTAGTAAAAATAAAAACGGTTTAAATAATAAGAGATAGTGTTATTTTGATATTTATAAAATCATTGTTAACAATTGAACATCGAATAGCCACAAAACTAAAAAACTTTTTTTTATTGGAACACATGGTCAATTTATAATTTTCTGTAAGAACACTGCTTCCTGATTCCAAAAATGTATAATTGGATGGGTGCAATAATGGAATGTCCATAACATTCCATTCAAAATATTGCGAATTGTCTAAATTAAAAATTTAATATTAGTATTAGAACTGTCTGACTGAAGATGGTCAAAAAAATAAATAACTATTATATTGGGTTTTGGTGTTTCAAATACTAAATGTGTCTGTAAATCTCATGTGTTATTCTGGAATGAGTTTGAGTTATGCTTCGAATTGTATTTTATTTTGACATGAGATATTTGAAGAATCAAATATGAAATAATTCGTCAAATTCATTCACACAATAGTAAAACATCAAGAGTTCAGCTAGAATATCAACAAACGTTTCTTGGGCAACAAGTACCGTTAACAAATGCAATAAAAATATTGTTAAACAATTTTGGAAATCAAATAGCGTTAGGAGGAAAACTTAACGATAGCTAGAAACCAAGAGGAAGATCATAATATTTTATTTTATAATAATATAGGTAGGACAATTAATTCGCCTTTTTTTTGTGTCAAAGCAAGAATGAAATTTGTTTAGGTCTTCAGAATACAGGTATTTATAAACATAAAAAGACAATATAATGGGCACAGTAGGTACTGAACACAAGCAAGTTAACGGGATAAAACTACATGATATTCTAATATAGATATATGTAAATATATACATTATATAAATAAACTAAAATTCTGCATAAATCATACTCTCAAACACCGACTATATTTGGGGAACCCCTTGCGGACTGCGGTTACCTTAAAAAAAACATCACCAAGAAATTGACATTCTATCTCTAGGAATAATTACGATTGTATCACAGATAGAAAAGAAGTAGGGCACACAACCAAACCCGTTAACCGGTGACAATTATATTGCCACAGAGGGGTTTTGAACTCCCGCGGAAAATAGGTATCGGAGTAATCGCCATCTCCCATCAGGCTCTTTAGCCACTGAGCTATCGCTGCGGTCAAGTATACGCATGTATACTAGTAAACAAAGCCGCCGTCAAATTTTATTGCCAACTTATACAAACTAAATAATTATCTTTGGCTTGTTTACTGATAACTTGATTTTGTCCCGTACTGTGTGTATTATTTGTTTTTTCATGTCAACCTCAATCCCAACAGTTCCAACATAATTATCAAACTTTAAATTCAAACACCTTTTTAATTAATTCGATTAATTTTAATTTTTAAACAACTATTAAAGCAAACTTTTGACATCAATATCGATAAACATTTTTTAAATCAATTAATATTTTTTTAATCAATTTCGTATTGTAAAGTATGTAGGTGTTAAAATATAAAACAAATGAAAATCCTCTACAACATACTTGTACATATCTCTGAAACTTTATTGTTAGTGAGTTATAGGGTGTTAAAGGTTTGTAAAAGAACCATGTTTTCTGAATAACTGAGATCGGAACGGAAAGATTTTTGCCAAAAAGTTTATGAGGTGGATAATTGTCTATGTCTATAGTAGACTATAATCAAGGTATTTTCTGATCAAAAAAGTATTTTTTTTTACAAAAAAATGATTCTTGTCTAAAGTAGGTAATTTTGGGTAAGCAATTATTATTAGTTATTTTAATATGACTATTTTCATATTAAACGCATATTATACGTATTATTTTCAAACTACCTCAGTTTCATCAAGAAGGTTTAACAAACGAACACAAAAAAAAACGATTCCTACGCGTGAAATAATAAATACATTGTAGAATTAAGCGTAGCCTTAACATTTGCACGTTTAAGAGCAAGTACATACGATTAAAATCAACAGATACTTCAGTTTATAAAGCGGAAGAACTCAAATGAAAAAAAAAATCGCGGGACTTTTTGCTTTTAAATGACAAGTTAATCGCGTTACCGAGCTACAAAAAAGAAACCCTCCGACTCTGATCCTATAAGCGGGCCCGCTCGAAGCTTGTTAAAACGTTTTTTTCGAACACTTCCGCAAGAAACTCTGAGCCTGTCTATGTCTTCGACGGAAACTGTCTCCATGTATAACGTAATCGGTGAATCGGAATAGTTTTTCTACCGCACTTTGTAATAAACCATAATTTGCAAGTAAAATTCTCTTTCGTTTCTCCCATTCAATCCAAGTTGCTCGTAATAATACTTGTCCTAAAACGAAAAAATAAGTGTCAGTTTTCAATATATTGGTAGTGAATTCATGAGTTTTGGTTTTATCTGAATGAAGATTAAAGTGTGGGGCGTTTATCAAAAATATATCATATTCAATGATCATAAGGTAAGAGACCTGGAGCTCTCGGGTCACAGACACGAAAACGAGGCCGTCAAAGGCGGCGACCCACCTTCCTCGCGGTTTTAGGTCTATTCCTCTCCACTATCCTACTGAAACCCTTGCCAACAGAACCCGTCCCAACTCGTCTCTCCAAAAAATATCGGGGAAACCTGTCCTACACTATATATTATCACCTACTACAATATCATATTAAATCTATTTCCTATATATATATAACTTACAATATCTCTTAAATTAGCTTATAGTAGCCTAGTCTATAATCCTTAAATCTACTTTCCTATCTACACTATGTCTCTAACCCTAATTTCCTACCCCTATGCACGATGTTGTCGCAGTGCTCGTTTTCTTCACCCGTTGTCAAACGAGTCTCTCAAGACCAATTCCGCGTAGTCATTCCAAATTTGTATCGCCTTCCCGTCTTGTTCTCTGTCCCGTACTATCGGAGGAAACTGTTCCCCTATGTTCTCCAATTTCTCTATAGTCCTTCTCTTCGCGGTTACCCTTCCTTCTAGTTCAGTATATGCCGTACTCATTCTTCCCCTCTCCCACATTCACACTCTCCATTCACTCCTCCAAAATTAAACCTTCTCAAATACTCTCTCATATTTCCATGACCCGTAGCTAGTTGTGTGCCTTTAAAAGTTAATCTGACTCTATCTCTTCCCACCTTCGGAAACATCCCCTTTACCCTTTCATTCCCTGCCCCTGTTTCCCAGTTCTCCTGCATACCTCCTCCCTTTCTTTTCTTAGGTCTGTCCTAGTCTTGTAAATGTTCAAAGTTCTGTCTTGGTTCACGTCCCACATTCGCCCATTCATACATTCATTCATCAATTCATTCAGTGTCTGCCTCCCTACCCAGTTAATCGTTATTCTTGCGCCTCGTTTCTATAATTCGATTATCATATTCCAAATTTCCCATATATCCCTGTCCTTAGTTTTGTCATTCCCTAATTTTTCCCAGTTTCCTTTATTGTCCGTTAATATTGTATATATTCCTGTCCATCCTCCCTATCCATCCCTCTTGCCTCTTACACCCCTTTCTTTAATGCCTCCAGCTCCGCTCTGTGAATTCTCGAATTTCTTCTTATATTCCATACTTTTGTATCTTCCTGTCCCCTCCCTATTACCCCTACTTTAACTTTTTCTCCCCCTCCTCTTCCGCTTGCATCTACTAATATTCTCGTCGTGTTTTCGTCATCGTCACTCCGTCTTGTCAAAGTAAAATTCCTTATGTTTATAGTTGGGTCTTTCGTTATGTCTCCTGTCAGTTTGATCCGTTCAATGTTGTCCTTATTGCCTAAGTATGTCTGCCTTCTATGTACAGCGGTACGCACCCTGCCAGCACCTGCAGCGCCCCCGTTGCTGTAGTTCTGTACGCCCTGCAGATAGTTAGCAGTGCCGGCCGCTGCATGGCCTCTAGTTGTCTCTTAAGTCTTGTGTCCGTAGCTTTCCCTCCCCAAATTTCCGAACCATAAAGCATCATTGGTTTAATTGCTCTTTCGTATATTATTTTCATATGATCTTTACTCATTCCCCACGTGTTCCGTCCCCTGGCGGTGTTGCTTTATTCTTCTTCCATTTCTGTATTGTTCTTTTAATCTCTTCCACGTAATTTTTTGTATTTCCTCGTTCCATTTCAGCTCCCTATTCCTTAATTGCTTCCTATATTCTTCCCATGTCCTAGTTAATTCTTTTTGTCTACCTGTTTCTGTGTCCTTGTTGTCTGTCGGAAAGTAAGTGCGTACTAGTTCCTCTTCCGTATCTATCTCGTTTGTCGTATACGTTCCGTCTGTCCTCTGTATATTTTAAGTCCTGTCACGTCTCTTGTTTTACTCATCATTTTGTATGCGATGTCCCATGGGCCCCCCCTTCGAGTTTTCTTCTATATACTGGATCAAATTCTTTTGTTTCGTTTCTTTGATGGCTTTTTTAAATGTGTTCCTTTTTGTTCTATAAATTTCTCTCTTTTCTTCCTTTCTAACTTCGGCTCTTTCCCCCTGCATGTTCTTCCTACTTTTTGTTACGTCTTTCTTCATTTTCGCTAATTCTTCTGTCCACCACTGGTTCTTCGTTTTTTTTCTCTGGTTTTTATCTTCGGTATAGCTCGCTCACAACATAAACAAGTTTTAAAAGAGTGAGGTTGATTCAATATTTACATAGAGCAAGTTATCGATTAGTTATTGAAATAAAAAAACATGTAAAATGTCGATCAGGTTCTATTAAACTAAAATGGGCTTATTTTAGGTTAATTGTTAATTACAAATAGTGATTTTAAATCAATAAAATTTAATTTGTGATGAACCTATTTTACATTTTTCGTACAAGGGGAAAAAGTTGAGTCAAACATATTTGATAATTAAATAATTTCAATTTATTAAATTTTAATTAACAATTTCAATTTATTACACGCTGTGACATATAGGTATAACCTTTGTAGTCACCTATGTTTTCCTCTGTTTATGAAATAACTACTCTCCTAAAATTAAATAAATAACCCTTTTACTCTTCGGAATGTATGAAATGGGTTATATTGGAAAACCCGCGTAATAAGCCTTTTACTATTTTAGTTCGCAGACCATGTAAATATGCAATTGTTGACCGTAAATTTATTTGCGAATCGAAATTAATTGAAAAGAATGTAAATATTGTTTATAACTGACTAAATTATATTCAATGTATAATGTTCATTGTGTTCAATTTAACTAAAAAAAAGTTTTTCTTCTTTCTTTGTATAACTACATTATTTTGTATTTTCCCCATCCCGTAAATGGTTTTTACTGTGGGGTGATGTATCTAAAATAAAAATAAAAAATACAAAATAAATAAATTAATGTATCAATAATTTATGAATAGTTGTATTTGATAAACTTTTTAAAATATTCTGATAGTGAAACATGTTTCATTAGCGATAAAACAATTTTTCTTACATCCACCATTAGGCTTCGGAATGTTTGTCTGCCCACATATAAGATTGCGTAAGTGTATCCCGAGTTCCAGCGGCGGGATAGCGTACTACTGCGCATACGCGGACACTGGAGCGTTTTCAAAAAGAGTCAACGCCGTATGTAGCACGGGTAAGAAATACACGCGTATATAATGTACAATTCGCTTCAAAAATATGGTTTATACTCTCATTATCATAGAGTTTTATTGTTCCGAGCCCTGCGTTGCCGCACACATTTCCGTACCCTATCTATCATTTCATTTTATTATACTGCCACACAAAAAAAAATGTCCATATCTATGGGGAATCTGGCGACCTTCTTCTCTGTTAGTTTTTTGGTTAATTGGATTAGGTCCAGGAACAAATAACAAACTATTCGATTTTTGTCAACGTTTCGGAGCTTAATTTATCCTTAATCAGGGCTCAATCAATGTTGTTATTGCTGTCATTTACCATCTTACATGACAGCAATAACAACACTGATTGAGCTCTGATGAAGGAGAAATGAAGCTCCGAAACGTTGGCAAAAATCGAATAGTTTGTTATTTGTTCCTGGACCTAATCCAACTAACCAAAAAAACTAAAAAAAGTTGTGTTGTTGTTTGAAATGTACAAGCGGTATATGGTCTCCGAAGTATTTTTTCCCGCTGAACACGAATCCGGTCAAAATTGCTCCATCACCCTTCAAGATAATGAGGATGCTGAAGAATCTTCAGAAAAATGAAGAATTTTCAATAATGAGATGTACTTTATGTGTGAGATATAGTTTCCGAAGTATTTATGTCCACTGAACACGAATTCGGTATCAGAATTGCACCATCTGTCTTCAGTATTCAGCAAAGTGCTAAAGAATCACACATAAAGTACAGCTCATTAGGGAAAATTCTTCATTTTTCTGAAGATTCTTCAGCATTTCGCTGAAGATTGAAGAGCGATGGAGCAATTCTGACATCGGATTCGGGTTCAGCGGGAAAAAATACTTCAGAGACCATACATGGCATGTACATTTGAGACAACTTTTTTTGTGTGGCGGTGAAATTATTGTTGGGACATTTTTACTTTTTATTTACTTCAGTTGGTAATTACGTTATAGTCAGAGGTTTTTCACATTTCGTTGTTTGAAATATTTCGTTCTAATGTAAATGCCGCAACGTTTCCAGGAATTGCGAAAATATACATACCTAGGTATGAAAATATATTGTGTAATTTATTTCGCTGGTACACGTCTTATTTTTATGCGAATTGCGGTTAAACTGCAGAAAATTTAATATAAATAGTGTAACGTATATTGTATACATACAACGTATAAGTAACATTTACGTTTCATTTTGTGAAAAATGGAGATATTTAATTACATTACACTACTTGTGTGGATAATATAATCTGCGTGGTCTTACTATCATGTACTTGTATGTACCGGGTGTTTGAAAAGATTAGAAACGATCGAAATCTCGATAAATTCACTTTGGAATAAGAATGAAATTAAAATTAATTGTGTACAATATTTTCAAAATCGCGTCATTATGCACTGATGATTTTTGCGTTTTCCTTGGTGTCTTCGAATACGGACCCGATCGTCGTGCTGGTATAAACACAACCGGGATTCATCAAAGATGAGATTGTGCCATTCCTCCCTCCACAAATGCTTTTCTTGGCACAATTGGAGACGTATACGACGGTGTTGTACAGTCAGCGAAAATCGCAATAATTGAATGGTAATTAATGCTAATTGATGAAGGTGGCGCTCTTTGCGGTCTGTAGTTCGCCTTCGCGCACCAATGCCAGGTCGTCTCACGGTAGTGTGTTCTTCACTCCATTGCCACCATACTCCCATGACTGTGCTTACATTTCGCCCAATACGGACTCCTATATCTCAGTATGACTTACCCTCCTCACGTAGTCATAAAATTTGACTTCTCTTAAGTTCATCATCTTGCTCGTATCGATGTCGTTCTATTCGACGGAGCGTTTCGTTGCACTTGTTCTCACTCACTGCTCACTCAAAACTAACACAAAACATTGATAAGTAGACCATTTTATAGTTCATTAGGTAACGTAATCCTTTACGCGTGTACCTAAAGATTTCTGATCTTTTCAGAAACGATTCGCCGGAAATTCAGCAAACCAAAATACAGAAGGTCACAACTAGAGCTGGGAGGTTAATAATAGATTCGTATTTTACCAGGGGCGTCTTCAGGATATCACTATTAGTGCTTTCCGAAAAGTTAAACAGGTTGATTGTTGTAGCCTAACTAATCAGCAAAGGAACCATAATCACAAGACACATTACTTGCATACACACGGTAACCGATGCTATAACGTGTCTGCACTGCCAGTTGAGTTTCCATAAATTATCATAACTGTTGGTCCTTGTTACGCTTGGTAGAACGTCCTAAAACGTTTTTCTTCTGGATGTTGCTTTCACAAATATCTGTATCACATTCAATGCTATCAACACTATAGTAACAGTTTCGGCAATTCGGTGAAGCCCGTGTGCCAAACATGTAATGTGGATTAAATTAGTATATGTCCTTGAAGTTTTCAAATCCACTTTCATGGCTTTTGCCTCATTCAGTCCCTCAATCCACTATGCTAGGTATGTTCTGTCCTTTAACATCCGTTGTTTCGCCAACGCTAAGCCATATAGGTTTATCATGCAATTCCGAGGCGATATTTTTTATGTCCTCACACTACCTTCGCGTACTTTCCACTAACAGCGTTCTGGACAACTTGAACTGAACACGAGATGGCGAATGGAAGCATCTAATTTGGCGAATGGAATATTACATGCTACCGTCATTTTGACTAAATCCAAATTAAATTGTCTTTGTCTCTCTCTCGCACTCACACAACCACTTACACGAGCTTTATATTTGTACTTCTGTATCAACATGCTGAAAAACATCTCTTTTTATGTGTCATGTCAGTACACTGTCACACACGGTGCAACGCAGTTCACTGCCTTTAAAGGTCAGTTCCGTAAAATTGTTTATCCAACGCTCCACCGTAACATGTGACGGACGCTGTCCTGACATATTTACAAACTTATTCTACATTTCATGGACACGAATGATGATCGACGTTTCATGGATAGATCAGCGCAGACTAACTAACATTAAAAAAATACGTCAAGTTGGCCGACCAAAAAAAGACTTTCTATTATTTCTATTCTTAATCTTAAATGTATAAACTTATTTAATTGTCAAGGCTGTTACATTATGTGACAGCCGGTATTTATTTTACAATGATGACAGTCATTTGACAAAAGTTTGACAACAACAATGTTTCGTTTCGAGCTTCAACATAACCGCTATTTATATTTCTCTTTCATAGCCAGATTTGATGACGTTTTTTTTTTTTGGATGGCTCGGTATAACAATATTCCAGTCGCGTTAAGACCGGTCCTGATATCTATTATCAACCTATGGGCTCTAGTCATGACGTTATTATTGTTTATGCTGGGTGTTGCAATTTCAATGGCCACTAGTGTATATTTGAAAAAGCTACAAGAATCCGAGAGCAACTCAGTGAAACACTCCGCACTCCAAATTGTATTTTATGTTTTCGCATTTCTCACGGTCCTTACCGGACCATAAAGTCGTCAGAATAGATGGCCTTTTATTATATCCCAGAACGTACTTGTAAATTTAACGCGTCGTAAAATTGATTCGGAGTTAAAACATCACAAATACTTTTATCTATCCGGGGCGAAAATTGCGAAATTTTCTTTAATAAAACTCCCTTTACGATAACCGTAAAATATAATGGCGCTGCCTTCCCGGGCGGCCCTCAGAGAGCTGGCGCGAACGGTAAGTTATAAATCTCGCGGAATTACCGGTGTGTGTGTCTCTGTTTTACGTTTCTCGAGATCGGCGACTAATTTTTATTTTGCGGCTGGCGCACGGAAGGAGCCCGGTTTATCGGGTAACCGTTACTTCTCGTTTATGATTTACCAAAGGGATTTACTGGCCTCCTAATAATTTTAAGATATGGAGTTCCTCGACGTTCTTTTCCTAGGTGTGATTCGATTTTATGGCGGCCTGCGCTTAGCGGTAGCATAAATTAATTAGACCTAGATCAACACTGCAGATGCCCCTATTTTTCTCTCCAATACCTAATAGCTTGTGGTAATGAAAATTAATCTGGGCGCGTGTATATGGGGATCGTCTATGAGAAAACGGACAATTAATAATAGTATGTCTTTATCTAACATACATAAATATTAGACAAAAAAAATCATTAGAATGCTCTACCACACAACCACCATAATCATTATATTCAAGAGACAATTTAAATTTATGTATTCATGAGACAACATAATCGAGGGCAATATTAAATAAAATGGTTTAATGGTTATTATAATAAATCTAAAAAAAGTATATATACGAGCTGTGTACATTAAGCAATGGGACTGGTTTTTTTAAATTTTTGTATTCTAAAAGAGGACATCCTTGAGCAGCCATACCACGCTGGAGACGGTTCTTCCATTCCTCATAGCAGTGCTGGAACTCATATATTGAAATAGCCTTCAGAATGCTGGTCGGTTAGAGCCGTTTGAATGTTTTCTATTGTCCCAAAAGGAGTCAAGTCAGGCCGAATAAGGAGGCTGAGGAGCCACAGGAATGTTTTTACTGCCTAAAAACTCGTTTACTGAAATCACTGTGTGACAAGGCGCGTTGTCGTGATGCAATATCCAGTTGTTCTTGATGTTTGGTCCTCACACCATGACCCTTTTTCGTCATGTTTTTTAAGAACCTCTCTGTAACAGTGTTGATTTACTGTTTGTGCTAGCTGTGTGATTAGCTGTTTGGAGGCATAAACTCTTTGTGGACAATTGCCTGGCTATCAAAAAACAAATCAGCATGCATTTGATCTTCGACTTGCTCATTCTTGCTTTTTTTGGGTTTTGGAGAGCTTGAAGTGTGCCATTCCATGCTTTCGCGCTTGGTTTCCGGATCGTACTCAAACACCCAAGTCTCATCACCAGTAAAGACACGTTCCATAAAATGGTTCATTTTCAATCGATTCCAAAAGTCAAGACACCTTTCTCTCCTGATCTCCTTTTGTTCCTGCGAAAGGTTTTTTGGAACCATTTTTGCGCAGATGTTTGTGTCATTCAGAAACACCGAATGTATTCATTGCTTGAGCGTATGTTGCCACAACCAGTAGTCTTTCTGCATTTCTTCTCGTTAAACGATTTGGCCTGTACATAGGGTCTTAGAAGGAAAATGATCGTTCCACACTGACGTTAAAGGTGCAAATTCAAAATAGTTCACATGGACAGAGGACGACAGAGGACCACGCACATTATTTTCACAAATTTCGCAAAGTTGTTTGTATCACTAACAGTGGTTTGTTGTCACTAATACATTTGTACCTTATAATTTTTTATATCTACAGACGACAATTCACGTGTTATTACTATTTCTATACTTTTAGCCGTTGTTTGTAAAACCTGTTTACTAGCCATCAATATCGGGGCGAAATATTTGAAACACCTAAAGTTCGTTTCAGAAAATTAACCAACTTATTACTGCAAAGGTAATAAGACTTATTACTGCAAAGGTAATCCACAGAAATTTATTGTGTATGTCTTCTTTGATATTTCCTATGACACGTTGATATGTCTTTTGTAAAAATGTTGTACGCAATGTATGTCGAAAAAAACGTCTAAAGCGAATGTTGTCGACCACGTTCCACGAAAGGCTATATGCGCAAAATATTTTGCACAAATCTAACCGAAAATCTTTTCTATCAGTACCAGTAATATTTTGTTGATGGATATTTGAATTTAAATGTCTTTCACACTCTCGTCGTCTACGAAATATACATATATCGACGATTGCAAGGAATACATAAAATATGTGTAACGACTGTGCTATTATTGCAAAAATCCACACAAATTCCGATAATATGTAAATACATTACACGAATTCTAAAAGAAATATATACACGGTGCATACGGCAAAATACGTATGTACGCACGTTTATTAGTTAATCACTCACGACACATAAAATTATTTTAAACTCGGCGTTATTTTAAACTTCGTCCGTCTCGCGTTGAGCTGACTTACTAATCGACGACGGAACGCTCGCAACGCTGTATGGATAAATTGCCTCTAGCCTTCCCTCTAACTCGGCACGGTAGAGTCCCAGCGCATTACTATTCACGGTCAGTGGCGTACGTATGCACGGGCAAGAAATACACGCGTACATATTTTATAAGGTGCTTAAAAACTACTGTTTATACTTATCTGTAATTATCATAGAGTTGTATAGTGCCGACAGGGTTGAGTTGTAGCACACTTTCCGAACTCTAGTTATAACTATAATTTTTGCAATTCCCGCTAGATAATTTAACGACCCTAGACGGCGTCTACTTTTTCGAATATTATTTTGGTAGGAGCGATTGCTTTTTCGCAGCGCCCCGGTGTGCGAAATTCTCCTGAATTTATTTAGTGCAACTCGGGTGAGGTCATCAGGGAAATATAATTTCAAGGTTCGATGAACGTCTAGCGTGCTCAGAAACGAATTTCTCATCAGGCCCGAAGGAAATTTTCTGCGGGATTTTCCGGTTCCGATTTTAATAAATTTTTATCACTTTGGCGCATAGAAGTATTTTTCTACATCGTTTTAATTTCGCGCGCCTCTACCGGCGTCTACAGAGTAGAAGTTTCATTCCGTTGGAAGAGATGGAATGCGTATCTCTGCAAACGGGATGGGATTCATGTAATTTGACTGATTCAGTATCACTCGTTTGCCATTTGGAAGTTACAGAGCCGGATTTTGATTGTATTAGATCTCATCAGTGTGACGTATGGCAAATGTCGAAGAGTTTAACCAAAAAAGTTACAATTTGTTATCCAGTAGGTGTCGCCGTCTAGTTTCATTAGAAGAGACTAAACGTATTCTGATATGCCCGACAAAGATATCCTTCCCGAAAAGACAATCTAATGATACACCTCAAGTATGTTCGGCGAATTATACAATGAAAAAAATAGTGGAACAACGCGTTTGTTTAAAATTTTGTGCCGCAAACGAAATTTCGTGTGCCGATTGATTGAAAATGTTATATAAGGCCTTTGGTGTATAAGGAGTTGAGGAGTAAAGCGGGTTGTGAAATCATCGAAGATTTGCCTCGCTCCGGTCGGCCATCGACCTCTACGATAACCGATAACATCGACAAAATCAAAACATTAGTGCTTGAAACTCTCCACATAAGTGTTAGAGAGTTGGCTCAAGTGTGTGACATATCGGCAATTTCAGCGCATGGTATTTTGAGTGATATTTTGGGCATCAAACGCGTCGCTGCGAGACTGGTTCCGAAAGGGCTGAATGTTCTTCAAAAAGAGCATCGGAAGCAGGTTGCTCTTAACATGGTTTCCAGAGCCGATAGTAAACCAAACTTCATGAAACGCATCATAACTGGAGACGAAGCATGGATCTACACGTCGTCAATCATCGGAATGGCACTATGATGATGAGCCGAAACCGAAAATAAATTTTTTTTAATAGCACGTGAGGCCATGGAACATTCTTTGTCTTTATTATGACCCAGAAAGAGGACCCAAGAGGCAAACTATCAAGACCCATGTCGTCATGCGTCACCTATATGATGCTCGATAGAGTTTTTCCCTACCCCAGATTTTGCCCCTTCAGGTTAGGCAAACCATCTTTACCAAGCGTGACGTGACGCAAAACCATGGCGCAGATCGTAATATTTCCCAGGGGCAATCCAATAATAAAGACATAGAATGTAATGCTCGCGCCGGCGAACACATGTAGTAACCGCGTGACGTGACGCAAAACCATGACGCAGATCGCAATATTTTCCAGGGGCAACCTCATAATAGACATAGAATGTATTAATGCTTGGGCCGGCGAACAGATGTAGTAACCGCGTGACGTGACGCAGATCACAATGTTTACCCATAATAAAGACATAGAATGTCAAAAACGCGCCAAAGCCGGTCGAAAGTGAAGGTGATGCTGATGATTTATTTTATTATCGAGGCGTGGTACATTATGAATTAATTCCGGAAGGACAGTCGGTTAATAAAGACTATTGTATCGGCATTTTGAGGCGTTTGCGCGAAAGTATCCGTCGGAAACCAGAATTGTGGTAGAAAAATTCTTGGATTTTGCACGACAATGTGCCATCTCACCGAGCTACGATTGTGACCGAATATACTCGTAAAGCCAAAAAGTCAATAAATATGATCGACCAACCACCGTATTCACCGGATATGGCTCCGTGTGATTTTGTTTATTTCCAAAACTAAAATTGCCACTACGGGGTTGCCGCTTTGAAACGATAGAGGCCATCAAATAAAATTCACTGAAGGAGCTGAAGGCGATAACCTCGGCGGCTTATGAGCGGTGTATGGAGGACTGAGTTAAACGTTATAGCTGTGTATTGCACTCAAAATAAATTTTGATTAATAAATAACAATTTATGTGCTTTATTTACAATTTTCGGGCACTTTTTGTACGTAGTAGTATATCTAACATAATAAGGAGTAAACAAGTAGAAATTGTTGCCATAGTTTTCCATTAAAATTAAAATTTAAAAAATATCATTTTATGTAGATTGGCGGTCGTTCTATAATTTCTTACTGATTTTCATACATTTTTAATTAGAGGCTGGGTGATTATTTGATGAACTTCATACGTTATTTGAGATGTTATGTCAAAGTATTCTACACTGTATTGCTTCATAAAGCTCCGGTTTACGGCTAAATAGATGGCGGGAATTGCATTCAAAAGTCAACGCCCTTTTTATTAGGGAATAAAATAAACACCTCTGTCGCTTAATGCCCACGAATATTTGAACACAAAAAGGATTTGAGTATTCTTTTTGTATTTGTCATAAAGATAGAAAATACGATACGACGACGTCTCCTTATTCCGATGAAAACAAGTCTTAGCTTTATGTCTTATTTAACGGTTCTCTCCAAAAAGGCAGTAGCGGCTGGTGGAATTTGATATCTCGTACCGTCATAGTGGAGCGTGGGACCCACGTCATATTTCAAGGTGCAGTAATTAATGTAATTAGTTAAGTTACTGACACTAATCTAAACTGAAGGCGTGTTTAAGTATGAAGTTATGTAAAACGTACACATTTTTTTTAGAAAGCTTATTACATAATAGTCTTCTATTATGTGAGTGCACCTTCCACTGTTTCACTGTTTAATGAATTATAATTAGGGTTCCGAACGTATGCTGTAACGCAGGGCCGGACTAGTAATTCGTCATGTTATTGACGGAAGATGACACATGAGAGATCAAAAAGACAGGAGTAAAAATGTGTTAATAACACAGGCCTAAAAAATAAAAAAAGTTCTGTCGTTGCAATCAGACCCATCATTTCCTATGTATTTTGATGCATTGAAACCAAATTTGGCAAAAAAAAAAATTCTACCGCATCATTTTTTCTCTTCAGCCCCATATAACCCCTACAAACTCTTATAGAAGAAATTTTTTGAAAACATTTCTTTAATTATTTTTTATGACCTTTATATTGTTTTTTTTGTCGCTGATCACGAATCTGAAGTCAAGATTAAATTTCGACTTAATGACAGCTGTCAACAAGCTGTCAAATTTCATTAAAAAGTAAAAAGTTGATATTCTGATTACGATTCTGAAGTCAACAATTAATTTTGATGTAATGACAGCGTCAGAAAGCTGTCAAGATTTCTAAAAAAAGATAAAGAGATGATGTTTAGTACTTGCGTATATACAGGGTGGACCGTTTTAACTTTTAATAGGAAATAACTCGGCCGGTAAGCGAAAAAATTAAAAAAGTTTTATACAAAAGTTGTTGGACAAGGAGGGGGACGTACGACCACAACCTTAAATTTTACCTCGACGTTGATCTTGAGGGTTATTTGAAGGTCAAAACAACTTTTTCAAATGGAAACAACTATTTTTAACCCCGGATTTGAAAATAACGGGAAATTTAACGTCCAAAATGGTACGTGTCAACAAGGTCATGGCGAGGTCGAATGAAGGTCAAATTTTCGAAAATTGTTAAATAACGAGGGCTAACTCGGGATAGAGATTGGAAACAGTACAATTTTTCGGTTTTTAACGTTATTTCAAGGTCAAAGTGATTTATCAAGCGTGAAACCCTACTTTTGACCTCTGATTTGAAATGTTTAACGTCAAAGTCATTGGTATCAGGAAGTAACCTTATTCGACCCTGACAACTTTAATCGGAAACATTTTACTGTTTCCAATCTCTATCTCGAGCTAGCCCTCGTTATTTAACAATTTTCGAAAATTTGACCTGCATTCGACTTGACATGACCTTGTTGAGAAGTACCATTTTGGACATTAAATTTCCCGGTCTTTTCAAATCCGGGATCAAAAATAGTTGTTTCCATTTGAAAAAGTTTTTTTGACCTTCAAATAACCCTCAAGGTCAACGTCGAGGTCAAATTTAAGTTTACGGTCGTACGTCCCCCTCCTTGCCCAACAACTTTTGTATAAAACTTTTTTTATTTTTTCGCTTACCGGCCGAGTTATTTCCTATTAAAGGTTAAAATGGTCCACCCTGTATATAAACATGTACTAAACATCATCTCTTTATCTTTTTTAGAAATTTTAACAGCTTGCTGAAGCTGTCATTAGGTTAAAATTCATTTTTGACTTCAGAATCGTAATCAGCAACCCAAAAAAACTTAATAATATGTATTTAATATCAACTTTTTACTTTTTAGTGAAATTTGACAGCTTGTTGACAGCTGTCATTAAGTCGAAATTTATTCTTGACTTCAGATTCGCGATCAGCCACCAAAAAAACCAATGTAAAGGTCTTAAAAAATAATTAAAGAATTTTTTTCAAAAAAATTTCCTCTATAAGAGTTTATGGGGGTTATATGGGGGTGGAGAGAAAAATTGATGCGGTAGAAAAAATTTTTGCCAAATTTGGTTTCAGTGCATCAAAATACATAGGAAATGATGGGTCTGACTGCAAAGACAGAACTTTTTTTTATTTTGTAGACCTGTGTAATTTATGTACATATTTATTGCTTGTGTCATTCAGAAACACGGACTGTTCTCATTGCTTGAGCGTACGTTGCCACGACCAATAGCCTTTCTGCATTGATTCCCTTTAAACGTGAGCGATATGGCCTATACATTTGGTTGTAGAAGAAAAATGATCGTTCCACATCTACAGAAGTTAAAGCTGCAAGTTCGAAATAGTTCATATGGTCAGAGGACGACGCAACACGCACATTATTTTCACGAATTTCGCACAGTTATTTGTATTACTAACAGTTTTTTTTGTCACTAACATCAGTACATTATTATTTTTTACATCTACAGAGGACAATACACATGTTTATACTATTTACATACTTTTAGCCGCTGTTTGCAAAATCCGTTTATTAGCTATTAATATATATAGCATTAACGACCTTATTACCGCAAAATCTGTTGTTTCGTCCACTGTCAGCCACAGAAGTTGATTACGTATGTCTTCTTTGATATTTCCTTCTTTGACATGTTGATATGTCTTCTGTAAATATGTTACGCAATGCTACATTAGCACGTAAGGCAACATTACACGCAAAGCTACATTCGCAAAACATTATGCACAAATCGAACCAAAATTCCTCTTTTCCATACCAGGCATATTTTTTTGAAAAAATACGGTTTATACTTTAATTATCATAGTTGTATAGTGCTGGCTCTGCGTGACAATATACTTTTCCGGACTTTAATTATAACCAATATCCTGCAAAAAATAGTTCTTATTCGTTCATATTACTGTTTTCAATTTCATATCTACCGCTTTTTTAAGTGACGGATCTATCTCTTTTGTCGACGAAGGTCTGGCAGCATCAAAGCTACCAGTTCTTTGGGTAAAAAAAAAATGTGTCGCGCAGTATAATATGATGAAATACGAATATATGTCCAAAGCAGTACCGCTTTCCAAGTTTTTAGGGGTATTTGTCTTCTAATTAAAATATTCACGGTTTCCTCTCTAACACATCCAGAAAGATCAAAGGAAGACGTAAATGCACCTAAAATTCTACTAATGCGGGCCGATTCCAAAGTGTCCACCGTCACATAAAGCTGTACTTTTCATCTTAACAGCGGCGCTCCTCTCAGCTGCGAGAATTAGTCTGTGTTTTAATATTCAACATCAAAGCGGAGCGTGGACTCTTAAAAAAAGTTCTTGAGTAAAAATTTCCTGGTGCTGCTAAAAAAATGTATGTCTAAAGACATTTTAAGCTAATTCGTAGCGTATACTTTGAAAATCATTATGTAAATCCCTCGTGTTTTTAAGACAGACAATCAGAATGTGGGTACATTCTAGATGAACGATTAAAAACAGCTATTTTTTATTATCTTAACCTTAAACTAATTAAAAAACTGCTGCCAATGAAATCATCATTTCCACATTCAATTTTCCACATTTAATTTGACTAAACCGCTAAAACATCAGGCCATATTCTTAAAAGTGTGATATGTATTTGAATATGACCTTTATGGCCTTTGTGTTGTTTATGACCACAACCTCTATCACCCTTATGAACTTTATGGTTCATATGACCTTTGTGATCCATATGAACTTTATAACCATCAGTGATCAACGTGGACTTAATGACCTCTGTAACATGTATGACCTTAGTGACTTGAATAACCTTTATAACCTGCATGATTTATTTTGGATATGAGCATGGAATTAAAAATGAGAATAGAGACTTAATAATGTGATATTTGAATTCTACTACCTCAAATATCTATAAAACGACACGTCATTTGTGACAAATCATGAATAATACTTCAAATTTTACGTGTACAGTGTTTGCCATAAAATATGCATCATATGGGAAACTTTTCTATTATCCATTTGTTTTTCGAAAATTTTCTTCACTATTGATTTCTGCAGTAATTTTTTTTTAAAGAGCCCGCATACATTGATTGTATCAAAATGGTAAACCCGCCAATATACCATTTGAAAATTTCGATAGCCACAAAATACCATTATATTTTAAAACATAAAATAAATATCATACTGGAAATTTTTTTGTATTCGCGTTAGATATAAAGTTTGATGCAAAAATTCTGACTTTTATGTTTTTATTTTAAATATCAATTGAGATGTTTTCTATTATATTTTTCTATTAATAAAATAATATAGAAAGGAAAATCTGTAAGACTACTATTTGGATTATTTTTACATTTCCAAACTTTAATTTAAAATATAATCGAAAGAACATCGTCCAAGAACGACACTTTCAAGACCATTTTGATGAAATTTAAATCATATTGACGTTAAAACTGGTAGGTTATTGTATATTTACATGTTTCTCCAAGTGATAAATATTTCACAGCAAAAAACTGGTTTAAAAATAGTCCAAGATTGTCCTATAGATTTTCCTTTCAAATGACTTAATTTTAGGAAATGCCTTTTTCCTAAAAATAAATCATTATTTTATTTGAGTAATAAAATTATATTTCATGAACTCAATTGAAAAAAGAGGTTGCAAAAAATTGTCACTGTCGGTGATTAAAGAATATATCGTTTATAAGAACTACTCAAGTATATTTGTAAATATTTTTAACCCTTTCGCTACGACTACTTTGGAAAAACATGCTGCCATTTTACTGATGGGGTATAACTGTCCCAGTGGGGCAGGTGCAATCAAATTACGACTTTTAAATTTTATTTTTTTTTTTTTTAATAAAGGTCCTATTATTTATCTCTCGACAGATAAAATAAAACATATTACATAATATTAATTTTATTTAAGAGCAAATAAAAAATAAAAACCGGGACACATGTGTCCCAACAGTATACGATATGGGACGAACATGTCCCATCAGGAACGAAAGTATGAAATTTGAACTAAACTATTATATCCAAAAATACAATGAAAACATTTATGTGTGAAATGTTGAAAAACAATTATTACACAGTGGAAGATCACATCCAGTACATATGGTTCTTGTTCGTTTTTCAGTTTTTCTTGATGCACAAGAATGGCATCTACGTCGAGTTTTTTTCTTTGAACAAGCAAATGATCTCCTACGTTAACTAGATTTCTCGATGAACTAGTAGGTCTTCCGGTACTACGTTTTCAAACTATCCCGGCATATTTTCTTCCTAAATTAATGAGCGATTCAGCTAAATTTACCAAAAACACCAAGAAAGGAACGTCACGCTTGTGAGACTCTTTGAATAATATCCATGCATTTGTGGGAGTTGTAAGTATGAGTTTGTAAAACACCTTTCTCCACCATTTCTGTGATTTTCGGTCGATGTCGTACAAACCAGATAATTACATACATAGAATCTACATACATGTTTGAATTTACAGGTATATGTCCCGCTTAAAAAAATATACTAATCCTATTAAAAGTTTTTCACAAAAAAACACATGCAACTCTACATTGTTGGTTGTATTAACTAAAACTTACCTTGCCATATCTTTATCTTCACTTTTACATTTGAAAAACACTAGAAACTAGCAAAACAACAAGAGCGCAAAGTGCACCTGTTCACATATATTATATATTTACCATAATACCTAACTTCAAAATATAAGTTCTCGCGGAAGATATTGGGCGACAAACTATAAATTACGATTGGGACAGCGGACAATGTAAAAGTAATCCTGTTTTCGGCTAACAGTGATAGACATGTTTCGTACGGGACATATATGTCCCTACAGTAATCTTCGTACACTCTTGTCAGCAATAAATGCGTAATTTAAAAACCGCTTTTTTGCTGGGACATACAGGGTTTGTCCGGAAAGAAATATCAGTGAATTTTTTTTCCCGAGACTGTACGCGCCAGCCTGCGCTTTACGTGCTGGGATTGCGGTGGGGGGATCTGGCAACAAGATCCAACAAGCGTCAGTTGGCTACCGGTTGTTGTAGCGGTCGCATCACTCGTTCTTTGAGAGTCGTTACAGTGACCCGGTGCAAGAAAAAATGCAACGTTCGCTTGAGCAACGGATGGCAATCAAGTTTTGTGTGAAACTGGAGAAGAGTGCTGCGGAAACCATTCCAATGTTGAAGAAGGCTTTCGGCGTCGATTGTCTTTCGGACAGGCAAATTTTCCGGTGGCACAAGGCCTTCGCAGAAGGTCGGGAAGATGTCAACGACGAGAACCGCGCTGGACGGCCATCAACCTCCATTTCCGACGACAATGTAAAACGTGTGCGTGACTTGTTGAACACCTGCAAAGACTAATCCGCTTTCCTCGATGACGTCATTACCGGGGACGAAAGTTGGGCCTTTGAATACGATCCGGAGATGAAGAGGCAAAGTGTGGAATGGCACACGTCGAACTCCCTCGCCCCAAGAAGGCCAGGATGTCCAGGTCAAAGATCAAGACAATGCTGATTGTCTTTTTTGATTGCCGGGGATTGGTCCATCATGAGTTCGTTCCGCAGGGGACAACCGTAACCTGAAAGTTTTACGTCGAGGTGCTGAAGCGGCTGAAACGCAAGGTGAATCGCGTCCGCCCAGACATCTCAAAATCCTGGAAGCTTCACCACGACAATGCACCTTCGCACACCTGCTTCCTCGTGGCCGATTATTTCGTCAAGGCAGGCATCACCGTTGTTCCCCAGCCTCCCTACAGCCCCGATGTCCCCCCCCCCCATACTTGTTTCTGTTTCCGCGCCTCAAAACCCCAATGAAAGGACAGCATTTTGGGTCGGTGAAAAACATTCAGAAGGCTTGAACCGACGCTTTAAAGGCGATTCCGGAAAACGACTACCGTGCGGCTTTTGATACGTGGAAGACCCGCTGGAACCGATGTGTAGACGCAGGAGGAATATATTTTGAAAGTTTCTAAAGATTTGTACACATAGAATCAATAAAAACCATTTTTCAAAGCTCACTGACATTACTTTCCGGACAAACCCTGTATATCACCCGTCAGCACTGAAAGGGTTAAACATGTTATATTTTGACCAACATTTTGTAGAGGAGATAATGTAGATATACTCTTGCATGTCTCTGCTCTTTTATTTTTCCGATTGTTCAACGCAATAACACCATTTCTCCTTTCGCATTATCTTTTCACATTCAAGAAGCTTCTGTGCACTGGTGTTTAGTATCTTAGACATCTATTCTCACAGCGGTCATTATTCCGGTCGTAAAAGATGACTTGCGAACTAAAACGTCAAACACAAAAACTTCTATTCTCCTCGAAGTTTAGAATTAACGCGGAACTTTGCCAGACACAATGGTCTCATTGTATTGCGGCTTCGACTGACTACGCCAGGTTTATCTTCCGTGTTTCCATATTTAGGTCGTCAACGAAATAATAATTTCGAGAGCGACGGAACAATTTATTAATCCGTTTTAGAGGTTCTAGGTAGTTCTAACCTCGGCTGAAAGTTTGCGAGTTGATAAATCTTGTCTCGCTACTCTAAAACGGGAAAACGTTGCGGAAAGTCGACCTTTAAACTCGTGCACTTTGCCGTTCTAAACGATTGTTATTAGTATAGTTCAGGCGACGGATGGTTTTGCGTTTATCGCTTCTAGTACCATTCCAGCTGTGTTGAGTTTTTTGTTTCTCTAAATATTTAAGTAAATACTCTAAGTCGCGGAGATGAACAGGTACGAATTTCGTTAACTAACATTTCTACCGCGTACATAGAACTGAAGTCCTCAAATATGTAATTTAGCTCTTTCGGCATGCCAGTACTAAATAATGTCAAACCAACTTACTCATTACATTTTCATGTCGGTTAAGAGTCATCCTCAGAATGGCAGTGTTCATATTTATCTCTAGCACTTTTTTTGAGTTAGCTGATAGTCTATTTTTGCGTTTTTTTGCATGTTCAATCCGCCCTTATGTTGTCCAAGCACTCTAAATCACAATGACACTGATACGCGTAACGAAACACTCGGTATATACCTACAATAAACGAAATGCCACACCGCGGGTATTCTCGACGGAGCGTGATTCTAAACTGGTTTTATTGCGATGTGATATTATCAATGATATGTTATTGCAAGCGCACAACATTACCCATTTCGGGCCTCTCGTATGTCAGACGCGGACAGTTTATAATTCGCTGTGTTGTGCGAGCCATTACATACAATGACGTGTTCCCCCTGATGCGGTCCTGTTACGCGCCTTTACTAATAAGGGATCAGTTTAAAATATTACGAATTAAGTGTCTCTACAAGGGATGGCCATTGTTATGTTTCTCTACAATGGACCAGCGTAGCAGTGCGAAGTCGACCAGATGTGCACTGCGTTGGGTGCGGGCCGCCAGTAAAGAATACAAAAGGATGTTCGGAATGACCAGTTATAAAACAATAGCTGTGCAAGATTTATTTTTAGTTATTCTTGTGGAGCCGAGCAGTGCCGTACGTTTATGTATTTATGTAAGTAAATAGATGTGTACACAAATTGCGACTCTTGATATAATGAGATTGTAAAACACTGAGAAGACATGTAGACAAAGACAAAACATCGCCCACTTTCACAACGGCCACGCCCACTTTCAAAATATTCCATTCCCGTGACGTTAAAAGAAAGAAAAAAGTAAGTCGTTAGTGTTATATTTACCTCAGATAATTATTATTAACCATAATATTTGTTCCAAATAATATTTTGAAAATGTTTTTTTTTTATACAGAAGAAAATTTAAATAATGAGAATGTTGTAGACAAGATATGGAATCGATCGAATTGAATTGGGAGTTCGTGTTTCGTGTTTTTTTTTTGCTGGACGGTGATATATTCTTTAATGTCAAGATTTTCTAATTTCCTACATTAAGAGTCTCCTACATTTTGTAAAGCCAGTGAGTAGTTTGATGTTAGTTTATAAAAATATATTATCCCTTCTGCCATTTTCTTAAATGGAACACTCTGTATATTACTGATTCTTTTATTCTAAATCCTTAACTCATGTAGAATATTTTTTATAGCATACCATATGTAGTGTATTCAAATATTATACAAACCACCGGTAAACATTGTTGAATGTATCATTTTTGGTTGTATAAGAGGGGTGTTAGCGGAAATCTAAAGAGCAACATTGCCAGAAGTAACTGTAACTCTTAACTCTGCTTAATAAGTCTTAATAAAAACCCTATATTTACAAAATGCATTGATGTACGATCAATTGCGTATCGTATAATAAAGTTTACTGTTATCTTTTTTCAACCCAACTACTGTGAAATAATTTTAAACAGTTAATATTACTTTAAACAGCCGTGAAACAATTTTAAAATATCTAATAGGAATATTATGTTGATATGACAACAACGAACGCACGCAGCGAACGAAGGCAGAACGAACGGTTCAATGGTTCACTCTAAGCTCCACCCACTAATGCACTCTCACGCTGTTGTCGGCGGCCGCACTCATACCGTCTGTCATTTAATTATTTGAATTTTTTCGTCAATGTGATAAACATCCATTTTTATTTTTATGAATGTATGTAGTGCTTCTACAATACGCTCATAATAACGCACTTTTCTAATCAGGCACTAGACCAGTATAAAATATAAAATGGTATTTCAAATTTTAACTCAAACAGCCCTACCCACAAACCGGATGCCTTACATACGCCTGCGCTAGCGATTGGTTCTCACCTCATGTTTACTCTACTTACAAAGAAGTTAAATTATCAATTGCCCTTCATTCGGCTATGTACGCATTAGGCTGCTGCTTACTGTATGTCGCCTATATATTGACCATCCATTTTAGAAACACCTTTTATAATCGATTTTAATAAGCGTATTCTGATCGCGAACTTTAACTCTAGGCTATACGGAATACCCCGTAACCCATGAAGATAATACTCGTAATCTTGACTTAATTACTTCGACACACATAACGGTAATTATGCTCCTCGGGTGTGTTTGCGTCGCTTACTACCTTTAACACACCGCTATAAAAGAGATCAATATTAATATTTATACCGCGATGCACAACGCATCAGCCTCGTGTGATCAGCGGTTCCAAAACTTTTTGTCACCTTTTTCTGGCACTAAAGATTTTCAGGGCACACCTATTTTTACGTAAGTCTGATGGTCCTTAGGCTTTGGAAACGTTAATTAACAGTGCAGTTTTTTTATTTTAATTTATTTTATTACCTTCACTGAGACCAAAAGGGCGAACAAATAACGAGTGTTTTGAATGACTCCTTGAAGTGTTAGAATTATGAGGAAATAGGTTCGAGTGAAACGAAGAATCGGTCCCGCGTGAAAGGGCGCGTTACCTATTGTCGATCTGGCGTCCCTAATTAGCATATTTTGGGACTGCTTCACCAACAGCCTCTATATACATGTGTCGAACATAATGCATGCGACTGAAACGGCAGATTGAACCCAAAGTTACTAACACTCAATTATATGTAAGCACGAATTTTCTGTCGAAAACTTCTCAAAACCATATTTTTATTCAGTAGTTGCAGGATTAAGACAGTAATTTTTGATAAATTTTCTTCATTTTTTTTCTGTCTGCGCAGAATTAAATTCTTAATCCTGCCTGGAGCCGTTTTTTATTTATTTATATTTGATTTTAGTAACGTTTAGAGTTAAGAAAAATTGAGTAAAAAGAAAATGTTTTTGTAATAGTTTTTAATGCAATTTTTGCAGAGGTTTCTTTCAAATTCGCTGCCCAACACGATAACTACATCATCATACAACGTTGTTACGGCGAAGCAACAATAAGTATTTTATTTTTTCATACAAATTAATAAAAAAATTGAAAAACGTATTCGAAGGACCAATAAATATAACCCATTTAATGAATTTCAGTTTTGTTAATATGTTTGCCAAAAACAAAGTCCCAAAAATGACGTATTTTTAGCTCCCGAGAAGTTAGAATGAATAACAATGCTTGTTCATTGTTATTCATTCACAAAAGACTATATTTATCATTTTACCAACCGCTTGCGTAGGGGTAACCTTCGTGATTTAATTGAAGAAAAATATATTATACTACTTATGTGTTAAAAATCCTACACGGTTTTCTTACAACACTTGATTCTAAACAAAAGACATCTCGAGACATTTTGCGATTTTTGCGATTGAATTTTCACTAGCCGTTTTTCTCAATAACGGCTAGTTTTTGAAAAAAAATGGAAAAAAAAACTTTGGAGTTCTAATTTTCAACTAAATTTTTTTAAAATGTAGCTTGGTATTAACTTTAAAGACCATATTTTGAAAGCATTTAATTATTTTTAATTTAACTTTTTTAATTTAATTGCCTTTTTTTTAACTTTTTTTAAATTAATTAACTTTTAGTCTTAAAGTTTCATTCCTTGAAGTTGGTGTACATACTTAATTGACACCCTGTATACTAAAAAGTTGCAACCGTGTAGGGTTTTAATGATGTTTTTTCTCATATGAATTCTTTTACAAATAACACAATTTTTTTCTTGTTGCCGCGGCACCCTTGGACCGAGCTGTGGCACCTTAGGGTGCCACGGCACCCAGTTTGGGAACCGCTGATCTATTGTATATTATCGGCGATATCGTTATTGTTTATATGGCCGTTTTGCATACTCGGCCACTATGAACCTCACAGGTTATGATGCAGTACTAAAGCAAACAATCGCATTATGCTGATTAAAATTGATATCGTCGGGTCGTGCGAAAGGTAATTGTTTGTGATTCGGGAGTGGGCAGTTGAAATCTTTGAGGCGTGATGGCAATCAAGCCGTCGCAGCGGTCTAATTCGGGAAAATAAAATATGGAAAATTTTCGCGGAACGGGTACAGTGCAGTGTTGAATCAACAGGATCGATGTATGGCCTCAATTACAATCATTTATGCTTTTATTTAATTTATTTCACCCTTTGCCTGCTGAAAAGAATGTATAGGTATATTTTTTAATGTTCTCTTAAAGTAGCTCAGGCGTATTGAAAATTGGCACAATATGGGAAAATACGAGGCACAATTGTTGTCTTTCCAATATCAGATACCATATCTACATAGTTGTTGACTTGTTCAAAATAAAAGGCTACCGAGTTGTTCAAAATAAAAGGCTACCTATATTCATTAATATGAATATAGGTAGATATTTTTATTGGTAGATATTTATATAAGATTCGCAGTTTCTTTTTTATTTTCTAAAATATTGTGACATCTTTTCTTCAATAGCAACTCCCTTTCCTTCTTATTTTTGAAAATAAACTGGAGGAAATGTCAACTAAGGATCTCATTGGTGCGGAGTATGAATAGTACTAATATGATAAAATAAAGAAGTTTCACAGTTTATTTGGAATTATTATTCATTCTTATATATGTACTTTAGTTATGTTCATCAACTTTTGATTTTGTTATTCAAAGAGATTGAAAGAAATACGACATTTACGGAAATTTAAAGAAAATACGAGATTTCTGTAGTTGTTTCCATATTTTCGGAAAATCGATATACCAGATATATATATCGAATCGATATACCAGATCAATTTTGTAGATGGATTCGGATTTTTTTTTTTTGTTACATTGAATAGTAGGTTTATTGGGGTCTGTCATGACATGCTCGGTATGTGACCTATGTCACATCCTACTTTATATTATAAGGATTTAAATAAATCCTGGGTCATTTTCCGTTTCAGTCTATGAGTCGTCTGGGTTTCCTCCATTAAGGCTTTTGCTAAGCGGTTTGGGTGGTTTAAGATCCTCTCCTTATATGTCTTTGTGTGTCGCGTAATTTCTTGTCTGACTGTATTAACTTGTAGATCATGATGCAACTGTTCATTTTTGACGTACCAAGGAGCGTTGGTTACCATCCTCAACATTTTGTTCTGAAATCTCTGTACTATTTCGATGTTGGAATGAGAGGCTGTTCCCCATAATTGGATACCGTAAGTCCAAATTGGTTTAAGTATAGCCTTATACAGGAGAAGTTTGTTGCTCAGCGACAACTGTGACCGGCGACCTATTAACCAGTATAATTTCCGTATTTGCAGTCCCAATTGTTTGCGCTTGGTGAAGATATGTTTTTGCCATGTAAGCCGCGTGTCCAGGTGCAAGCCTAAGTATTTCACATGATCTGTTTGGGGAATCTCGAGGTTGTTAAGCTTTACTGGTGGGCAGGTACCCCTTTTCAAGGTGAAGGTAACATTAGCTGATTTAGTTTCGTTTGCCTTGATTCGCCACTTCCTGAGCCAACACGAAATATCATTTAGTCCGACTTGTAGGATTTTTGACGCCTCTGTAGGATCCTGGTGGGAAGCCAATATCGCAGTATCATCAGCAAAGGTACCAGTAGTAATGCTATCTGAGGTTGGTAGGTCGGAGGTGTATATCAGGTAGAGTAGCGGGCCCAGAACACTGCCTTGTGGGACTCCTGCATTAATACTATAAAGGCCTGACAGTGCCTCACCGTTTTGAACAAAAAAGTATCTATTCTCTATGAATGATTTGAGTACTTCATAGGCGTAGTTCGGGAAAAAAGATTTTAGGATTCGGATTTAACAGATGAAATTGCGTCAAAATTACCTTTGATGTTTTTTCCAGACAGCAATATCAATTTGTTATTAATTTTATCTGTTTTCCGTAATATTGAAAAAAACTGTGACGATGGGCCAATTCTGGCAATAGATTCGAGTTTAGCAGATCAAAATACATAAAGATATGTATATTAATTGTCATGATACTTAGTTTTTTTTTTGTGTGGCTGTGTAATTATATCCGTGCCTGGAAGTATTTTTAATACCTACCAATAAATCCAAAGTCCACTTGTGAACATGTTTTGCCCTGATACTATCTACATCTTCATATCGCATACCTTTCATGAATTATAGAAATATATCACACATAGACTTTTAGTTCTCTACATTAGTAATTTGAAAACCACTGATGAGAAAATATTGCATACTTGTATATCATTTATATGAAATTTTTGAAAATGGGTATGAGTATTGAAAAATCGAAAGAACTAGTTTATTTCTCTGGTGTTCTGAAAACCAAGTAATATTTCGTTTCCCATTTTCTCCTTGTTGATATCATTTTACTTCCGAAATATTTACTCAGTAACTGACATTAAACTGTCACTCACTCGAAATTAAATCTATTGTTATACTGACTCTTAAGTTAAACTCAGTGAAATTAGTATAACCAATATGTGGTCGTTTCTAGTCGTTCTGAATTAAGTGTTAAAACCGTTCATTTTCGTTATTACTTTGGATTTTGAAAACTATCACTGACATAAATGTTGTTTTGTAGAGATAAATAAAATTTATTAATAGTCATATGGTAAAGTAAACAAAATGTTATGCACGTGGACCAATTCTGCTTGGCGCTTAGAAATATGCACATCGTTTTAAAAGACAAATGAGCTTATACTTCTATATCGCAAATGACGCCGTACTACGCCACTGGCGAACCAGGTCAGGCCAACGTATATGTTCAGATCCTATCTACAAATTTATTGGCAAGTTTGTTGTGTAACATCTTGCTTCCCACTCTGTGCTACCCTTTTCCGTCAATTTATTCACTTTTTATTTTTTCGCGTTCAGTAACTACCACTGTCGCCGTAAATTACGTTGTTTCAGGGAGGTAAATGGCCGATCTTTTTTGGCGCTCCGACGTATCAAAAGGCCTTTCTGTTACTGAAATTTATTGCATTACAGAGGGAGGTTTAACAACGAACACTTGTGATATGGAATTGTTCGTCTTGTGTTTCCGATGATAAAATTGATTATGTTGCTTATAATATTACTTTTATCAACGAAGGTGGAGATTTAGATGCCGCTGTTATCTCTGATCCACTCTCTGAAGTAAAAAACGTCGGTGTACACGCCAGGGTATGCTGGTTTAGCACAGCCACTGCCCCAGGAAACGACCCCGCTGAGTGCGCCTTCCACCACAAGCGGTCCTCCTGAGTCTCCGGTGCAGGCATCCTTCCCCCTACCCCCAGGTACCCAGCGCACACCATGGTGTCGGTGATGTCTTCCTGTTTGGCACTGTAAGCGGTCTGGCAGTCGTCTCGACCGACGATGGGAACCTGCACGACCTGGAGTACGTCAGCTCCTAAGCCGGTATCGTTTTCGGAGGTGATTCCCCACCCGGTGACGACGGCGACCGCGCTGGCTTCGGGACTAGCGGACGCCAACGGTATCGTCGACGCGTTTTGTATCGTCACGTCGGAGGCAAGCTGGAGAAGGGCGATATCGGAGTCGCCCGTTCGGTAGACGAAGTCGGCGTGGGATATTATTTTTGATACGTTCACGATTTGTCCATCGTCGGACTTTCGATATGAGGATCCAGCGTGGACGGTCAGCTCGGAGATTGTGATGCTGAAAATTAAGGGGGTAAATACAATTAGGTGGTCAAAAAAATCTTTTTTTTTCTCTAAAAAAGTTAGGGAAATTTCCCGTAGAATACGCTCGTGAAAGTTTCAGAGCGAAATTCGAACTCCTTATATATATATTTTTTTCGTCATTTTTCGAGAACGCCTTTTTTCAGTGCGCAGCAGGTATACGAGAGCGGTCGGCCCTAGTGAAAGTTTTATCTATTGTATCTTACTTTGAAATACCCAAGACCGGATTTGTATACCTGAGAGTATTAGATACATATTCATGTATATACATGATACATATTCATGAATAACAGCATGTACGAATTGATTGAGCAGATTGAAGGCCTTTTATACGCCCCTGGAATCGCTGACTGAGTCGTAAACACCATTTTATTTTCGGTATTCAAAACTTTAAACGAATTTTACTCAAAACAACATTTTCAAAATTGGCAACCACGATTACTCAAAAACTACTCGGCCGATTTGGTTGAAACTTTCACGGTTTCTTCTTTATACACTTAGCTTGTCTGTAAACCTAAACTTTTGGAATTTTATGTTTAAATTTAATTATTAATGCAAGAGTGTCTGAAAAAAAATACAGAAAATCATTTTTTCAAAAATGATTCAAAATCATCAAAATTTTTTAATTTTTTGAGGTTTACTGACAAATTATATGTATTTTTAACATCAATTTCATTTCCTGAACTGTTACAGATGAAAATTACGACGTCCTGAGTGGTTGCCGTTTTTTTGTAGGTTCACTTTGCGCCAGCGTGCAGCCGCCATTTTGTTTTGAAAAATATATTTTTTTTAATTCACTCTTATCTTAACAAATATACAAAGTTTTGTAATGATTAAAATAAAATCTTCTTGGTAAAAAAAATGTTTTTTAATGCGTAATTTTAGCCCATCTAATTGTATTTATCCCCTTAAGAGAATTTATTAATCAATTATTTACAATGAAAATTTCACATATATTTCTTTAAACCAATCAGATGCTCTTATTTTTAGCAGTTACCATGGCAATGAAAAACATTACGAACTCGAACGAATTCCTCCTGCTGATAGAGATACCGATTTCGTGATTTATGACAAGGTCATTTACAGTTGGAGTTGTCCTGCGATTTGAACGCATTTTTTTAACGCAACCTGAGACTCGGTCTCCAATTTTATGAGTGATAGAATGCGAAATTGTAAAATGTTTCATTAAAGAAGTTTGGTGAAAAGTATTATTCAGTTTATTGTAACATCAATAATATAAAGAAAAATGGCATAAATTTTGATTTTAAATTTAAAATATACGAATTTTTTTATAACGCACAATTTTTCGTCAACTCACTTCTGGTATTCATATCATGTACTTTCTGTATAATCTAAAAAAATGAACATATATAACTAATGGTGAAGGGATATTGCACATATTAACGTTATACCCGAGTCGAGATAGCATTTGACCTAGACAAAAATAATATAAAGCTGATTTTTTGTGGAGATCATGCCTGAGGGCTAAATTGTAACATACTAAAAGTCCTGGAGAATCCTCCTTTCGCAACCCCCTTTTTTTCGCCCCCCAACTCCCCCCCTTTTAATATTTTGGTGATTTTCTCGAAAACTATCAACTTTAAGGAAAAATGTCAAGAGAGCATTTCTAAGCCGATGAAATTCCCCTTCCAATGACGTATCGCAATCCATATTCAGTAGCACATGCCATCCACCAGTGGCGTATCAAATGAAGGGTTACTTTTAAAAAAACATACTTTTTTGCTATTTATTCTCATTTTTTTTTATCTAAGTATAATTTTTTTAGAAGGAACATATTTTTCTCTAAAACGACCATTAAAAGATAGTCTACTTGCGAATCTTTTAGAAGTTCATCGCAATTACTTCAGCCAAAAAAAAATAAATGTTTATGGGAGACTTCTCAGTTTTACGTAAATCTGGAGCAAATTCATTTTTACTACCAATATAAAACCTTTTTAGGGCTGATATTTGATTTTCTACGTATTCAATGTATGCTCAGCGAATTATTAACTATTAAGTCACTTCAACCCCGGGATAATAACCCCTATAATATAGAATTTCCAAGTCTGCCCCAAGATTAACAATTTGCCAAATAACAGGTGCGCGTAGCGCCCCCTATGCGTGACGTTAAGCACTATGTTTGAGCTTGTATTAATATTGCAAGGTCAAATAAACCGGTTTCGATATTTATTATTATTTGTCTATTGCGCAATGTTTCATTTGTGCGGAGACATTCTTTGATAGATCTAGTCTTCCGATATTTCTGTGCTTGTGTCTGCCTACATACATGCAGTTACAGAAAAATCCCAACTTAAGGAATAAAGTTTGCGAGATATTTAATGTACCTTAATGTATTTAATTTGTACCTTAATGTATTTAATGTACCAATTACAAGAAAATGTGATACAATGTGGGGAAGAGTTTGTCAGATCTCTTTATCCTGATGGTCCAAAATTTGGAGATATCAATAACCTTCGCCATCATCTTTATAATAAAGCAATGGCAAGACAATCAATCGCCTTCTGCACTCCTAGATCTATCTAGTTTGCCGCCCACAAAAGCAGCATGTGCCCAACATTCGCTGAGAGTATACCTTCAGGTGAGCAACGGATAAAGAAACATTTATTTGTGTCATTCCTATTGCTTTTTAAGGTACAAGAGTGGCTGGGAAACCGGCTACCGTCTACAATTTTATCACCTACAAAAAATTTGGTAACGATATTTTTCATCAAGCTTATAGTTTTTGGTAAAAATCAGTAAATTCGACGTGTCCTTCAAGAAATTTCAATTAATCTCGGAACAGCTTTCTTTTGATACGCCACTGGTGTATACCACGTGGTACTATATGGGCTCGCAATACGTCGTTGGAAGGGAAATTTTGTCAGCTTCAAAAATGCTCATTTGAAATTTTTCCTTAAAGTGGATAGTTTTCGAGAAAATCACCAAAATATTAAAAGGGGTGGGGTTGGGGGGGCGAAAAAAGGGGGTTGCGGAAGGAGGATTCTCCAGGACTTTTTGTATATTACTATTTAGACCTCAATTATGATCTGTACCCAAAATTAGCTTTATATTATTTTTGTCTAGGTTTACCCAAAATTTGAACTATCTTGACTCGGGTATTAATGTAAGTAACAGTAACTGATTAAAGATTATTTATTAAAATATATTTGTTTTTAATTAGACTAAAAATAATAAATACAAATGTCCGGAAACAGCTACTTCATTCAAAGTATATATTCTTCTTTTTTATTGATATCACTATTCTCTCACATTTAAAGGATTTTACCGTTGTAATAGCCTATCAACACATGATTTAAATTTATCCATCGTGATCTTAGAATATTTTCTATATCGCAGACGCGCGGTGCGATCCGTTAACTGATTAGATAACTATAATATTAGATAACTACTTACTCCAACATGCAATGGGCCGCCGTCAAGGCCCAGTTGGGCGATATCAAGGCGGCGCCGCAGAAATGGCCGAAACTCTTGTATATCAACGAAAGCTGGTAAGGATAGTCGGCGATGTCTGCGTCATGGCCTCCTACGATTCTGCCGCCCGTCAAATAGGGAACCGCGGAGGGTGGCTGAGGAGTACCTAAAAAAAATAATTAGTCGTTTATTGAAGAAGCAGTTCAATGAGCTGCTTCCATTCAAATGAAAAGTAATTTTTTTTCTTATTTACTTCATTCATAAGTATAACACATTCTTAGAATTGCGGTTTATTTGGCACGTAATTATGCGTCTGCTGATTTCTTTTAATTTTGTAAGAAACTTAAATTTTAATAGTCCTCCTTAACTTGGCGCCGTGTATAAAATCTGAACACAAAATAAAATAACTACCATCATTATCGTGCCAGTAGCGGTAGCGGTTGGTGCTAAAATTTGTTGGTTTGCCCAACCTCAAAAAATAATCGGCAATTTTATTTTGTAATTTCTATCGTAATAAAAACAGTACATTTGTGACAATACATGTACGAGGTGTGGCTATTAAATAACCGAACTGCTGTCATAACACTTTTTATTCGTTACCAATTACAGTAGCAACTTTTTTGCGTTCGACGTACTCCCCTTGGCGATCTCTACACTATTCCATACGACTTTTTCATTGGGGAATGTAGTGCCAGAAGTCCGCTTCTGTCAGCTGGTTCAGAACCTCCGTCGCTTTTGCTTTAATCGCTTCCAAACTTTCGAATTTTGTCGTCACAAGTAATCACCGTGTCTAACAAGCCTGAATAAATATCGATGTTGTCTAGAATGTCAGCGCAAATGTTCATTCTTGGTTCCTTTTGCTCGGGAGTTTTGGCACCATTTTTGTGCAAACTTTGCGCATGTTGAACGATTCATGTAAAATCTGGCGAACACATTCTTTGTCGATTCCTGTTATTTCAGCAAGCACTCGGATGCTGAGACGACGATCTTCGCGGATTAATTTACCAATTTTTTTAATGGACGCCACTGGCCTGTAGCGTTCACGAAATTTCAAATTTTAGTTGGCACTTCCGACAATAGATGGGTCAAAGTTAAAAATGTGACTCCCCCTCTTTAATTATAATATTAGCGTTTAATAGTTTTGTTTCTGTATTTTACAAATTCTTTCAAACAAATCGGAAAGAAATTTACAAAGTAAAATTCGATTTAATAGAAAAATAATGTGCGTTCTCAATATCCCCTACGTATCACCTCAGTCTACCCCTGGGTTTTACGGGGTTTTACGGGGTTATTTTATAATATGATATTTTTATTTTTTTTAGTTTATTTTTATTATTATTCTTTTTTTTTTAATCAATATCACAACAAATCAATAATCACAACAACAATCACACATTTCGATTACGGTGAATTATTTTCAGTTTTTTGTTGGAGGTTTTTGGAATACTCTAAAATCAGCCAATCATTTATTTGATGTCTAATATGTCCATGTCTAGTGTAAAATAAGTTATTTGCGGTACTTACTGAGAGCACATGAAGTGACTGCAAAAATCACTATCGACCTGAACATACCGCCGGCTAGTCTACCCTTGAATGACATTTCCACTGATACTTTATTGTACTCACAATTATATATTATATCGCGTATCTTATCTTTCAGAAATAATGATGAATGAGATTCTGTTGAGAGTCTATGGTAATTACGAATATCACTAGAATATTTAATAGCGTTTTACTTTTGTATAATTTCTCCGATAATGACAACAGATGAACGAAGATTGATATATTTGATACTAAAGGCTTAAAAATAAAGATTGATTTATCTTTGTAAAACTTTTTTACATATTTATCTACTGTAAAACGCATTACGTTTAATTTTTCTTTAATGCTTGTAAAGTCTTTAGAAACTTCAATAACATATCTCGAGAAGCTGCAAACCAATTAAAAGTCATACTGAGTTACTAATTAAACATTTTATAAAACCTAATCGTGGTAGATTCGAAGTATTTCTTGATTATGACAGCTTTACGTAGTCTAAAAATACTCATTGCACAAGTCGTTACTTGAAGTATCCTACTTCTAAATCTGTTAACAATATTTAATGTGGTCTCGAATTCCTACGAAGAAAAAAATATATACTCTGGAAAAATTGGGTTCAGAGAACTATAACAGCCGGAATCATGGTCACCATAAAACAACTGTCGTTTCAACCGGAATAACGAGTTACATGTACCTATGGTGCCATTATTTGTAAATATTATTCAACAAAAACATTGAGAAGTATTTTTCTATTTGATGAAAAAACCGAATCCTGAATATACAAGTACAAACAAAGTCTTTATAACGTCTTCAATACAGACTGTGCCACTATTGTTTCTGTAAGCAGGTCTAAAATAGATGTTTTGTGCCCCTGTAGAATGTTACAGTTAACACATAGAAAAGTGGATGTTCTAGTTAGAATCTTTTAGAAAAGAAAGTAGGGGTTTTCCACTATCGGAAGAAAAATTTAGAATTCATCGAAAAGCCGTCAAAGTAATTTAGAAGTCATCACATTACACTTATGTAGATGTATTTTACCTTATACTGTGAAGATACAAGTGACGAGGTTTAGTTATCGTTTATTCGTTATATTCGTTATATCGTTATATTCACTAAAGCAAATTATATAATATTTCATGCAACCGTTCACGTTAGCGTCTAAAATAAAATAGATGTACACAATAATTATTCACCCATCAGTTACCGGATTTTAATTAACTCTATCTCCGTCACGATTTGGCTAAAACATCCTAGCAAAGCATAATCCGAAATTATTTAGCAAACTGTAAATTCCGCGTAGGCACATAATGTCAACAATAATTACATTCCTGTTAGCGTACACCGTCATATTTGTGTTTTCGCTGTGTTCTAAAATACAAGCCGAGCATAAAGTAGCCTACCAACCGAAATAAACGTGATATCTCGGATTTTCAGTTATAATTTAGCCGAAAGCTTAATTCGATATATGTTGCTAATAGTCAAACTCCAATAGCTGAGTCAATCTTCAAACTGAATGAACATAAGTCTAGGGAATATTTGGACACTCTACAAAATTTCGATAATAATATTTTTGGACACTTTCTATAAAGAGAACTTACATTCATTGTCACCGAGACTGTTTTTATGTTACTACCAAATGTCTGCAGTAACTAAAGAAACTCATATCAATGCATTTCAGTTTTGCATTTACTTAACTATTTTACTTCATAGTCGTTACAGAGGTGTTTGAAGTTGTTGTGGTATCAAATAATTAATAATAAATAGGATTATTGACCAAAATTCAAGCCAAAAAAATACACGAAGATGATTTTAACGTATTCGGGCCCTGAAATTTATTGTTTCTCTCACTTCATATGTATTTTTTCATCTTCACTGTCACTGCTACCTTTAACACTTTTTCTTGTTCCAAGAACAGATCAGATATTTCATTTTCAGGGATTAATTACTTTGCAACTGTCAAATGGTAACAACTACAAAATCAATCCAAATGTTCTCCTTCTTGTCAGAAGCAAAAATTACATCAAGATACACAGAATAAAACATAATATGTACACAGTTTACGATACCCCCTACTGGTTGATCTTTGATTGATTGAGACATGTATCGGTGTATTATTTTTATAAAGTGTTTAATGTTGACCTTTTGTGACATATTGCTATAAATTTTTGCCATTAGTATTACTTATTCCAACAATTCCATCATATATTTTTGGTTGTATAAGAGGGGGTGTTAGCGGAAATCTAAAGAGCAACATTGCCAGAACGAACTGTAACTCTTAACTCTGCATAATAAGTCTTTATAAAAACCCTATATTTACAAAATGCATTGATGTACGATCAATTGCGTATCGTATAATAAAGTTTACTGTTATCTTTTTTCAACCCAACTACTGTGAAATAATTTTAAACAGTTAGTATTACTTTAAACAGCTGTGAAACAATTTTAAAATATCTAATAGGAATATTATGTTGGTATGACAACAGCGAACGCACGCAGCGAACGAAGGCAGAACGAACGGTCCAATAGTTCACTCTAAGCTCCACCCACTAATGCACTCCCCGTCACGGATCTCCGCGGTTGTCGGCGGCCGCACTCATACCGTCTGTCATTTAATTATTTGAATTTTTTCGTCAATATGATAAATATCCATTTTTATTTTTATGAATGTATGTAATGCTTCTACAATACGCTCGTAATAACGCATTTTTCTAATCAGGCGCTAGACCAGTATAAAATATAAAATGGTATTTCAAATTTTAACTCAAACAGCCCTACCCACAAACCGGATGCCTTACATACGCCTGCGCTAGCGATTGGATCGCGATTGGTTCTCACCTCATGTTTACTCTACTTACAAAGAAGTTAAATTATCAATTGCCCTTCATTCGGCTATGTACGCATTAGGCTGCCGCTTACTGTATGTCGCCTATATATTGACCATCCATTTTAGAAACACCTTTTATAATCGATTTTAATAAGCGTATTCTGATCGCGAACTTTAACTCTAGGCTATACGGGATACCCCGTAACCCATGAAGATAATACTCGTAATCTTGACTTAATTACTTCGACATACAATTAAGGTAATTATTTTATTTTAATTTAATTTATTACCTTATCTGAGACCAAAAGGGCGAACAAATAACGAATGTTTTGAATGACTCATTGAAGTGTTAGAATTATGAGGAAAAAGGTTCGAGTGAAACGAAGAATCGGTCCCGCGTGAAAGGGCGCGTTACCTATTGTCGATCTGGCGTCTTGTAGCATATTTTGGGACTGCTTCACCAACGGCCTCTACATACATAACATATGTAGAGACTGTCGAACATAATGCATGCGACTGAAACGGCAGATTGAAACCAAAGTTACTAACACTCAATTATATGTAAGTACGAATTTTCTGTCGAAAACGTCTCAAAACCATATTTTTATTCAGTAGTTGCAGGATTAAAAGAGTAATTTTTGATGAATTTTCTTCATTTTTTTAGTCTGCGCAGAAGTAAATTCTTCATCCTGTCTGGAGCCGTTTTTTATTTATTTATATTTAATTTTAGTAACGTTTATAGTTAAGAAAAATTGAGTAAAAACAAAATGTTTTTGTAATAGTGTTTAATGCAATTTTTGCAGAGGTTTCTTTCAAATTCGCTGCCCAACACGATAACTACATCACATCATACAACGTTGTTGCGGCGAAGCAACAATAAGTATTTTATTTTTTCATACAAATTAATAAAAAAATTGAAAAACGTATTCGAAGGACCAATAAATATAACCCATTTAATGAATATCAGTTTTGTTAATATGTCTGCCAAAAACAAAGTCCCAAAAATGACGTATTTTTAGCTCCCGAGAGGCGTTAGAATGAATAATAATGCTTGTTCATTGTTATTCGTCGTTAGAAATCGTAGATCCGGATTTTGCTTTATCTCGTTAGTATGATATATCTGACGATGAACAATAATGAACGAAAGTTTTCCTTTCTCGCCAGGATAAATACAGCGGTGACATATAGGACTGTCCTCTAGTGTGCCTAAATGTGACTTGACGTATTACGGTGTGTCTGACAAAGTCATCAATCACTAGGTGTCATTTCCGATAGCACATTACAAACGGTAGGTTCAGAGAAGGTATAGTCCTTCTAATTTTAATTGAAAATTATAAATACGCCTGGGGAACAAAAAAAACGGTGCAACTTTATGATTCCATGGGCGTGCATATATCTTTTATAAATTCGAAAATTGTGAAATAATTTTTTTCATTCAAATCAATATAGGAGATTAAAATTACCCTGCATACAAAACTCTTAATATTTGTCATATAATTTGCTGTAAATGATGCTCATTTAGCCAGACAATCTGAAAAAATTGTCTGTGTTAATAAACCTAGCTGAAATACACGTCACTGGCGTCTTAAACAAGTTGAGTGCCTAAAGTCGTAAATCATTTTAACGACGTCGTAAAAATTTTATGGCACAGTGGACCGAAGAAGTATTAGCAATGTATTAAATGCAAAGTAGTCTAATAATCTCGTTGACCAATGTTACCGCCAGTGGTTTTACTCTGTGCCGCCAGCCGCCTGAGCCGCCGTTGCCTGCTCTCAAAATTTTCTTAAGTATAGTAATATACATAAAGTTGTTTGAATTTATAATTATTTTTTCCAGCAATTTTAAACGCTTTATTTTAATGCTAACTAATAAATTTATATCTATGTATTTTTTTTTTAATATTTCCAAACTAGCTTTCTAAGAACGTCACGAACTAACAGTTTACTGAAGTATGAAGTATACTTGTATAGTGAGCTTAGCAATTTTAGAAAATATATCTGACAACCTTGCTTTTTTCTACCTATTTTCAATTTAGAATGGAAATAGAGTACATATGTATATACCTACCTTATTCCATATTAGGGCTAGAACAAAATTCTCGGATACCGACCGTCTTCCAGACGGCCGCGTATCGGTATCCCGTATTCCAGGTGGCCGTGGCTCGGCCAGCGGGGCAGGGGCCGGGACGACTGTGACGCGAAACAGGTTCCGTATTTATTTAGTCCTTTGAAGGTCGCGCGCCTGTAATTGTGCATTACTGATTGTTATACTTAATTGATATTATAACGATGGTTAAAACGCCAGCCCCATTTGCTTATCAATTAAGAAAAATTGTGCAGGGTTTTCCAGATTTGAAGTGTTAAAGCTACCACTGTGTACTGTGAAATATGCAAGTGTTACTTACATGCTTACAGAAAAGGACAATATGAAAAGCACGTAAAGTCGCTAAAACACCGAGAAAATAAAAGAAATGGAATACCAAGAAATGAATTCCTATATAAGGACGACGAGGTGTAAGAGTGTGACAACAGATGCGGGAAAAGTAAGAGAAAACAATATTACTTCACTATTTATTCACTGCAGCATGCATGCTCAAATTCGATCCTGGTATGTACCATTTGGTTCTAGCCCTATTCCATATACAGGGTGTTAATTTAATTATGTACACAAACTTCAAGGAATGAAACTTTGGTTGATTTAATCTCAAAAAGTTCCTTTAAATATAGGTCCTAAACGGCTTCTTTTAAAAAATACGGGATATTGAATTTTGTATTCCAAGCAGGTTTTCCTGTAATAATTAGAAAATGCGAAGTCGTATCACATTGAAATTTGGTGGACAATTTTAATGGATTAAGCGGGTACTTTTAAGCAAAAGGCTGTTTTTATCATTTTTCCAACCGCTTGCGTAAGGATAACCTCCGTGATTTAATTGAGGAAAAATATATTATACCATTTATGTGTTAAAAATCCTATACGGTTTTCTTACAACATTTGATTCTAAACAAAAGACATCTCGAGACATTTTGCGATTTTTGCAATTGATTTTTCACTAGCCGTTTTTCTCAATAACGACTAGTTTTTGAGAAGAATGGAATAAAACTTTGGAGTTCTAATTTTCAACTAATTTTTTTTACAGCTATCTAAAGACCACATTTTGAAAGCATTTAATTATTTTTAATTTAACTTTTTTAACTTAATTACCTTTTTTTAACTTTTTTAAATTAATTAACTTTTTGTCTTAGTTTCATTCCTTGAAGTTGGTGTACATACTTAATTGACACCCTGTATACTAAAAAGTTGCAACCGTGTAGGATTTTAATGATATTTTTTCTCATATGAATTCTTTTACAAATTACACAATTTTTTTCTTGTTGCCGCGGCACCCTTGGACCGAGCTGTGGCACCTTAGGGTGCCACGGCACCCAGTTTGGGAACCGCTGATCTATTGTATATTATCGGCGATATCGTTATTGTTTCTATGGCCGTTTTGCATACCCGGCCACTATGAACCTCACAGGTTATGATGCCGTACTAAAGCAAACAATCGCATTATGCTGATTAAAATTGATATCGTTGGGTCGTTCGAAAGGTAATTGTTTGTGATTCGGGGAGTGGGCAGTTGAAATCTTTGAGGCGTGATGGCAATCAAGCCGTCGTCGCAGCGGTCTAACTCGGGAAAATAAAATATGAAAATTTTCGCCGAACGGGTACAGTGCAGCGTTACGTCAACAGGATTGATGTACGGCCTCAATTACAATCATTTATGCTTTTATTTAATTTATTTCACCCTTTGCCTGCTGAAAAGAGTGTATAGGTATATTTTGTAATGTTCTCTTAAAGTAGCTCAGGCGTATTGAAAATTGGCACAATATGGGAAAATACGAGGCACAATTGTTGTCTTTCCAATATCAGATACCATATCTACATAGTTATAGTTATTGACTTGTTCAAAATAAAGGCTACCTATATTCATTAATATGAATATAGGTAGATATTTTTATTGGTAGATATTGATATAAGTTTCTCAGTTTCTTTTTTATTTTCTAAAATATTGTGATATCTTTTCTTCAATAGCAACTCCCTTTCCTCCTTATTTTTGAAAATAAACTGGAGGAAATGTCAACTAAGGATCTCATTGGTGCGGAGTATGAATAGTACTAATATGATAAAATAAAGAAGTTTTACAGTTTATTTGCAATTATTACTCATTCTTATATATGTACTTTATTTATGTTCATCAACTTTTGATTTTATTATTCAAAGAGATTGAAAGAAATACGACATTACGGAAATTTAAATAAAATACGAGATTTCTGTACTTGTTTCCATATTTCTCGAGATATACCAGATCAGATATACCAGATCGAGATATACCAGATCAGGAAAATCGAGATATACCAGATCAATTTTGTAGATGGATTCGGATTTAACAGATGAAATTGCGTTAAAATTACCTTTGATGCTTTTTCCAGACAGCAATATCAATTTGTTATCAATTTTATCTGTTTTCCGTAATATTGAAAAAAACTGTGACGATGGGCCAATTCTGGCAATAGATTCGAGTTTAGTAGATCAAAATACATAAAGATATGTATATTGATTGTCATGATACTTAGTTTTTTTTTTTTGTGTGGCTGTGTAATTATATCCGTGCCTGGAAGTATTTTTAATACCTACCAATAAATCCAAAGTCCACTTGTGAACATGTTTTGCCCTGATATTATCTACATCTTCATATCGCATACCTTTCATGAATTATAGAAATATGTCACACATAGACTTTTAGTTCTCTACATTAGTAATTTGAAAACCACTCATGAGAAAATATTGCATACTTGTATATCATTTATATGAAATTTTTCACCAATGAAGTATGAGTATTGAAAAATCGAAAGAACTAGTTTATTTCTCTGGTGTTCTGAAAACCAAATAATATTTCGTCTCCCATTTTCTCCCTGTTGATATCATTTTACTTCCGAAATATTTACTCAGTAACTGACATTAAACTGTCACTCACTCGAAATTAAATCTATTGTTATACTGACTCTTAAGTTAAACTCAGTGAAATTAGTATAACCAATCTGTGGTCGTTTCGAGTCGTTCTGAATTAAGTGTTAAAACCGTTCATTTTCGTTATTACTTTGGATTTTGAAAACTATCACTGACATAAATGTTATTTTGTAGAGATAAATAAAATATAGCGCTTAGAAATATGCACATCGTTTTAAAAGACAAATGAGTTTATACTTCTATATCGCAAATGACGCCGTACTACGCCACTGGCATACCAGGTCACGCCAACGTATATGTTCAGATCCTATCTACAAATTTATTGGAAAGTTTGTTGTGTAACATCTTGCTTCCCACTCTGTGCTACCCTTTTCCGTCAATTTATTCACTTTTTTATTTTTTTCGCGTTCAGTAACTACCACTGTCGCCGTAAATTACGTTGTTTCAGGGAGGTAAATGGCCGATCTTTTTTTGACGCTCCGACGTATCAAAAGGCCTTTCTGTTATTGAAATTTATTGCATTACAGAGGGAGGTTTAACAACGAACACTTGTGATATGGAATTGTTCGGCTTGTGTTTCCGATGATAAAATTTATTCTGTTGCTTATAATATTACTTTTATCAACGAAGGTGGAGATTTAGATGCCGCTGTTATCTCTGATCCACTCTCTGAAGTAAAAAACGTCGGTGTACACGCCAGGGTATGCTGGTTCAGCACAGCCTCTGCCCCGGGAAACGACCCCGCTGAGTGCGCCGTCCACCACAAGCGGTCCTCCTGAGTCTCCGGTGCAGGCATCCTTCCCTCCTACCCCCAGGTACCCAGCGCACAGCATGGTGTCGGTGATGTCATCCTGATTGACGCTGTAAGCAGTCTGGCAGTCTTCCCGACTGACGATGGGAACCTGCACGACCTGGAGTACGTCAGCTTCAAAGTTGGCGTTTTCGGAGGTGGTTCCCCACCCGGTGACGACGGCGACCGCGCTGGCTTGTGGACTAGCGGACGCCAACGGTATTGTCGACGCGTTTTGTATCGTCACGTCGGAGGCAAGCTGGAGAAGGGCGATATCGGAGTCGCCCGTTCGGTAGACGAAGTCGGCGTGGGATATTATTTTTGATACGTTCACGATTTGTCCATCGTCGGAGTTTCGATATGAGGATCCAGCGTGGACGGTCAGATCGGAGGCTGTGATGCTGAAAATTAAGGGGGTAAATAAAGATTAGGTGGTCAAAGAAATCAGTTTTTTTTCTCTAAAAAGTTTCCCGAAGAATACGCTCGTGAAAGTTTCAGAGCGAAATTCGAATTCATTATATATATATTTTTTCGTCATTTTTCGAGAACGCCTTTTTCAGCGCACAGCAGGTGTACGAGAGCGGTCGGCCCTAGTGAAAGTTTTATCTATTGTATCTTACTTTGAAATACCCAAGACCGGATTTGTATATCTGAGAGTATTAAATACATATTCAACAGATGAATAACTTCATTTACGAATTGATTGTGCAGATTGAAGGCCTTTTATACGCCCCTGGAATCGCTGACTGAGTCGTAAACACCATTTTATTTTCGGTATTCAAAACTTTAAACGAATTTTACTCAAAACAACATTTTCAAAATTGGCAACCACGATTACTCAAAAACTACTCGGCCGATTTGGTTAAAACTTTCACGGTTTCTTCTTTATACACTTAGCTTGTCTGTAAACCCAAATGTTTTGGAATTTTATGTTGCAAAATTTAATTATTAATGCAACAATTTTTTGAGGTTTACCGACAAATTATATGTATTTTTAACATCAATTTCATTTCCTGAACTGTTACAGATGAAAATTACAACGTCCTGAGTGGTTGCCGTTTTTTTGTTTTGAAAAATATATATATTTTTTTAATTCACTCTTATCTTAACAAATATACAAAGTTTTGTAATGATTAAAATAAAACCTTCTTGTTAAAAAATGTTTTTTAATGCGTAATTTTAGCCCATCTAATTGTATTTACCCCCTTAAGAGAAATTTATTAATCATATCTGCCTGTGACGATAATGGAACAAAAAATTACAATGAAAATTTCACATATATATTTCTTTAAACCAATCGGATGCTCTTATTTTTAGCAGTTACCATGGCAATGAAAAACATTACGAACTCGAACGAATTCCTCCTGCTGATAGAGATACCGATTTCGTGATTTATGACAAGGTCATTTACAGTTGGAGTTGTCCTGCGATTTGAACGCATTTTTTTTAACGCAACCTGAGACTCGGTCTCCAATTTTATGAGTGACAGAATGCGAAATTGTAAAATGTTTCATTAAAGAAGTTTGGTGAAAAGTATTAATCAGTTTATTGTAACATCAATAATATAAAGAAAAATGACATAAATTTTGATTTTAAATTTAAAATATACGAATTTTTTTATAACGCACAATTTTTCGTCAACTCACTTCTGGTATTCATATCATGTACTTTCTGTATAATCTAAAAAAATGAACATATATAACTAATGATGAAGGGATATTGCACTTATTAACATTAATGTAAGTAAGAGTAACTGATTAAAGATCATTTATTAAAATATATTTGTTTTTAATTAGACTAAAAATAATAAATACAAATGTCCGGAAACAGCTACTTCATTCAAAGTATATATTCTTCTTTTTTATTGATATCACTATTCTCTCACATTTAAAGGATTTTACCGTTGTAATAGCCTATCAACACATGTTTTAAATTTATCCATCGTGATCTTAGAATACCTTCTATATCGCAGACGCACGGTGCGATCCATTAACTGATTAGATAACTATAATATTAGATAACTACTTACTCCAACATGCAATGGGCCGCCGTCAAGGCCCAGTTGGGCGATATCAAGGCGGCGCCGCAGAAATGGCCGAAACTCTTGTATATCAACGAAAGCTGGTAAGGATAGTCGGCGATGTCTGCGTCATGGCCTCCTACGATTCTGCCGCCCGTCAAATAGGGAACCGCGGAGGGTGGCTGAGGAGTACCTAAAAAAATAATTAGTCGTTTATTGAAGAAGCAGTTCAATGAGCTGCTTCCATTCAAATGAAAATAATAATCGAACACATTCTTAGAATTGCGGTTTATTTGGCACGGAATTATGCATCTGCTGATTTCTTTTAATTTTGTAAGAAACTTAAATTTAAATAGTCCTCCTTAACTTCGCGCCGTGTATAAAATCTGAACACAAAATAAAATAACTACCATCATTATCGTGCCAGTAGCGGTAGCGGTTGGTTCTAAAATTTGTTGGTTTGCCCAACCTCAAAAAATAATCGGCAATTTTATTTTGTAATTTCTATCGTAATAAAAACAGTACATTTGTGACAATATATGTACGAGGTGTGGCTATTAAATAACCGAACTGCTGTCATAACACTTTTTATTCGTTACCAATTACAGTAGCAACTTTTTTTGCCTTCGACGTACTCCCCTTGGCGATCTCTACACTATTCCATACGACTTTTTCATTGGTGAATGCAGTGCCAGAAGTCCGCTTCTGTCAGCTGGTTCAGAACCTCCGTCGCTTTTGCTTTAATCGCTTCCAAACTTTCGAATCTTGTAGTCACAAGTAATCACCGTGTCTAACAAGCCTGAATAAGTATCGATGTTGTCTAGAATGTCAGCGCAAATGTTCATTCTTGGTTCCTTTTGCTCGGAAGTTTTGGCACCAATTTTGCGCAAACTTTGCGCATGTTGAACGATTCATGTAAAATCTGGCGAACACATTCTTTGTCGATTCCTGTTATTTCAGCAAGCACTCGGATGCTGAGACGACGATCTTCGCGGATTAATTTACCAATTTTTTTTAATGGACGCCACTGGCCTGTAGCGTTCACGAAATTTCAAATTTTAGTTGGCACTTCCGACAATAGATGGGTCAAAGTTAAAAATGTGCCTCCCCTCTTTAATTATAATATTAGCGTTTAATAATTTTGTTTCTGTATTTTACAAATTCTTTCAAACAAATCGGAAAGAAATTTACAAAGTAAAATTCGATTTAATAAAAAAATAATGTGCGTTCTCAATATCCCCTACGTATCACCTCAGTCTACCCCTGAGTTTTACGTCATGTCGAAAACATTCTGATATCTAGATACATTCGTACATTTGATCGCACCAACTTAACTGCAAATTAACTCCAAAATTCAATGTTACTTTATTTTGTAATATGATCCTGTTGCTGCAAATTGTGATACCATAACCTATGATATTTCATATTCTCTAGTATTATAAAGCTTACTTTGTTTAGTTTATTTTTATTATTATTCTTTTTTTTAATCAATAATCACATCAATATCACAACAAATCAATAATCACAACAACAATCACACATTTCGTTTACGGTGAATTATTTTCAGTTTTTTGTTGGAGGTTTTTGGAATAATCTAAAATCAGCCAATCATTTATTTGATGTCTAATATGTCCATGTCTAGTGTAAAATAAGTTTTTTGCGGTACTTACTGAGAGCACATGAAGTGACTGCAAATATCACTATCGACCTGAACATCCCGCCGGCTAGTCGACACTTGAATGACATTTCCACTGATACTTTATTGTACTCACATCTATATATTACATCGCGTATCTTATCTTTCAGAAATAATGATGAATGAGATTCTGTTGAGAGTCTATTGTAATTACGAATATCACTAGAAAGATTGATATATTTGATACTAAAAGTTTAGAAACAAAGATTGATTTATCTTTGTTATTAATACGAGTAGATAAAGATTTGGAAATATCATGTGTTTTATACGTTTTGTTTAGCTTCCCCCCCCCCCCCCCCCCAAATAGTTTCATTCAAAATACTTCAATAAATATACCTACCTTACTTAATTTGATACTTGTATGATTTCAAGACCAAGTTTTTTACCTACATCTCCACTTTTCAAAAGTTGTTTCTTCCCCCTTAAAATGTGCACCAGGTTGTATTGGTCTTTTTTAGGAATTTCCTCACGTTCTTGTTAAAATACGAGAATCTGTCAACTAGAGAATCTGCCTTCTAGCTTATTGACATGCAGAAAATTTGTGGAGAAATCCTCAAGAAAGGCTATAGCCGGGTAAGGGGTCAAATCGGCCCTTGAACCAATCGAGGTTCTGGTTTGGCAAGTCGGAAATATAAATAAAAAGACTCATTTAGCTAGATTTTTAGACCTCCAGGTCGTTTCTAGAAGCTCCTAACTTCAAAAATGTGATTTTTCGGTTTTTCTCGATTCTGAGCGCAATTTTCAACCAAATGTGTTGAAAAAAATTACAGAGTTGTATATTTCTGTTACAAATATGCTCAATTTTTTTTAAATTTTTATTCCAAATGGCACTCAGAAAAAATTATTGAATATTTCAATCAATATTTACATTAGGAGGCTTTACATTGGTCAACTTTTAAGGCCATTTTTTTCTATTTTTTGACGCTCTTTCTGCTGTGGTGCTGCTTAAATTTAATTTTAGGTGGTGGGACATCGTGAAAAAATCCAAAAAACCGTTTTTTATTCAGTTTTTATAAAATAAAATCTCTAGGTGTGAAAATAAGTGTTCAGGAACGTTATCTATGTATATAAATATTGTGTTATGTAAAAAAACTGTAAATTTTGGTTCAAAACATTCATTTTTATACATATTACTTTTATTATATATGAAGAAACATTCATCAAATGAACATATGCGAATGAAATCTTGAGTGTGATGAAAATAGAAATTTGTAACTGAATCAGAAATGTTCAATCGATATTTTTAACAAGTTCACATTAACACAATTACTATAGTAATTTTTAAAGTGTATTGTCCTGTTAATAGTGTTTTGTTTTTATCTTTATACATTTACTATATATGTATATGGACAGTACCGCCAATGTTTTTAACGTACCACCTTACATGACAACAATAACAACATTGATTGAGCCCTGATGAAGGAGAAATAAAGCTCCGAAATGTTGGCAAAAATCGAATAGTTGTTATTTATTCCTGGACCTAATCCAACCAAACAGAAAAAAATTATAAATAATATTTATAGCGTATTTTTTTCCGCTGAATCCGAAAAAAATAGTAACTTTTCGATAAAATGTAACCCAAGCTAAATAAATGCAAAAAACTGACTAAAAAACGGTTTTTTGGATTTTTCACGATGTTCCACCATCTAAAATTAAATTTAAGCAGCACCATGTGAAAAAGCTTAAAAAAAAACACGGCCTTAAAAGTTGGCCAATATAAAGCGTCCTAATGTGATAATTGATTGAAATATTCAATATTTTTTTCTGAGCGCCATTTGGAATAAAAAAAAATTTAAAAAAAATGAGCATATTTGTAACAGAAATATGCAACTCTGTGATTTTTTTCAAAACAATTGGTTGAAAATTGCGCTCAGAATCGAGAAAAACCGAAAAATCACATTTTTGAGGTTAGGAGTTTCTAGAAACGACCTGGAGGTCTGAAAATCTAGCTGAATGAGTCTTTTTATTTCTATTTCCGACCTGCCAAACCAGAACCTCGATTGGTTCAAGGGCCGATTTGACCCCTTACCTGGCTATAGCCTTTAACACGTATAAGTGATGAAATCAACCATACACCGTGGATGTAAAGGAGTGAGTCCATCCTAAAACATTTAAATGTTTGTAATATACTGTAAAACGCATTACGTTTAATTTTTTCTTTAATGCTTGTAAAGTCTTAAGAAACTTCAATAACATATCTCGAGAAGCTGCAAACCAATTAAAAGTCATACTGAGTTACTGATTAAACATTTTATAAAACCTAATCGTGGTAGATTCGAAGTATTTCTTGATTATGACAGCTTTATGTAGTCTAAAAATACTCATTATACAAGTCGTTACTTGAAGTATCCTACTTCTAAATCTGTTAACGATATTTAATGTGGTCTCGAATTCCTACGAAGAAAAAAAATATATAATCTGGAAAAATTGGGTTCAGAGAACTATAACAGCCGGAATCATGGTCACCATAAAACAACTGTCGTTTCAACTGGAATAACGAGTTGCATGTACCTATGGTGCCATTATTTGTAAATATTATTCAACAAAAACATTGAGAAGTATTTTTCTATATGATGAAAAAACCGAATCCTGAATATACAAGTACAAAAAAAGTCTTTATAACGTCTTCAATACAGACTGTGTCACTATTGTTTCTGTAAGCAGGTATAAAATAGATGACTATGTTTTGTGCCCCTTTAGAATGTTAGAGTTAAGACATAGAAAAGTGGATGTTCTAGTTAGAATCTTTTAGAAAAGAAAGTAGGGGTTTTCCACTATCGGAAGAAAAATTTAGAATTCATCGAAAAGCCGTCAAAGTAATTTAAAAGTCATCACATTACACTTATGTAGATGTATTTTACCTTATACTGTGAAGATACAAGTGACGAGGTTTAGTTATCGTTTATTCGTTATATTCGTTATATCGTTATATTCACTAAAGCAAATTATATAATATTTCATGCAACCGTTCACGTTAGCGTCTAAAATAAAATAGATGTACACAATAATTATTCACCCATCAGTTACCGGATTTTAATTAACTCTATCTCCGTCACGATTTGGCTAAAACATCCTAGCAAAGCATAATCCGAAATTATTTAGCAAACTGTAAATTCCGCGTAGGCACATAATGTCAACAATAATTACATTCCTGTTAGCGTACACCGTCAGATTTGTGTTTTCGCTGTGTTCTAAAATAAAGCCGAGCATAAAGTAGCCTACCAACCGAAACAAACGCGATATCTCGGATTTTCAGTTATAATTTAGCCGAAAGCTTAATTCGATATATGTTGCTAATAGTCAAATTCCAATAGCTGAGTCAATCTTCAAACTGAATGAACATAAGTCTAGGGAATATTTGGACACTCTACAAAATTTCGATAACAATATTTTTGGACACTTTCTATAAAGAGAACTTACATTCATTGTCACCGAGACTGTTTTTACGTTACTACCAAATGTCTGCAGTAACTAAAGAAACTCATATCAATGCATTTCAGTTTTGCATTACAACTATTTCACTTCATAGTCGTTACAGAGGTGTTTGAAGTTGTTGTGGTATCAAATAATTAATAATAAATAGGAATATTGACCAAAAATTCAAGCCAAAAAATACAGGAAGATGATTTTAACGTATTCGAGCGCTGAAATTTATTGTTTCTCTCACTTCATATGTATTTTTTTCATCTTCACTGTCACTGCTACCATTAACACTTTCTTGTTCCAAGAACAGATCAGATATTTCATTTTCAGGGATTAATTACTTTGCAACTGTCAAATGGTAACAACTACAAAATCAATCCAAATGTTCTCGTTCTTGTCAGAAGCAAAAATTACATCAAGATACACAGAATAAAACATAATATGTACACAGTTTACGATACCCTACTGGTTGATCTTTTATTGATTGAGACATGTATCGGTGTATTATTTTTATAATGTGTTTAATGTTGACCTTTTTGTGACATATTGCTATAAATTTTTGCCATTATTATTGCTTATTCCATCAATTTAGCAGCGAAAACCTAGCTATGAAAGACTACGTTTGTGACCTATAGTAGTAGCCTATTATCCTAGGCAGGTGTGAAGCAGATCCAATGGTAGGCGAATTTCCCCGAAGTTCTTTAAATTTTGATATGTTTTAGCAGATTTTTTTTAACAAATGATAATGTGGAGCTCTGAAAATCCACATTTTTTTCTAAAAAAGCTTGTAAATATTCAGAAAGTTTGAGTGTGGTCGGCCATACCAAAAAGGAGGTTAACTGGATCGATTTTGTTTTAAGAGACTCAATTTGACGTTATAATAATAAAACTGGACGTTTTCCACGAAACCAAGTTGGCATCTTCAGGAGAAGATTAAAACTGCAGTTGTAATCTTCTCCTGAAGATGCCAACTTGGTTGACGAAACGCGCGTCTAGAAAAGTGTAGTAGTTCGGTGTTTCGTGGAAAACGTCCAGTTTTGTGTTTCTACGCCGAAGGTTCCAGTACCCACTCCAGGTTATAATAATGAAATTTTAGAAAATTTTGTAAACGTATTTAACCATGAAGAGGTGAGACAGCAGGGCGGTTAATTGCTGATGGTGGAAATATTTCGGTGGACAGATTTTTTCGAAGACCGAAGTCATAATAAGCAAGTTAATGGTCACCACTGTCCTGCGATATAACGCTGTACGACTTCTTTTGTTAAAAACACATTTAAAACTCGGTTTACAAAAAATATTTGGGAAAATTTAGAAGATCTACGGCCTAGAATTACAAATGAATTTCCGAGAAGTAGAATAATGAGAAAAAGAAAACGAACTAAGAAAAGAACAATGAGAATATGTTTGGAAGTAAAAGGTGGACACGTCACTCATTTTAATTTTGAGGTTTTTCTTCACTCATTATATTTTTCTAAATTGTGTATTATGTAATGATAATGACATTATTGTAGTTTTCTTAATAATAACAACTTTAGAACTTGGCAGTTCTAAGAGAAGGTAATAATTCAAGACATGCGGGATAGATTTCATGGCATACCTTAACATTTTTTGAGCTTACGATATATTAACAAGTGACTTCGTAAAACTAGACTAAAGATTAACTAATCAAAATATTCGTAATATTAGTATTGAAAATACTTCTGGGCGCGTATAATGGGAGCTGTCTTGCGAAATATTAACGCGAGCGACATGCAGCGACCTCGACATGGTCACGTAACGACCTAGCTGTTTGTCTATGTTTATGTTTGAGTTACATGTGTAGTCATCCACAATTTGATGATTGTTCAAGGGGACGAAGGCCACCGTCGGATGCCCGAGATTTGGTGATTTGCTGAAATTGCAAAACGACATCCGAGATGCAGAGCGCTTAGACGTGGCGGTGCGTGATATTTCAGTTAGCCATATCTTGAAAACGACGCATGGGACCCACTTCACTTTTTAGGTGATGACTATACACCTCTTACAAGAAAGGATTTTATAGTGAAAAAACCGTCAGCAAAGTTTGCGAAAATTTTTTCAAAAACACTGGAGCACTCCCTGGGTTCTCAGTAACGCTCTGTGGAATATTTGCAGTATATTTTTTCATAATCTAGAAACAAATATAAGGAGACTTTTTTCGATTTGTTACAAAATATTTTTTGTTTCAAAAAAGTTATGGCCATTTTAATTTTGGGAAACAAAATGTTCCTATAAAATTAAAATTAAAATGACCATAACTTTTTGAAAAAAAAATATTTTGCAACAAATCGAAAAATGTCTCCTTATATTTGTTTCTAGATTATGAAAAAAAAAATGCTGCAAATATCCCACAGAGCGTTTCTGAGAACCCAGGGAGTGCTCCAGTGTTTTTTGAAAAATTTTTCGCAAACTTTGCTGACGGTTTTTTTCACTATAAATCCTTTCTGTAAGAGGTGTATAGTCATCACTTAAAAAGTGAAGTGGGTCCCATGCGTCGTTTTCAAGATATGGCTAACTGAAATATCACGCACCGCCACTGTACAGGGTGATTCATTAAGAATAAGTAATCTCTAAACTGGAAGATTTATATAATTTTCTAGATACATCAAATGAAAGATTTTGGTATCACACTCTGTATAAATATAATGGACTATGAAATGTGTAAAGTACGTAACAAAAATAGTTTTAGGCTGACGCAACCTGCATTTGAGAAATTATGGAGGAAATAATGTTGCCATTAAAGAAACGAAAATGTAATGTAATGTTTTGCAATGCAATGTTTTAGAAAATGAACAGGAAGCTATTCATCTTAGGGTAATTGTTTACATTGTAAACACTTTTGAAATCATCTGGCTCACTTTCGAATTCAAGGTTGCTGAGTGGATGGATTCTTAGAATCCAAGCCTAATTATTATTATCATTATTAATATTTACTTGAATTTTGACAAGGTCCATTAAAGTTTTGTTAAAGTAGTTGGATTATTGTTTACAACATGGTAGATACACACTTCTGCAGTTCCTAACAAATTAAATTAAACATTGACTTGTTTTCGAATTTTGCATGAAAACGTGGCTGAAAATGAATTTATGCATTACGTTATGTAAGCCCTATATTAAACAATTGACAAGAAATTGTCCACAGGTCAACAAGGCATGTGAGGCAAAACAATGCTGTGAGGAGTGTATTGCGAACAGTCCTCTTCTTTGCCTCGGGACTTTTTGGCATCTACAGTTCACCAAAATTTGTATTTGTATAAACTGCCGATTAGGACTGTCAGACACCAACACTTGTGAAATATCACATCCTGGTGGACACTGGTGGCTTAATCGCCGATCTCACATCTACAAGATATTCACAATCTTGTCGGTATATGTTATCCACACGCCGATATTCTGCTATCCATCGGTATGGATTTCTGCCTGTTTGTAAAACTAAGTAATAGAAAAGTTTACAGAATATTATTCTGTAAACTTTGGTAATAGTCTCTTAGAGCATATCCCTGCCCCAAATGGTTTTCAAGAATACGACGGGTCAAATTCATCGCAACTGCATCTACATACATTCTCGGTACACTGCAGGTAGTCCACGGCAGCAAGGCCTTTGTAAAGGCACATGATGACGATCAACTTACCAATCGAAAACATTTTTGTTAGAATATGTACGGCAAAGAAATCGCAAACCTGACTGAATATCACATGCAAGATAACCCGTTTAAAACGATAAGACCTTCAGGATCAAACCGCCAAAAATCGTCACAACAAAACTGTGTTTTATTTTTATTATAATTTACTTTAGAAATTTCTACCAGCTGTGTCTGGTATTTTCAATACCCCTACGATACTTGCGTAAGATGCAAGATCTGTGAATTTTTTATGATACAGAAGTAATCCACTTTTAATCCTATCTTTTCTATACGATTTACATTATAATCTTCCATTACTCGTCGTTTCATGAAAGTGGCACCAATTAATATATAAAAAAAATTAGGTCACCGAAACTCTAATCTACTAAAAACAATCATCCAGGCTTTTCATTAATTTTACCGCGATCACTAACTCTCTGTGCGCCATTATTTACATAATTACGTAGCAATCCGGAACTTCGCATTACCACAAATATTGGCGTGCCCCACATCGGTAAGCAAATTCCAAATCTGGATTGCCAATTACAAGGTCTGCGAGTTGGAAACTTCCACTTCCAAAACTGTCGATCTATTCTCTCTCAATCATCAACGCAATTCCAGTCTTAGATTAGACCCTTATCCACCCTCCTACCCCTACCATCCCCCTCCACTTCCCGATCCTCGTCGATAGAGAGCGATCCTAATTATGCCCATTCCCGCCGTTATATGACTCGCCTTTGTTTATGCATACGCAAACTACTTCCATGAATATCTAATGTTTGCCGGAATTTAAATCAGCCCCGGATCGTTCTTATTGTATTATTTAACTCGGGACGGCTTTGAAGAGAGGCCCAGGGAATAGTCGGCGTAGGCCCTCTTTCGATCTATACCGATTTTAGATTAGGAACATTCGTTGACGAATTGCTGATTACCACGGTGATGAATGCGCCAATCTAGAGACACTTTGCATAACGTGTAAACGGATAAACTCCTTATGGAAAATTGTTACGTAGGCGCATGTTCGGCAGCAAAGGCGAGAACTACTCAGATATACCGGGTGACTGGTACCGCGACGTATTCCTTTGAAGAGGTGTTAGTAGAGACAATTTGCAGTCGATTGAACCACAATATGCATAATGCACAATATGCAATCCACTTGTTGATAGTTTTCGAGATATTTTAATTTTTGTGTTTTCTTAGAAATGGACTACCTTTTATTACTGATTGTAAAATAAAAAAAAGGATAATTTTTTTGTTATTATTTTTGCCTCTACCGTCAATACTCATAGTAGTTCATGTTATGTAACAACATGAATATCCTGCGCATTATTATCGGCCAATAGGAGAATTATTAGATCAATGGTTCTCTAACAGGTGGATTAGGAGAGGAGGGCCTATACCATGGCCTGCTAGGAGCCCCGACCTTACCCCTCTGGATTTTTAAGTGTGAGGGCACATGAAAGAAGTCGTGTATGCCACCGAGATTACAACTCGGGAACAATTAATACATAGCATACAAGAAGCAGCAATAATTCTACGAAATAATTTTTCCAACAGAATTACTAGAACAGGGATAAGGAAACGACCTCGTATTTGCACAAGAAGTAGAGGTAGTCACTTCGAACATCTCTTGTAAACTGGATCAAATAAAATGTAAAATAAATATTGGACTTTTATTTAGTTTTCCAATTTTTTATGAGGACAAAGTTGTGTCCTGCACCTATTAATTTTTTATTATTCCTCGTAAGTAACAGGAAATTTCTTCAAAATGTATACCTTATTCGAAAGGTCATCAAGAAGAGAAGTTTTTAAAATAATTTGTACGTTTAATGTATTCACAAATTTTTGAAATAAATCCTGGTGAATCTACAATTGGATTAAAGTTTCTAACAACCGTTGCAGGTTTTAGCTGCTGTATTTTTGTCATATCAAACTATTTAACAATATATTTGTTACATAACATGAACTACTATGTGTATTAACGGAAGAGGCAAAAAAACCCTCCTTTTTTTTATTTTACAATTAGTAGTAAAAGGTAGTCCATTTCTAAGAAAACACAAAAATTAAAATATCTCGAAAACTATCAACAAGTGGATTATGCATATTGTGGTTCAGTCGACTGCAAATTGTCTCTACTAACACCTCTTCAAAGGAATACGTCGCGGTACCAGTCACCCGGTATTTAAATTAGACATAAATATTTCGATGATTGTATTAAAAGGCCGTGGGACACTCATGAACTGAGTATACCCATTGTTGGATTACATACTGTAAAGGGCGATTGATTTATCATAGGAAGTCAGTTTTTCTCGGAAATGACTGAGAGAAATTAATTTTTGTGAATGGTAATTAGTTTTACTCACCTTCACTCACAATTAGAGCTAAAATAAAAAACTTGTCTTATCGACGCTAAGCGTCGCAGCGCCTCAAAGAAATTTTTTTCAGCAAGATCTTTCTTTTTCTATTTAACTTTTTTTTTGTATTTTGCGTATTTAAATAGTTATGGCTCATTTCTTGTTGAGTGCACTACCTGTTTTTAATATTTAAATAAATAAAATTTCTGTAAAGAGTATATCAATTTACTTTCATAAAGGCAAATGAACTAAATTAAACTAAGCTTAGTTTCTTAAACTAAAGTTTAGAAAGCTAAAGCCAGAAGATTCTGCCTTTTAAGACACAAATAAAAAATATAGCTTTCTAAATAAGTTAACCCTTAAACGCCCAAGTGCACTGTCAAGAGACATGAACTAAAGGCTATATTACTAATAGAAAAAATAAAGACAGAATTACTAAAACCATGTATTCCTATGTTTTCGAGCTCACTTATTCTTTCGAATTAAATCGTTAAAATTCGAAAGAGCGACCTCGAAAACATGGGAATACATTGTTTTAGTTGTTTTTTTCTTTATTTTTTCTATCAGTAATATGAGCCTCTATGTTTATGTCTCTTGACAGTGCACTTGGGCGTTAAAGGGTTAATAGAAACGATCGCATTGCGCCGCTTCGATTTTTTTTTACAATAAACGATTTTTATAATCTGTAAAAGTTTTTGATTTTTTGAACTCTTTTTTTAATTTCATTATTTCAAAAAGTATGTCCGATCCCCAAAATCTTATTTGGTCTACTAAAACATCTCGGAGGCAACACTTTCCGAGAAAAACTCACTTAATATGATAAATTGATTACCCTGTACATTATATAACTTCGACTCGTATATAGCACATCTAGGCCGCGCTTATCGTGTTCAAAATGAGGTAAGGACCAACAATCCCTTCTCTAAAGTCATCTTGAATGAGGTAAGGGCCATTAATGTTCCTTCTCATCGTTTCTTCAAGAAGGCGCGGACCATATCCCCTTCGCTAAGTAGTACCAGGATTAATACGGACCATAATTAGTTCCTTCTCTTGGCTGACTCAAGGAGACACGGGCTATCTATCCCTCTGAACCGACACAGGCCGTCTATACGTCCGACAGAGATAATCCACCTATAAGTATAATTTTCCAATTAAAGGATTCCAGTTTGCATTCATGGCTGCAAGTGGCCTAAGCCTAAGCACATGTTGAATCCAGCTACTGAAATTCAAATAAGTCATATATCATTTACACTAGATTTTTTTCCATAAAGCGAACCATCGATTATTTATTAATCTTAAAAAGGACTATCAATGCCCATAGCTGTTATTAATTTTAATCAGATTAAAAAAAATTAATGCAAATATTACTGTTGTATTATTTTACGAGATGTTTTTACTGCTTTAGAATAACCCCGTCTAATTAAGCTACAGCGTAGGTATCTCCGAATTATCAAAAAGGTCATTCGCAATACAAGCGTTGGCTTGAATTGTCCTCTTATTTTTACGAGCCCCATTAGAGCTAAACGTGAGATAATATTTGCCCGGTTAATATTTAAACTAAGAATCCGCCTAAATTATTTTGTTTTGTTTTAATCGGGAACAGCCGCAAAACGAAAGTCGTGAAATATATAGGTACGTTTTATTTTAGCCGTTAACGTGCTGGAACATGTCCCGGCTGGATTTACAATAGGCGGTCACGAGTTTGTGTGCCGGAGCTAAATACCGTCGTATAACTAGGTGAATGATAATTCGGACTGAGGATCCTGTTTTGAGTTAAATTGTCAAGCATCAGAATATTATACATACAAAATGAACTGATTTTAATAAAAACCGCAACACTCAGTACTAGTTAAGCAAGTTATTTGAAATTTTCACTTAAGATATACTTTGATATACTTAAGATATGATTTGATATACTCTCCTCGAAAGAGAAACAAAATGGCGGACCCGCAGCAACCGCATGTAACCATTTTTTCGCGATAAAAGGTACTTATTATGATCAAAATTAGAGCATTGATATTTTCTGCTTATATAATTTCAACTAAACCTCCTTGCCGAAAAAAAAAACAGGTGGAGAACCGGAAGTAAAATTTTCTTGAAAAGTTACATATTTGGATTCGAATAAGATTATTTATATTTTTCATTAATAAGATATCAATATAACTCCCTAAAGAAATTGAGGGCCAAAAGTAAGAATTTTTTGGAACCTACGCAACGTGTCTTCACCTAAGTTACATTAGGTTACTAAAATTATTTTGTGTTAAAAATTGACCGCAGAGAACCTCAGTTAAGTTGGATTAGGTTACCTACTTAACTAGTATAAAATAAAAAAATATATATTTCACGGATCATTGAGACACCCTATATTTCTCCTTCCACTAGTCAATAGTGTACACCAGGTATATACATTTCCCCCCTTGGTTGGGACTTACTATTGTATCGGGGATGAAGACCTGCTTTGACACAGGTACAGTTAGAATTGCCCCGAGAACGCTCTATTGGACGCGCTTTTCACTGAAATGAGCAGTTTGTAGCAGCCAATTTGTATGAATTTCTTGTTCCACTAATATTTCCCACATGTTACATTGTGAATTAGTGTTAGATATCTGTAGGTACAAACTATTTTCCTACTTCTTTCGCTACCGTAACATGCGCGTTTGTATTATAAGCGCAGAGTTAACATTTATTTTCCATAATAAGAAATACAAAAATTTGAATTTCAATGTATAGATAATATTTTACATACCTTCAAAGACTAGCCTCCATTTTTTTAAGTCGGAAATACACCTTGTGGTAACAAAAATTCACAACACACGAACATTGAGTATTTCGGGACCGATTCTCGTACCGTTACGCACTCGAAGGTGGCCAACTTCCGACTGAAGTAGAACGGCAGGTATAAAACCTAGGTAGCTGTCGTTTCAGTATTACACGCAGGAAACCCTGCTTCACAAAGCTATATGAATTAAAACAGAATATAACGAATTTGGTTTTTCGATTTTTGGTCAGGATTTTCCGATTCTAACCCACTGTGCGACGTACGCAATATCGTATAGTATGATATAATTTCATAGTAAAATATGGCAAGCATGTGAAAGGCTGTTAGTTACTTTTGCGCATTACACTTATTATTTATTATTAGGGTTCGGAAAGTTTGCTGTCACGCGTGTTAGACTACGTTAGACTATCCTACTCTCCTGCGCCAGGATGGCGTACTACTGTACGTAACAGGCGATTTCGTGATATTCTTGTAGTTTTTTATGATGGTCAATAAAATGCAACGATTCGCATCATTTGCTTATAGATTCTTGAGGGTATACCAGACTTAAAAGTAGATGGGGGCATGATATATTGTATAGCGTGCGAAAAATATTTAAGAGGGTGGCATAAACAGAATTGTTGTTGACATGATCATTTAAGAAGCATAACATAAAACAAAGTGGTATTTTTGGATTTTATTCGATTTATGCGTGATGTTATATTCCTGATTTGTCATTTAACTTTCTGGTCAATCCGCATTTCCCTGTTTTGTAAAAATATTTCTTCCATATTTTGGAAGAAATATGAGGCTCTTTTTCACGATTCACAATTATTTCTATTAACGTATTCATAACTATTCATAAAAATAATCGTGGTAGGTAAAATCAACAGTAAGAAAAACTATTAATGTACTATGTACATGAATTTGCAAGTTTTTTTTTATTTTACTATGGAAATTATAAAAATAGTAACTTTTAGGTGCACGACTATTTTATTTCATATGACGTATATTGACCCGTCACTTCAGTATTCCCCTTTGTCCTCTCAGTTTCAGGTTGTCGCGAAAACAAAAAGTTCCCAAATTTTAAAAACTGTTCCAAACTGTTACTCGTGTAAAAACTCCTACCACATATTTTATTATGGAACTATATTTTTTTCGTATTTCTCACAGTGATGTACAATGTACTAAGTGCGGCCCTGACTTTTACAGTTTAGTGCTATCTCTGACACGAGTATAGAACAAATTGTGATTCAACCTTCTAATAAATCTGCTCATCGATGTCAAATTAAATATCTACTCGTATGTCAGCGTTCAGTATCAAACTATCATAAAGACGAGCACTCATGTCTATCATTTTTTTTAACAAAAAAATCCTATGAGGCAACTTAACTCCTGATTACCGTCCATTAGGGGAATAAAACAGTTTCCTCACGTCCCGCCTCTAAACCGAAACTCGATTTTATGAGTTTCGGTTCAGTTTCTATATAACGAGATAAGAGGGATGGAATTTTTTACACGCTCCAAGTTTTTTACAGAGACCTTCTCAAATCCAATCAATGTTAAGCTTGAAGTGCCTCGCAGCTTAACGTTGGAATCTGGTTTTTGCCGGAGAGATACATATGGATCACGGATATTTACTGGATAAATAATAAATTAAGTGTTAGGGATTTCACAAAGTTATTGTAATAATATATTATTACATACATACCTACTACATATATTTGATTGTTTAATTGTAGGTATTCCTTTTGTTGTTGCTAATTGTATAGTGTATACATATTTTATTAAATTGTGGATGTATCACCGATTTTAAAGGTTTTCCCTCTAGTTTACATGTGTTTTTTTTTTGCGAAAACGTGAACGCATTTTAGACGAATTCTCTATTGACGTTTGTTAGAAATTAAACCAAGTTTACAAAACATTTATAACATTTACGAAATATAAATTAATAAATATTTTGTAGGCCGCTTTTTAAATGTGTGAATCATTCCTAATTAAATATTTATTTATTATGAAGTTATGGCTCAAATATTGCCGTAAAATGAGAATGAGTTGAATGATACTAACGAGCCATTCAAAAAGAGTCAGGCAAAAAAATTGGAGTTATTGAAAAAAAACTTATGTGTAGTGTTATTTTGACCCAAAATTTACATTCCCTAGAGATTTCCCTCATAATCTGGGACACTGTATAAGTTTATTTTTCGCGCCTACCATTAAAATGTCGTAAGTGCATTCAGTTCAGAGGTAATGCAATGTGCAACAAAATCAACCCTTTTCAAATACGATCACTTTACTCAATTCATTTTGTATTTTAACTTTAGTAATTTCTATCTTGAAAATGCATATTATTTGACCCTATCATCACAAATATCGGGACTACAAATGTTAGCATATTTATGGATTTTAAAGTTAAACTTTCGACTCAATTTCCGGATATTTCGTTTTGACAGCATGGTTCGAATGTGCATCGCCCCGGAACTACTCAATCTCCTCCATCTCAGACGATAATTAAAAAACATTTGCTTATCTATTCTGTCATAACTACAGGGAAACTTTATTCAAATTCCATTTAGACTGGGAAACTTTGTTCTGAAACTAATACTGTTTGAATTCGCATAAACCAAAGGAGAGAACCGGCAATGAAAAGTTTTTACAACTTTCTGGCTGCCTAGTATTTAGACAGTCGGGGAAACGATTTATCTATCTATCCGCTTTTAACTTTACCAAACGGTAAAACAGATCGAGTGATCCCGATGCAACTCGTAAAGTTTTAATGCCCGAGAAATTATTTCCGGAATATTGAGAATATGCTTTAACGAATATGAATTTGACAAAATACATCTCGCACATCCCGACGAAAAGTGTAATAAGTCAAGAACAGTAAATTTTATGGGAGTGGCGAAAATAAATTTTGCAACTTTATAAATCATAGATATTTACATTACTAGTGCGGTATGAGCGATATTATAGCCACGAGTGCGGAATATTGCTAAGACGAGGTCGTATACCGAGTCGTAGTAATCACACGAATGTAGTAAAAAAGCTTTACCGCACGTCTAATGTAAAACGTCATCTCCCAACTTACAGTTTTATGTTATTATTTTATCTTAATATCATATTATACCACTCATTTTGAACGATTTGAACTACGTACAATTTTTACCGCATTAGTGGTGTAATGAGTTTACATTATCTCACTAGCGATATAATGAAATTTCATTTGGAGTTAGTAGGGAAACACACAACATTTAGGATTCACCGTTTTAAAGTTTTTTTGTAAAAGTTTCAATAACATTTATAACAAACTTTAAGGGGTAACACCACTCTAGCGACCGAAAAAAAGGCCTAACTTTAAGAATTTATTTTGGGATAATGGGAAAAGGAAGAGTATTTCTTTTTAGAGGGCTTATTAAACATGTATTGAGGTATAAAAAAAATATTATTATTTTAATACAAAATGGCAGAGATACAGCCAATTTTCGACAGCGCCTTTTTTTAAGGTCCTTCACGGCCGGACAAATTTCTCAGAAAACTGAAGACCTAGAACAAAAAACGTAAAATTTTCTTAATCTACATACTATTGGCTAGAGAAGTACGTAGGGGTTTGTTTTTAAATGGATTTTTGTCCAAATGGCGCACTTATGAAAAAAAAACTCGATTTTCGGCCAAAAAAATCGGCAGTAAATTGTTTATAAAAAAAAAAATTCATCGAATCAAAAAACGGCGCGTACTTCTACGGAAAATGTAATTGGGAAGCTACAGTTAAAATTTCAGATCGATCCATCGAACGGTCTCCGAATAATCTTTCCGGCCAGTTCGAAAAAAGTGGTTTCAAGAAAAACGCGTTTAAAGTTTTATGATCACTTAAATTCTCAAAATCTCTTACCTTTAATCTGCGATGCTCCTCCATACATTTGACCATCTATATTGATGTTCGCCTCCTCCTCTTCCTTTCTGGATGATTTTAAAGACAATCAGGCCTTTTTTTGCTGCATCAGTAAGAGAGCGCTCAGAAAAAATCCGAGAGCGCGAAATTTCGAAAATGACGCGCTCAGAGTGTGACAAAATTGAAAGTAAAACCTGTTAAAAAAAAAATTTTTCCCTATGGGACCAATTGTATATCATTTTTATGACCCTAAAGTACAATTTAAGCCAAAAAAATAAAAATCGATTTTTTCAAAATCCTAGAGTGGTGTTTACCCCTTAAAAGGTTAATAAATATTATGTAACGGTTTCTCCTTCTGTCCCCCCAAACCTACCCTTACCGACTCTGCTCTTGCCTCCGCTTTACTAAACTAAGCCATGAAAATCACATACATGTACATACATGTATACTGTTGAGGAATGCAGGAGGGGGATGAAGTCAAAATAACTAGGCTGCTAGTTGAGGTGGTTTCAGATTCAAATTCTCTTGATTCCATAAGAATATGTAGGGTTGTTCGCGAGTGGTAAGTAAGTGTAGGTTTTGGGAGATATAAGGGGGAGTTTAAATGCACCATGAGGACAATCAGGAGTTGAATCCTGGAAGGGCTGACGAGGTATGACATGGATAGATATTATACAATCTGTCCTTAATTGCTGCAAGGTTCAATATCTTGGAAATCCTTAACTCTAGGGGCATGGCATGGAACCCATAGAGACTTTTATTCAATACGGCCTGAACAACAATATACTCCAATTTCATTGAAATTGACAGGAACAACTTTTACACAAGTATAGATGCGGGGTACTTTGTTTGTGACTCTATTAGCTGAGTGACTCATTAGTCATTACACATAGAAGGTTAACTTTGAAATTAATTTAAATGATCCCGATATTCCATGGTAGGAGTGAAAATGATAGTTACACCTAACTGGATATTGCTAGATGAACGCTGAATTTGAAGGGTGTAGAAATTAATAGAAGAGAACATTTAATTCCATATTTTTAGTTAGACTAAGATTCAATAGAAAAAAGTTTCTTCAGGACTGCCCTTATCTTTGTAACCCTCCTCCTTGTGTGTTGTAATGTCAGTTCCAACTCAATGCCAGTCCCAACCCTTCATGGTATGGATTTTCCTTTCCGCGTTCAAAGGTCACACGGATATAATGGAGCCGCCAAAGTTACGGCGACGGTCTCATTTACCGCCGAACTAGCGAATTTGTTTTGACAGTACATCACCGATAAACCAGGAGTAATTCCGCGCCTATCTGCTCCGTTAGTTAATCCCATTGTCACCGTACGAAAGTCGCCCCCTCCTCTCGTCGCAAACTTCGTTCCGTTTTCCTTTTCATTCCGGGACCGCAGAGTAGTTTTTGTGCCGCTCACGTTTGCCGTCTAGCTCGGAGGTGTGTGTATAGAGAGGGGTTCCGCGATTTAAACTGAATGGGCCCATGAAAGCGCTATTATGACGGCGATACGATAGAGAAGGAACTGTACTCGTTTGGAGATGTTCCTATATTTCAGATAAAACAAATGGGACACTTTGTAAACTAACCTGGGGGTGGACGTGAAAGGACGTACACTTCTGAGGACACCTTTTGTTCTAGGAAATCTATGTTGAATAGTCGTTTACGCAAAAAACACAGCTAATCGTATGCAGCATCTGAGTTTTGATTAGTTTTCACTTAACTACTTCCACATCCACATAGTAGAGTGTAACATTGTATCTATATTGTATATTTTCGATTACAAAATGTAATAAAATATAATGCTGAAATAAGATGCGATACGATAGAGAGGAAAAAACATGTCGGCCTGTTTGCCTTAACTGTCCTTTTGTGGTCACGAGAATGACTTAAGGTGTTAGTTTGAAATTTGTACATTTGACTCCAATCACTTAGGAGACATAGAAGAAATTATATTTTTGCCCACTGATGATTGAATATGTTATCTAGAAATTTGACATAGGATATTCTAAAAAGCAATGTAAATTACCCATGAAAGTGTCTTGGTATTCGAGATGTAGTTTCAAGATGGTTTGGTATAGTCGAGGTTTGATATGGTTTTCACTTTCGTTGAATTGGTGAAAAATCGCTTTGTTAAGTTAATACTTTTGTCCAACGGCTTTAAATGAAGGACGATTGTTGATTTTTTTTGTTACATTAAGTTATATAATACGTTGTTTGAATAAACCATAGGTAACGTTTTATAACAGTGACGGTAAAAAATTATTATTAAGGTTTTTGTTATTAGCATCATCAACTTCTTTGACTATTCACGCTTAAAAAATGTATTTTATGGTATCTGCAATTGTCCTCAAATTCAACAATCGGTCTTCCTTTGAAGCCATGGTATAAAAATATTGACTTCTGACAAGCGATTTTTCACCAATTTTAGAAAAGTGAATATATCTCGAGAACCAAGACATTTCATTCATTTTTTTTGTCACATGACCAGTCTGATCTGGTCTGTAAACTCCTTTTGGCTTGACGTTAATGGTTGGTTTGGTACACCTTGTATAAGACACATTTCAGTTGAAGACTACGTTGTCCATATATAAGGTTTCCACATGAAGTTACCAATAAAGTGAGATAATGGAGATAAATGTGAGACACGTTGTGTACGTGGTCAGCCACAACGACTTTGGTAGTGGGCAATAAGGCCGCCATTTTTTAAGCGATCTCTCTGAAAATTAGTACAACGAGGTAACCAATCATGTTCGTTCTGGTAGGTGTAATTATTTTTTTCTGCGACTTCCGGTTATATGATTATGAGATCTAAATACAACACTCAGTTTAATGTGATATTATTAAATTGAGTACGATGATATTACACACTTGGGGGTCTCATGAGACTATAAAGAGGCTTTTGAATAACTGATAATTTTCGAACAGTTTAGGTTAAAAACAAGAAAGAATTCGACCGGTAATTATAATAACATTAAAATGAATTAACACCTTAACAGTGATGTCTTATTTTAGGGCGTAGTGACAGATTACTTTTTTTCCACTGCCCATCAACTAAATTACGTCTACTACGTACCTTAATTTTTACAAAATTTTTAGTATTCATAACACCCGAAGTGTGCTATACCGTTGTACTTGTAATTGTATGTACCATCTAATAATATCATAATATACTTGTGTATTATTCAAAAATTTCATATATAATGGCGGCGATATTGCCACTTTAAACTCGTCGTAGCCCAACCTGCATAGTCTGGAAGACGGTGATATTTTCTTTGCATCCAGAAAGAACAGAAAAATGATCTTGTATCTTTTTAAACCACAGTTCACTCAGAATAGCTTTGCCCGCGAATTACGCACAAGGAACATAGTACGAGGTAGTACGATCTTACTTGAGGATATGAGATGTGAGATGAGAGTAACAATAACAGACTCTCAAGACTTTTCAAACCCTTTGCGGCTGCAGGTCTAAAAGAAATGAGCACAATTTCAGGTTTTCTCTACTACGGCTAAGGGCAAAGCTACTGGTGGTCTGATGTACATTTTTATGGCCAGAACATGGAGATGATGAAATACAGAACAAATATAAATTCGCGCAATTTTGAGTTTTTGCTCGTAGGTAAAACGGAGGCTTAACAACAATTTGAAGAAGACGGATGTAATGTATTGTAATCGAATAATGCTGTAATTATGTAACATCATATTGATATTGGATTTAATAAATATAAAAAATGCTACTGCCCTAACATAAAAAAATTGTTTGTAAGTACTTTTCTCCTATTCAATTTTGATACCTCTGAGCACAAAAAATGAATACCTAAGGAACTTCTTACCGATTTTCTTTAGTTTCAAGATATACGTGAGAAATCGTGAATTACTCGTGTACAAAAACTAAGTTATCGGCAAATCTTCATAATAACAAAATAATGAGACCGAATAATGAGACAATTTCTCTACCGCTATACGCAATACCCGATTAAAATATCATAAACAATTTAATTACGAAACACATACTGCCGGCTGCTGCATGCACTATTGCCGTTCTTTGCCTCCGCTGTCTAAGCCCCAACTAGGGGATCTAGGAGCTGCGGTCACGTACCCGTTTGATTACACCCTAATCCAGTGTGCATGCTCATTTGCATAGCCTACTTAGGTCGCATCTATCTTGCTCCGGATTCCCGAACACGGGCATCGCTTATCAAACCGACTCCTCGACCGCCCTGGAACGTTTAGGGACCCTCTTACGTTTGACATTTGCGGCAAATTGGAAAGTTACCCGCAATTCGGGGCTCGTATTTGCAGTGGACGCACGTCGGTCGCGTATTCGAGGAGGATGTTTCGTCCAATCGCTGTAGGATGTCCTGCGCTTCGTTAGTATATACGGATATGCACCAGTACTTTGCAATTATATAATTAAATATAATTGCAAATAATATAAACTAAATTATAATATACAGGGTGAGTCACTTTTTTGTAGCAGGACTTTAACATTCGATAGAATACGATATTTTGAGAAACAAAGTTCCTACAAAGATATGGTCTATTTAGCTTCATAAAGGAGATACAGGGTGTTAAAGTTTCAGTTTTTTTTTTAAGTTCTTTTTACAATATTTTCTGAACGGAATGGTATTTTCGCTTAATATTTTACCCATGCTTTAACCTCAACAGGGGCAACAATTTATATTGATTTTGTTGAAAACACTATACTGGAAGTTGCTTTTCTCGGATGCCCAGATTATTTAGATTAACAGAACTTTCTTATCGTACGCCACTGACATTATTTGACTAACATTTATGAAATACTGATGTTTTAGCTACAATTTTAATCTCTTGCAATTTGAATGTGTATGTGTTGAATCAAATGGTCGTGTGGTTGTAAAGGGACGGAATAGACACTGTCTTTTACAGTTCCCCACAAGAAAAAATCAAGCGGAGGTAAATCTGGAGACCTTCCAGGCCAGGCAATAGCTCCCCAACGGCCAATTCATCTTTCTGGGTAATTTTTTTAGCCATTCCCTCACTGTTAGCGCACTGTGAGCAGGACACCCATCTAACTGAAACCAACTGTTCTCACGAAGGTTCAAAGGGATGTGTTCCAATAAAATATGTAGGTCGTCATCCAAAAAACGAATGAAAAGCTTGTCCAGTTACACGCGATAACTCCCGTTATCATTGGGGAAAAACAGCCAACAAGAACTGACCGGATACTGCCTTGTAAGCCACTTTTTGGATGATTAATGTTTCATTTTAAAATCATCAGGAGAGAGGTTTAAATCATCAGGCGAGAGAGAGAGAGAGAGAGATGGTTAAAAAGTTCGAGTTGAAAAGAATAAACTTAGGTATTTATAGCAAAAACCAGATTTTGTGTGAGAACACATCGATATTACAAACATTTATTTTTTCAAAAAAACATATCTCGGCAATGCATTAAGGAAACAAGCGGTTGGCGGTATTTTAGTCCAAATTTGATGTACTAAAAGGTTGACTTCGAGACATTGTTTGAATCAATGATCCATTTCATAGTAATTCTTGAATGAAAGTAAAAAACATGTTATTTGTGTTTTTTTTTTGAGGTTTTCATTAGTAAGACTTCATTTGCGGACCTATGTTTATTGGAAATTTTTTGTTCAACGTTAAATTTTCTATAAAACCCCCAACGATTATCCTTTTTTTGGGGACACCCTTTATAGTATTAAAGATGACTACATCTAATGAAGCAAAAATATGAAGAAAGGCAATTCAGTTTTAGATTTTCTAATTTATCCGGAATCATCATCCACCTCTTTGTCATACATTCTGCTATTTTATTATAAATACGTCCATTTATACCAACTCTAACCAGATGATGATGAGCCATACATGCACTATTGGTCAAAACTATTCAGTAGAGAGTAGAAACTATGTGTATCGATTACGGCTACAAGGCAACGTGGTATCAGTTGCAATAAACCCTGGATGATATTTTGTGGGATGCCTTTTCTGTGCACTGCCAGAGCTCATTAAAGATGCAGAGACATATTGTACTCCTAAAGAAGTATCGTATTCCCTTTACAACATGAGAACAGTTGCTGTCTTGTTGATAGAGAAGATGGCTGGCATGAACTGACGTATTACTGTTCATATCAGCTCACCAGTGAAACAACGCGCACACTGTAGGGGTACCAACATATGAAATACCACCACATACCATACCGCTTTTCTCTTGATAACGTACGTATTGTGGCTCTATAGAAGCTTCAACCACAAGATCACTATGTCGCCAACGAGTTAAGGTGTGTGCGTTGCTCACCCCTATCGTGCATCAATAAGCATCGGTGAACATCACAAATATGGCTCTTGCTTCCAGCTATCCTGCTCTTGTCATCACTGAAGTCTGGTACGTCGAAGTCACTAATTGTTTGGAAGAGGGAATATTCATAGAAGGGAGTACACACTAACTCCTATCTTCCTTTGGTTCGTGACCCGCGATCGATTAGATTGTTGTAGCGTACCGGCAGACTATTCACTTCTCACATTTTCCAGGGTGTTTAGACATTTTTGGTAAACAATGTATGTGTAAATGTATTCCTTGTAGTATGTTAACCGAAATTGCCTTTCAATTTTAAATATTTAGAGAACTGACAAGTAAATATGTATTAATTTTCATGAAATTCTGATGTTTTGTCTGATGAACTATGACCACAATATTAAGTTGTGTTATCTGTTTAAATAGCTACGGAAATTTTTCTTTTTGTCCAAACTAAGATTGTATTTTTTTTTCAGATGGAGCGAGGGCAATAGAACGGCATTATGATTTCGTCTAGCTTAAGGTAAGTTAACGTTTCTAGATGTATCGATTTTATAGTTTGTTTATACTGAATTAATTATATCTGGGAGGGGTTACACTGGCATGCAAACAAATAATAAGTATCATTACAATGACCTACACCACCATACTTGCATGTTTTATGAGTAGCTGTATCCGAGTCCGCTGTTGGTTTAAATCCATCACGTCATAGTTCATCCCTAACCTCGAAAATAGTCGAAAATCCTCAATTTTGCCATTTATTGGATTCAATAGAGAATCATGGTATTGAATAAAAAGAAATATGGTGACTTTATTATCATGACTACCATTTAGGAGGCAACAGAAACCTAGAGTGTAAATCACAACCTTTAACCCCATACTCTTAAAAGTAATAATCCAATAGCCCAGAGGTATGTATGTATAAAACTAGAAACCACGTATCTCCTTTACGAGCTCGTGAGAAGACAGCTTCAAACCCAAAAACCACATAAGGTCTTGTTGAGAGTCAGAAACCTCAGACTCAATAGCAATAAAGATCTGTGGGAGACCTCTTTTCCGACATTTTCCTACTACATGTTGAAACCTATAGATGTAATCCCCAGAGTTACGGAGTTTATTGGAAGTCTATTGGATTTGAGAACCCTTGATCACAGATATTCAGACTATGGGGTTATGGGCTTTAAGATTATTCTGACTCTCAAACCTCCAGAGCTTTGAGGTTATTGAGTATGGGGTGGTCTGCTCACGAACCCCTGAGATCCGTGGTTTCTAGTATCATATAATATAACATACCCCTGAGCTATTGAGTTTAAAAGTATATAGTAGTAATAGTGGCAGTAGTAGTAGTATGGTAGTAGTATTTAGAGGGATTATATGGTTGTTCGGTTCACTCTGAGTTTCTGTTGACCTCTAAATGGTATCTTATGAAAAAAGTCATAATCTCTCTCTTAATTGCATACCATGGTTTTTTATTCAATCTTCAATCTTCAATCCAATACAGCGACCTAAGAAACAAGTAGATGTGGTGGGTGATTCTTCTGTAAATGAAACTTTTTGTGTGGATGTGTGTTGGTGGCCAACTTATTAACAGCATAAGTTGTGCTAGTGGCCAACTTATGTCAAACATCAAAACTGTGAATAAATACTCAAAGCCAGTTTAAGAACTTGGATGTATTTCCTGACCGTAAACGTTCATATATACGTTACGCTTGGACAACAAATATAGAGTTAAAGTATCGTGCGACAACGTAAAGAGATTGTAAAATCAATAATACTTCTAGTTCACAGAGTACTGTAAAATATAACGGTAGTTATCCGTTGCGTCCATAAAACATCAATTGACAAAGGATTTTTGTGGGATGTTGGACAAATAACGATCTACTAATTTTCTGCCGACCTTTCGTCCAATTTACTTAGACTATATCAAGGCTACAATTGTATAAAAACATTTTTTTAAAAAATTGTAGACAGTTACAGTTATAAAATTATTATATCTAAAATATTATCTCAATTAGTGTTATTTAAAATAATAGTCTCTGTCATTCCAAAGTGTGATCTTTTTCTCTACCTAGAATACAATATGAATGTATGTGTGTAAAAAATGTAAATAGATTAAATACCATAAGGATTACTCGATATACATGGAAAAAGATTTAAAAAAAAATTGAAAAAAAGTATTAAAAAAATTTTCTTTTGTTGGAAATAAAAATTAAAATATTACCTGCAGGTACATGTGTTTTTTATGGATAGAGACTGTTGTCCTACAGATTAGGATAAAGTCTGTTATCCTACCAATTCAGATAAAAAAGAAAAAACAGTAATCTCTTCGTCATTTTTCAACTGGACATAAATTTGATTTTGCAAATGCTAAGGTCCTAGATGTGTAAAAAAATTACAGAAAAAGGATTTTTTCGGAAATGCTCTACATAAACATACATCAAACCAAGGTAGTGAATCATAGAACTGATGTTCAAAACTCAAGCATTATTTACAATAATCTGTTAGAAATGTCCTAAATAACAATACGAATTAAACAATGTTATTTGATCGTATCATTATATACAGTTTTCTTGAGTAAAAGAACATATATACATATTTTCAATTGCTCTATCTCTATGAAAATAAAATATTTCTACAATTTAAACTATAAAGTTGTGAGTGATCAAGACAGATGGCGGTTATTCTAGTCAGTATTAATTATTGTGAAACAAAACCATCCCCATTTAAAGTAAATCGAGCCTAGGCAATTATTCGTGTAGTGTGGTTATAAAAACAAGAGCAAGAAATATAACAACATTATTAAAATATTTGTTTAATTAAACAAATATTTTAATAATGTTTAATTTGTTTAATTAAAACATTATTAAAACACATGTACCTGCAGGTAACATTTTAATTTTTACATCCAACAAAATATTTTTTTTTAATAATTCTTTTGAATTTTTTTTTATTTTTTTCATGTATATCGAGGAATCTTTATGGTATTTAATCTATTTACATTTTTTTACACACATACATTCATATTGTATTCTAGATAGAGAAACTTTAGAGAGACCATTATTTAAAAAAAAACACTAATCAAGGTAATGTTTTAGATATAACAATGTTATAACTGTAACTGTCTACATTTTTTTAAAAAATGTTCTTATACAATTGTATAAAAGAAACGTCGGCAAAAAATTAGTAGTTCGTTATTTGTCCAACATCCCGAAAAATCCTTTGTCAATGTAAAATATAACCTCACTTTGGGAATAGGTTATCTATATGAAAAGTAATCGCATAAAAATAATTGCATTAATATGGAGAAAATTTTAAATGTACAGTTAAAATCAGATAATAGCATTGAATGATGTGCTATTGTATATTCTTGACGGTTCAAAAATTTTGTGACTAGATTTCAGACACCATCTCTTATTGTTCAGATTGAAATTTTCTTTCCAATAATTTGGAATATATTAATTCGTAAATTTATAGAACATTCTATCTTCTCAGAGATTTTGAACACTTCTCTTAAAACAATTAGGTCATGGGTGAATAAATCACAACAAATTAGATAACATTATAATTATAATAAATTAAGATACGGAAGGAACTAAACAAATAGTTGTACCACAAAACAGTAGTTATACAATAAAATATTAAAAAAACAAGCAAACAGAAACTAAAACGTCTTATGAGTCTCGGGAGAATAGTTCGTCATGAACATTTGGTTCAATACGTTCAGGTATCCTAATACCTGAATTTATGGTGGAGGCGAACCATAAATCAGCACTAGGAATATCTGGATCCTCCTCATTAGGATATAATACACTTAGTGCGGGAATTCGTTCTGCAAAAATGTCAAATACGTATCTCCATTTAAGTTACCTTCGAAGAAATAAGGACCCACGACCCGGTTTCAAACTATACCGGCCCACACATTTACTTTTTGAGGATACTGAGTATGTGCTTCCATTACCCAGTGTGGGTTTACATCTGCCCAATACCGGCAATTCTGTCTATTTACAGTTCCGTTCAGGGTGAAAGTGGACTTTTCAGGAAATATTAAATTGCGTAGGAACATTCGATTTGCATTACAGATAGTCAAAATTTGCTCACACAACTGCACGCGTCGATCCGGGTCATCTCCATTCAGTCCGTGTATCAACTGAACTTTATAGGGATGGTATTTGTGAGTCCTAAGGATTTTTTGAATGGATGAATGTGATATGCCGTGTTGCTGTCCGAGTGTACGAGAAGATACATGATGATTTTCTTGAACGCTTAGTAACACATTTAACCTCATTTCCTCATTTGCAACTTTGGGCCGTCTCCCTTTTTGGCAAGTCATTACCATGCTCTCGAAACTTTTTCTCAATTTTACTCACTGTCGACTGATTGATATGTTTGTTGGAATACTTCTGATTAAACATTTCGCATACTGTGTTTTGACTTCGGGTTTTATCACCACATCCAATCATAATAAGAATTTCAATTCTCTCTGTAATTGTTATATGCATTTTGAAAAGTATACACGATTACTTACAAGTAATTAATCAGTTGTCAGATGGAAGCTAATTCGATTTTGTTAATCTGTCAAACGCAGCTCGTAGGTGACTTGATTTTAATAGATATTTGTTTTTCTTATTTTGAAATTATGTAAGGCCCCAAAATTAAATTAATGAATTAGTTTGTTTTGTTAAAAAATTATTTTACCCATAAAAGTTTTTGAATTGTGATATTTAGAATTTTTTAAAATTTTCTTTCCTGTAAAGTTTTTTTCTCCGGAAGTTGAATTATTGTTGAATTCAGCAAGTCATGGTCTTCAAGAATCCGACAAAAAAATATAAGGGTTCCATTTAAAAAAAATGCGATGACGTCATTACGCGCTAACAAATAACTATCGAAATGGTGCACGTACAGGGTAAGTATTATAAATGTTAACCCCCTTTTATTTTTGTTATTTCTGGCCGATTTGGTTCGTTTAAAAAGTGGTTTCGAACGATTTTTAACGTAGTTTCCGAATCTGTTAACGGTTTTTGAAATGTTTGTAAAATATACGAGGTGTGACAAAAAGTATGATTTTTTTAAATGGAACACCCTGTATAATCGTACATATTTCAATGTATGGTTCTGTTCTGAATACAAATATATATAATTATGGCATGTTTGGATAAGGATTTTTTGAGTTATGATGAAATATGTAAAACAACAAATCTACATATTATTATACTTGTATATAGACATCCAAAAAAAAACGTCATCAACTCTGGCTATGAACGAGAGAGATGGAAATAGCGGTTATGTCTAAGCTTTTCAGTTATGTCAAACTTTTGACAAGTGACTGTCACAATTTGTAAAATAAACAACGGCTGTCATATGATGTGATAGTTTTGACAAGTAAATAAGGTTATAAATTCGATTAAGAATAGAAATACGTCTTTTTTTTCTCGGCCAACTTTGATGACGTTTTTTTTGGATGTCTCTATATTATAAGTTGCCTACGAAAGCAAATTTTAATTTTGTATATACGTCAAAGTGGTTAAAAATTATTTCCAATGTCTAAAATTGTTTATTCGTAAAATATTTGTCAATTTGTTAATTATTTATTATGCATAACTAGCGGTTATCAAGATATACATATATTATATATTTAATAAATGTCATCAACAAAATATAAATCAAAAGCAGACACAGAAGGATACAAATAAAACAGAAATATCAAACTTACAAACGTTAGACAATAATTATTACATTGTATCTTCAACATAAGTTCCATTATTTTCTATGCATTTGAAACATCACTGTAAAAACAATAATCGGACGCTTATTTGAATACCGCTGCATTTTCGTTAATAATATTTACTTGTCGTATGAGCTGTTCTAATTGCACAGTGTCCCCCGATAGTTCTTCGCTATAAATATTGTTCTTGAGAGTACCCCAAAGGAAAGAATCTAGTGGATTTAAATCAGAGTTTTTTGCTGGCCAATGGATGGGACCATTTTTTCTAATCCACAGGTTATATTTTGGGTTGAAGTAGTTCGTTACAGGCCTAACGCTATGTGGGGGAGCTCCGTCTTGCTGCCAGATTGTTCTTAAATTTAAAACAACTGGCAAGTTATCCAAATATTCTTCAACTTGTTCTTGTAGTAAGTTAAGATAAACTTCACTTTTGAGAGTATTTAAAAAAAATGGACCAATTATTTTGTTTCGGTGTATCCCGCATCATACATTAACAGTTTTAAGTCCTTGTTTTTTTTAGCTTTTTCACCATATGAGGATTTTCTGTGGCCCAATGATGATTGTTATGCCTGTTAAATAAACCAGCAGTAGAAAAGGACGACTCATCAGTCCAAAACACATTATGCAAAAAATCATGGTTTTCATTATATCTGTCGATGATTTTTGACAAAACACTATTCTGTGTCGATGATCATTTTCAGTTAAATGTTGAACATGAAGGACGTGAAAAGGTTTATATTTATTCATTTTTAAAAGTTGCATAACGCTGCTCTGGCTTAAATTTAAATCTTTAGATATAGAATAAGTAGACCGACTTGTATCTTCTATGACCGATAATAAAATATTCATCTGTATTTCCTCATTAGGTAATAACATTTCTCGTTTTTCTTCTAGATGCATTATTTAATGAATTTGTATTACAAAATTTATTGTAAATTTTCTTGAACGTCACTTTAGAAGGCACACTCTGATCAGAATACCGCCTTCCAAATTCCCTTTTTTATTGCAAATATTTAAAACAGTTTTGTCATTTTACATATTTCATCATAACTCAGAAAATCCTTATCCAAATGTGCTATAATTATATATATTTGTATTCAGAAAAGAACCATAAATTGAAATATGTACGAATATACAGGGTGTTCCATTTAAAAAAATCATATTTTTTCACACCTCGTATATTTTTCAAAAAATTTCAAAAACCGTTAACAGATTCGGAAACTACGTTGAAAATCGTTCGAACATACTTTTTGAAAGAACCAAATCGGCCAGAAATAACAAAAATAAAAGGGGGTTAATATTTATAATACTTACCCTGTACATGTAAGAGTGTCTTTTCAAAAATCAAAATCGACGTGTTCGAGGAAATTTCACGAAACTTAATTGTTTCCGAAATAATGAATTTATTCCTTTAATTTTTTCCACACTATATAGTATTAGCGTGGACCGCCGACCTCATTCAATCAGCGGAATTAACGCGCGATTACGGGACGGTCGGCGCCGGATTATTCCTGCAGGTGTTTAAAGCGTGTCGCCCCCAGAGCGCCGGACGCCCTTCCCGCCGCGAAAGAGTTAGCGCGCGACCGCTGTCCCGCGTAATCTGCCGCGCTTAAACGGCGCTAACTCCCCCGAATAGAATGGTAATTTCTTAAGCGCTAATCCAAGAACGGGCCGGCTAAGCGGCCCTGATCGCCGGATTAGATCCGGTAATGCTCCGCTGAGCCGCTGCCTGAAGCGGGTCTGGCGCATTTCAAAATGCTGGTATTTGTAGGTAATATATTTTGATGAGATGTATAGTCCTTCTAAAGTGAATGTGAAGAGATATATTTTTAATTACTTTGATGGCTAACGCCGCCCAATGGCCTGCTTATATCTTTTATAAATTCGAAAACTGTGAAGTAATTTTTTTCATTCAAATCAATATAGGAGATTAAAATTAGCCTGCATACCAAACGCATAATATTTGTAATATAATTTTCTGTAAATAATGCTCATTTAGCCAGACAATCTGAAGTTTTAATTAACCTAGCTGAAACACTTCACTGGCGGAAACAAGAGGGATTACTAATGCCGTAAATCATTTTAACGACACAGTGGACCGCATGAATAGCTAACCAATGTATTCGATGCAATGCAAAATACTCTAATTGGGTCTCTGTAGCTCACAGCGTGAAAGCTGCATGTTGTCGGCTCTTCAAAATTTTCTTAAGTATAGTAATATACATAAAGTTGTTTTAATTAATTATTTTTTACAATACTTTTATTTTGTAATGCTAACTAATAAATTTATATCTATGTTTTTTTTTTAATTTTCCAAACTAGCTTTCTAAGAACGTCACGAATTAACAGTTTACTGAAGTATGAATATAACATTTGTATAGTGAGCTTAGCAATTTTAGAAAATATATCTGGCAACCTTGCTTTTTTTTCATGTCTTCACATTCACATTAGAAATACTATATCTACAGTGGACGCCGCTTATAAGACTCACTTTGGGACCAGCAAAAAGTGAGTCTTATAAGCGGATGAACCTTATAAGCGAAGGGGGAAAAACAATATTTTAGAATGTATGTAATACACAAACTTTATTTTATCTGTGAATAGACACAATACAACACAATAGCGTGTTATTTACTTATAAAAAAGGTAACTCTTCAAATACATACGTACATACATAATCAGCTCAAAGTTTAAGATGGTTTAAAGAATTTTTTTTGTTTTTTGTTACTTTCCATCATTTCAGTTATGTATTTTTCATAAACTGAGTCTTATATCCGAAGTGATGAGTCTTATAACCGAGTTTTTTTCAATGTATTCGGATACGTCCGGACTGTTTCTGGCGATTTTGCGTCTTATAAGCGACTGAACCTTATATCCGTGAGTCTTATAAGCGGCGTCCACATTTGTTGACAATTAATAAATAAATAAAAAATACAACATAAAATGTAAAACTGCAGGATTTCCCCTTAACAATTTATTTCATTCATTACGAGTTCATAATATAAAGTTTATAATATTTATCTATTAACATTTTTCAAACTTTGGTACATGTTGTAAGATTTCCAGATAATTTGAAGTAAAATCTTGAGAATCACGAGGCACCCGGCAATGTATAAGTTGACACTAACTTTGTTATTTTAAATGAAATCATGTTTTTATCGACATTTTTAATTCTACGTACTATTCTGCGTACATAGTTTTACTTCTACATACTATTCTACGTACTATATGCCAAAAACGAACGATTTCTAAGATATTTCAGTTTTATTGAAATTCTTTTCCTTGCATACCTAATTTTAAAATTGCCCATCTTGAATGATATAATTGGAATTTTCATATTTAAATCAAATACAGTACAGGTATGGAACTCTCTGAAAATGTAATGCAAACGGCTAATATAATAGACAGGGTCCGAACGTGTGCTGTAACGCATTGCCGGACTCGTAATCCGTCATGTTATTGACGGAAGATGACATATGAGAGGTCAAAAAGACAGAACTAAAAATGTGTTAATAATGTATGTGCATACCTATTGCTTGTGTTATTCAGAAACACCGACTGACTTCATTACTTGAACCTACGTTGCTACAACCAGTAGTCTTTCTGTATTCCTTCTCTTTAAATGTGAGCGTGATTTGGCCTCTACATATGGTTGTAGAAAAATCATTCCACATCTACTGAAGTTAAAGGTGTAAATCACATGAACAGAGGACGACGACGCACATTATTTTCACGAATTTAGCACAATTGATTGTATCGCTATCAGTTGGTTGTTGTCTACATCAGTACAGTACTATTTTTCACATCTACAGAGGATCCGTTTACTAATTATCATTATTGGGGCGAAATATCCGAAACACCTAAAATTCGTATCAGAATGGCCTTTTTACCGCAAAAATCCGTTTCGTCCACTGTCAGCCACAGAAATATATTGTGTACGTTGTCTTTGATATTTCCCATGACACGTTGATGTGTCTTCTATAAATATGTTTTACACAATGTATGGCTACGATAATGGAAAATTATACATGTACATATTTGCCAAAAAAGTTCAAATTTTATATTTAGAATTTTGCTGTACAACTTTTTTTTAATATAAGACAGGACCAGATAAATGCTATTTTCGAAATTAATAATAATAATAAGACAACTTTTTAAGTTTTGAGTTTTTTGAAAAATGCTATTTGGAAAAAATGTTTGTTTTAAATAGTTCTACACGCTGTTAAAAAATATGACTTAACTTACGTATTTAACGTATTAATAGGAATCACCCTGTATAATACTTCCCCATATATATTTCTGGCGGTTTTGGAGTGATAATAAATTGTGTAATTTAATTACACAAATTAGTGTAATTGAGTTGTCAGTCGTTCTCAAGTTATGTTCTATCTGGCCGCATTTAAATGTTCAAACCTAGTAAAGCATAGACAGTTGCCAAAATTTATGTTAAAATGCAATAAAATTCTTTATTGATTAATGTTCTGTGATCTGTTAATTTACTGCTGACAAAAATTACTGTAGACGTCCTACTATAACAAAAAATGTAAAATATCTCCACTATTTAAAGAAGCGTTATTAATGTGTATCAATTATGTTACAATTAAAGAATATATATATATATATATATATATATATATATATATATATATATATATATATATATATATATATATATATATATATATATTCGAGGTGTCATTTGAAAAAAAAAGTTCAGACACCCTGTACGTAATATTTATTCATGATGTCAGGATGTTCTATTTAAGAAAATGTTATTTTCTGTAATGTGTGTCTTCTGGACGCCACTGTTTTTTGATGACATTAAACAAACTCAGTTACAGCCATAATAGTTTTATTTGTAACATTATATATGAAGCAAATAAAAACAAGTGTTTTTTAATTACTTGAAGATACACTTTTTCCCATATTTTAGAAAATAGATCTTCCCACCAGATGTCCAGGATTTGTCCTTGCCATACTTATCTTTGACCATTTTCAGACTAAGGTATCTTTCCTTCGTGAGATCCTCAAAGATAGATATGTTCGTACCCGAATTTTTTTAAGAGTTTTCGAGAACTGTAAACCTGTGTGCGTTTCCAATTATTCACAAAATTCACTAACACGGGGCGAGGCCGTCCAAAAGAGTCAGTATTACGAACACGATAAGCAAAGTCCGTGACAGAACATGGAATTTTCAAAGAGTCATTAACAAATGACGACACGAGTTCAAGAACATTATCACTATCGTTTTCTTTAAATCCATAGAATCTAAGTGAATTACGTTTGGCCGATTGCTCACCATTACTAAGCCTATCATCAATTTGCTTCACAGCCAATTTGTTTGAGGAAACAGCATTGCTTAAAACGTTGACAGAGTCATTAAGGCTTACAAGTTTACAATTCATTTCATCCAGCATGTCCAGTTTATTCAGTTTGTAATTAAATTTTTTGTCCATACTAGTCAATTTTGCATCAACCTCGTCCATTTTAGTGGTTAGTTGGACAAAAAGTGTGCCACATACCTTCTTTATAAGATCTATAGAATCACCCCCAGTTTTGTCCAGTTTCGTATCACTTCTCGTTGACGGCATGATGACAACTAAATCGATGTGGTAGAGTAGAAAACTTAATGATAGGTTAATTAGTAGATAACTAATTAACAATCTATATGACCGCAACGCAATATTATAAAATGAATATATTAATCTGAAAAACCTGTTAATAACCCATTAATATGAAAAATAATTTTATGTACAAATACAGGATCAGTCTCCTAAGACTGATAACCCCTTTATATCTCTTAACTTTCATCGAGTCGAATAATTCAAAAAAAGTTTTTACACGATTTTTTATGAATCTTTAGAATACGGAAATAAATTTACTTAATAATAAAATAAGTGGATGCGAACAATAATTTTTTTTAATTAAAAAAATAATTGCATTTGCAAAAAAACGCAAAAAAATGCAAAACTGTATTTGTTTACTTAAAAAATAGTTTCCGTAGTGTTTTGTAATCACAAAAATGTATGATTATTTATGATAACCAACTGTTTTCGAGATATATCGAGATATATTATTTTTGGTATATATTTTGGTATATATATTAAGTATTGTATTTCAACTGTTTTCGAGATATATTGAGATTGTATTTGACATAATATTGTGTTACAAATAATTATGTGTATTAAATAGGTACGTAACAAGATATCTCGATATATCTCGAAAACAGTTGAAGTAATTAATACAATTTTGTTGTACAATAATCATATATTTTTGTATTCAGAAAACTACAGAGTGTCCGTTTTTTAAAATCATATCTTATATGCGCCCTTATAGTTTGAGGAGTTTTTTTTATTTATTTAAGTATTGTAATTATTCATACAAACCGTACAAAACCCTTTTTTTATTTTTTGGATTCTATGAAAATTAAGAGCATAGCCCTTGACACAAAGGGGGTGTCATTTTTATGTGACTAACAAAAATAATTGTACAACATTCGCGATAATGAAAGCGTGGGCAATTTGTAATGAACAACCTCATACGACTTTAAACATGGAAGTTGTTATGTTCGGTATGTTAAAAACTTTCCGTCGATTTGTTGATAGCTTTAACTAACTCTCGCTGCCCGCGAAACCCGACCGATCGGCACCGGGGCATAGTAATTTGTTGCGGAACTAATCTCGATGTGAAAATAATGAGAGCAAAAACCGGCCGCGGAAAATTCGATGACGGCCGCAGCGTAAATTGCATTAAAGGCCGCCGCTTTTCGGCTGCGGGGCCACGAATCCGGACCTCTAGAAATCGGAAACGGGATCAGACAGCGGAAAACTGCGCTCGTTCGTCCAATTAACGGTTCGGTGTTTGTTTGCACCGCACTGGCCCGCACAGCCACCAACTTAAATTAGTGCATTTTGGAGAGACTGGGGACCAATTAATTTCGATCGGCATTGTTCGCCGTTATCGTCTTTCGTCGAATCAGTTAATGGGATATCGCAAGTCGTTTGTTTAGTTTTGAACTATTTTAGTTGTTAGACGTCTCAAAGCCGTAACAAACTGCTTGGCGCGCGCGCAGTTTGTTTTTGGTGTCCGTAGAAAACTGCATTATCTACAGTGATAACTTGGGTCGTCCGGAAATGTGCTACAACGCAGAGTCGGTACTATACAACTCTATGATAATTGAAATATAAACCATATTTTTAAGTGCCTTGTAAATTATGTACGCGTGTATGTCTTGCCTGTACACATGTACGTATGCCACTGATCGTGCCTGTAACAACCCCTGGGACTTCGTGTCCGTCAGCTGCATGTAGGTTCGGGAACAGCTAGATTCAAATTATCCATATATCAGGCGACGATTCCGTTGTCGAAATTTAGTATTCTACGTTAGCTCGATGCGAGCGAACCGACGCTAGAACGCCGAGTTCTAGCCGCCGAATAATTTTATGTGTCGTGAATGACTTACTAATAAACGTGTGTACATATTTTATTGAGCGTACGTATTTTGCATTGTGTACGTATTTATTTTAGAGTTCATGTAGTCTATTTACATATTATCTTATGTCTTATAGATTTTTGCAATAATGGCACAGTCGTTACCATTTGTGGATAGACTGAAAAAGTTGATTGAAAATTACGACGATTTTACAATAGACGGATCACATATTTTATCCTATTTATTGCAATCGTCTATATATATTTCGTGGACGCCGAAACTGGGAAAAATATATAAATTTGAATATCTATCAACAAAATATTACTGGTACTGTTATAAAAAAGGAATTTTTATTTTGATTTGTGCATAATGTTTTGCGCATGTAGTAGCCTTTCATGGAACATGGTCGACAATATTTACTTCAGGTGTTTTTTTCTTGCGAAATATATTTCCGATTTTTCATTGCCTAGTAGCCATACATTGCTTAAAACATTACAGAAGACATATCAACGTGTCATGGGAAATATCAAAAATATATAATAATAATACTAAATAAATTTCTGTGGTTGACAGTGGACGAAACAACAGATTTTTGCGGTAATAAGGTCGTTAATGTTCTGATACGAATTTTAGGTATTTCACATATATCACCCCCGATATTGATAGCTAGTAAACGGGTTTTGCAAAAACAGCTAAAAATATATAAATAGTAGTGTGAACGTCCATTGAACACGTGCACTGTTCTCTGTAGGTATAAAAAATAATAATGTATTGATATTAGTGACAACAAATAACTGAGTGATACAAAAAACTGTGCGAAATTCGTGAAAATAATTTGCGTGGTGTGTCGTCCTGTGCCCATGTGAACTATTTTTAATTTGCACATTTAACTTCAGTAGCTGTGGAACGATCATTTTAGACCTACATACAAATCGCTCACGTTTAACAATCAGAAATGCGGAAAAACTACTGTTGTGACAACGTACGCTCAAGCAATGAGGGCAGTCAGTGTTTCTGAATGACACATGCGCTGGTATGTAAATGATTAGCACACTTTTACTCCTGCCTTTTTGGTCTATCATGTGTCCTTCCATCGTTGACACGACGGATTACGAGTCCGACTCTGCGTTGTGGCACACCTTCAGGACCCTAGTGATAACACTGTGTTATCACTAGGTTATTGTGAACACTGTGTTATCACAAAAAGCCGTTAACAATAATTGTCTCTATGTCTATTTGTGTCAAATACCCCGTAACGTAACATTATACGGCCTGTTGCAAAGACGACACGGTTTGTTGCGAAAGGTGTAAATTTGATCGTATCATTTACATTGTAACGAAACCAGGGTTACTACATGACACAGCCCCATTTCACTCTGAGTGTTAATCTAACTTTAGCGAATTTCTAGCTAGTTGTATTTTTAATCAAAAACCAATTTAAAAACTACTACCACTATGGTGGATTTCAAATTCGTACCAGAGTAGGAATATTTTGATCAAATATGTTGGCGGATTTACAGTTCTAACATATAAGGGAGATATATAAAAACATGCCACTCACCAGAATGCACTCTAGTCATTTTGAATATCTGATTTATATAATAGTTCATCTATCTCGAGTAAGACACAAAATTTTGTAAAGCAATACAGCAAATATAAGACTGTTACTGGTGATTCCTATGCAGGCTTACAATGTCTAACGCAACAAGCAAGGTTAAGGCGGCGACCTCACTTAGGTCTCAACTGGTTGCGACGTGTAACACAAATGGATACCGACCTTAACATAACTTTTTTCAACGACCTTGAAACCATTCTTCAACATATCCTGTTCATCTTTTCATCGTTCTTCGCCAAGGTTGGAGAGGAACAATTCAAATGGGAATTGAAAATGAATGAGAAGAAAATTGATCTAGAGCGACATTCTGTGCGTCTTATATTTTTGTTTATTACAGCTTTAAATAAGATATAGAATTCTAATTCTTTGATATTTAGCTTTCAGTAGATATTTTTACTCTTTCAGCAACTGTGGTCCAATAAGCATCCCTTCTTTTAACGTTGCTTCATTTAATTTAGTGAAAATTGACTAAATATACAAAAGATCTTCACCGTTCTTATCCATTGCCCTCATAAAATTCTTCATCGAAATAAGCTGTTAGGCAGTGGAGGATAGAATGCCATTTTTGGGATCAATTAATAAATTGTTACAGTATAGTAACCTATTGACCGAGTTTGTTTTATCAGAAATACGTCATCACATTTTGCCACCAAAATTGGTTAAGTATTTTGTTTTTTTTTCCTGGTTATTGAATAACTTCATAATAACAATAACATTGAACAAATAACTTATTAAAAATGCTTTTATTAGCTATATTATGTTATATTACTAGTTGATAACTAATTTTAGTGACAAAGTGTAAAGTATTTCTGATAAAACAAACTCTATCAACCACTAGCCACTACAGTTTAATCAAAATTTTACACTATTAATCTTGTTTTAACGATTATTATAAAAATTATGTTTTTTACCTAAACCCCCTCTTAAATAAAAAAAATGGCGAGAGACGTTTTTTGTTAAGCACTAAATGGAGATTGTATTAAAAAGCTAGAGGGTCAGTGGCGTACACATTTTTTTCTTAAAAATATTATACTGACTACCCACATGTAGGTATGCCCCTGATATTGCTGAAAAAAAATAACAGCCAAAATATGCCTTTTAAAATGATGAAAAATACTCTACTTCAGAGATTTTCGAAAGAATCCTGAAACAAAAAAATGCTGTGTATCTCAAAAACTAAAACACTTAGGAAAACATTTTATTTGAACGTTTCTTCAAGAAATCAGTCGAGGAAGTATCTCCTTTAGTTTTTTTAAATTACTTAGGAAACACTCTATATAATGTGTTCGAAACTACAACCCCTTTTCTTCCCAGCGCATCCACCATTCTATGTGAATTTCTCTACACTACTCCCGAAATCCTGGATAGGGACATTGAAAATATTTCCCGTGTAAGTATGAAACCGAATAATTCCGTAATCCCGTGCTTTTTCGAAGGCAGGTAAGGTGGTCCCCGAGGAGACATCGGCCTTTTAAATTCACCCTCAGCATCGTTTCGTGTTCCCTTTCATGTAGTTGGCCGTGCGCCTAACTTCCTCCCCTCTGGCGGGGTAGGTTACCTCTGCGGTTGTTCGGGTCAGAGGCGCGCGAAAAATACATATTACAGAGGCAGGAAGTTCAACAGACGATTTTTGATATCGAGTAAATAGTATGTACATTATTTCATAAAGGCAGAAAGTAGAAAGAAGTGTTTTTGCTGTCTGAATGTAACGAGAGTAGCACATGAAGGGCTGTTAATTGTTTTATGCCCATGTGATGTATATACAACTACCGTTTTTCACACATCTTCAATTAAATGGAAGAAAAAATACAAAACATGTACACTGTTGGCCATTGAAATTGCAACACTGAGTATAAACAATAATAACGTCATGACCTTCTGTATTTTGGTTTGCTAAATTGATTACAATTTTAAGAATTTCCGGCTAATCGTTTTTGAGAAACTCAGGTACATGCGAAAAGGTCACATCACTTAAAGAACTATAAAATGGTCTACTTATCAATGTTTTGTGTTAGTTTTGTTGATGCAGTGAGTGAGGATAAGTTCCACGAAATGTTCCGTTGAAAAGAACGATATCGATACGAGCAAGTTGGTGAATTTAAGAGAGGTCAAATTTTAGGCCTACCTGAGGGGGGCTGAAATCCCGGTTTTGTTTGTACAAGCACGACGCGACGGTCGGGTTCGTATTCGAAGACGCCAAGGAAAACGGAAAAATCATCAGTGCATAATGACGCGACATACGTCTCCAACACAAGGGATTATCTTATGATATGATTATGATATGATATTACGTCATTGTTTATAACAACAGGTCACGTCTATTCGGATTCAAGGTACCTCAAACAGCCAGAGATACATCGATGAAGTGCTACGACCAGTGGTGGGTACCTTATCTGCAGGACCACGTAGGTGGCATATTTCCACACGATAATGTCAGACCACATGCATCAGCAAATGAGACACAATTTCTGAATGAGCATGCAGTTACACGACATCCTGGGCGGTCTTCGCGTTGCCCAGTTTTATCCCCCATGGAAAATGTATGGGATCTGATAGAAAAGACTCCAAACATATGCTGGACCAGTAAGTGGAACAGAGAAATTATAGAATAGGGTACAAGTTACATGGAATGCTATACCTCAAGAGACCATTTGAACGCTGTTTGATTAATTACCAAGGCCTCAAGAAGCTGCTACAATATCCTATTAAGTATTATTTTGAATTTAATTTATTTAATTATGAGTACAACCAGTACCAGATAAGCTTGTACAGTAATCAGTGTTTTATTATTTAAACGTAGTTTGAGTTATGTTACTCAACTCCTTCAGGGTGTTGCATTTTCAATGGCCACCAGTATATTTATTTAAAAATCAAGATACCACTTACGGCCAAAGTGTTGCCAAAAACTAAAATGTTGTAGAGCAGTGGTTCCTATTTTTTTTAGCCAAGGCACCCTTCCTTAGGACCCTTAGGTTTTGGAAACATGTTAATTAACACTGCATTTTTTATTTTAATTTAATTTATATATTTTCTTCAAAATTTGACGCTTACAAATAAGTAAAAGAGGAAAACGACCCGAAAGTGCAACTCGCATTGAAAAAGAAGATATCAACCCGATCAAAATCGATCCATTGTCAAAGGGTGCGTTACTTATTATCGATCTGGCATCCCAAATTAGTGCATTTTGCGTCTATTTTGTGACTCTAATCGTGATTTTTCACAATGGCTGGCCATTTTCAATGCGCCATATTGGACATGCCATAACGAACTGAAATTTTCTACTATCGGATTCTGTTTCGGCTAACCCGAAAACATCGGAACTGACATTGCTTGTAACTTTTTACGCGGTGAGTTTAAAGATTTTTTTCCAACTAGAATCGCATTATGGCTCACTATGATGCCGCTTGGCTGCATTGTCGTCTTATCTGCGTAAAATATTTTCTATTATCCGGCTGGAAAATAACGGCGTTACCGAAAACGTAAATAGAAGCTGAGCACTTGGCCCGCGGCGCGAATCTGCGTCCGTATGCAGATAAAAATAATATTTTTATTGAACGGGCGAACATTCTGAAATATACGTTTTGGCCCGCTTTGAGGCGGACGATGTTGTGATTGTGTCGTTCGTTTAACGGGGTCAAGCGATATCTCGGTGCTGTGCCCGCGTATTTTACGGGGAGTTGTTTGTACGACTCCGTAGCTGGTGTTTTACGGTTGCCTGTGCGCTTTGGCGATACAAGATTTATGAGGGATTGTAACGCTTACAAGAATTACCCGAAGGTTCTGGACAGAATTCGGCAAGTGTGCCACAACGCAGGATCGGACCCATAATCCGTCATGTAATTGACGGAAGGACATATGAGAGACCAAAAAGACAGGAGTAAAATGTGTTAATAATGTATATACCTATCGCTTATGTCATTCAGAAACACCGACTGTCCTCATTGCTTGAGCGTAGGTTGTCACGACTAGTATCCTTTCTGCATTTCTTCTTGTTAAACGTGAGCGATTTGGCCTCTACATATGGTTGTAGAAGGAAAATGGTAGTTCCACATCTACTGTAGTTAAATGTGCAAATTGAAAATCCTTCACATGGACAGAGGACGACACAACTCGCACATTACAAATCAAATGTTTGTGTCACTAACAGTTGTTTGTTGTCACTAATCCTGGGGTGGGTACTGGAACCTTCGGCGTAGAAACAAAAAACTGGAAGTTTTCCACGAAACACCGAACTACTATACTTTTCTCGACGCGCGTTTCGTCAACTAAGTTGGCATCTTCAGGAGAAGATTAAAACTATTAAAACTAGTTTGGTGTTTCGTGGAAAACGTCAAGTTCTTTGTTGTCACTAACATCGGTACATTATTATTTTTTACATCTACAGAAGACAAGGCACGTGTTACTACTATTTCTATACTTTTAGCCTTGTTTCCAAAACCTATTTACTAGCTATCAACATCGAGGGCAAAATATCTAAAATACCTAAAATTCGTATCAGAACATTAACGGCCTTATTACCGCAAACATATATTATTTCGTCCACTGTCAGCGATATAAACGTATTGTGTATACCTTCTTTGATATTTCCCATGACACGTTGATATGTCTTCTGTAAATATGTTTTATGCAATCTATGGCTACTAGATCATGGAAAATCGGGTGCATATTTGGCAAAAAAATCTAAAGAAATATTATTATTATTAGTATTATTATTATTAACAGGTAATAAGGGCAGAGATGTTTAACATCTGTTATGCCCAAATGGTAAAAATGATAAAAAAAACATAAACTTAAGCTACATGGACTAACTTAACGTACATTTCTAATGTAACATATTAGGAATATGTCAATTTATGTATAAAGCAATAATTTCCTAGACATGTGTATATAAATATAAACCTCGCAAAACATAAAATAGCAGTAAATGTGAAAATTATACCATGTGAACTAAAAATATATAATTAAATATATAATTAAATGTTGAACCAATCTGACGATCATATCTGTTTTTGAACGTGTTGATGGTCGGTGCAGTGACTACGGTGTCGGGGAGGTTGTTCCAGGAGTGGAAAATCCGATTGGAGAAAAAGTTCTTATGAACGAAAATCACGTTCAGTGTCAGTAAGTGAGCCAGATTAATAGTATAGGTATTATGTAAGATCCGATATGCTAATATAAGGTCACCTCGGGTTCTTCTTTGACTTAATGGAGGTAAATGGAGTAAACTCAACCTATCATCATAAGTCCTATGGAAAAGGTGGGGTACCCATTTGGTGAACCTCCGTTGAACGGATTCTAAAAAGATTGATATGGTCGACAATATCGAAATATTGTCGACCATGTTCCACAAAAGGCTACATGCGCAACACATTATTTACAAATCAAACCAAAATTCTTCTTTTGTAACAGTACTTATTAGGACTTACTAGTACATACGTACTTATTAGTACTTATTGCAAGGAATACTTAAAATATGTGATCCGTCTATTGTAAAATCGTCCTAATTTTCAATCAACTTTTTCAGTCTATTCACAAACGGTAACGACTGTGCTGTTATTGAAAAATCCACATAAAATCAGATAATATATAAATACATTACACGAACTCATAAGTCACTCACGACACATAAAATTATTTGACCTTGTCGTTCTAGTGTCCATCTGCTCACATAGGTCATAAAAATTATACAGGCCATAAAGGTCATATTAGTCATGAAGGTCATATGGGTTGTGCAGGTCATAAAGATAATTTAGGTCATCAATGTCATAAATGGCACAAGTCATAGAGGTCATAAAGTTCATTTAGATTTTAGAGGATTCAAAATTGGATGCGGGAGAAATGATTCCTTAGCCTTAGTCTTTGAGATACTATTTTTTTCCCTACTGCGAATTATGATCACATGGGTACGTATACTTAAAAGAGAAGGTCTCTTGTGTATCATAATACGTAAAATTATCACAGATCTTAGGGTACATAATAAGACTTATACTGTAAATATACATATATTTAATCAACAGAAAAAAATACAGGTATTTTGAACAGAATCACTAAATTCAAAAAAGTAATCAAATTTCACGTATTTAATTGTTCCTTGCCGTTAAATTCAAAACGTGTGTATATAAAATGAACATACAGTGAACTGAATATACAGTGCTCTGAATATACGCGAAAAGACTCTGGGTGTTAGGCTCGAACGCGTATGTGAAAACAATGACGTAATAACTTTGGCGCGAAACATTCCTGAAGTTTGAACCTCAATTTAAAATTGTCTAAACTTCTTTAATAAATAAGACTGTAAATAAAAAATATCAAATTTTGGAACAAAAATGACCAGTAATAAAAAAATGTGAAGTAACTCTAATCATTAATTTTGTATTTATGAGTATAAAGTTAATTTGACTTTTCCGAGTTTATCATATTTTAGTATTTATACTTTATGAATTTCACAAATAAGAATAAGATAGGTGGATAGATAGGATTATAACAAACAAGAATATAAATTCTAATCGATGACCAATTCTGCAGAAATAATTGCAGTTGAAACTATGTTCAAATTTAACTTACTTCGCAGAAAACTTTACTACATTTGGTTTGTCTCGTGGGTGTAGCTAAAGGTTCGGAGAAATCCTCTGATGTTTAAAATAATATATATAAAAGGGTATCCATCCCTTCCAGTGGATTAAGTAAAACTTTGAAGGCCCCTGTCCGAGAAAACGTAAAGTTCAAAACTGTAATATATATTATGTTTCCTCTTGAATAAATTGTGTGTCGGGGATCCAACGGAATTAGAACCATTTTTCTTTTTTTGTCAAGTTTCTCTATGACCACCAACGCATGAAATTGGCTTTGACACGAAATTTATAAATAGTCCCGCTTCAGTTTATACCCTCGCACAGTGGTCCCAAACTCCCGAAAAGTTGGCCAAAAATTGAATTGAGACCGAATATTCTTGAAAATTCTTGAAAAACGTTTTCGGGCTCGACGAATCTAAATCCCAGAAAATCATAATTTTTAAAAACAAAATGGCCGACCCAAATAGCCAACCATTTGTAAAAAATGACGTCACACTTGAAAAAAAAAATCGGCATTGGAAGTTAATAAAATAATACAATTTATTCATATTTTCAAAATGTTGTCGAAACATTCAATACAAGATTCTAAATCAGCAAAACCTTGGTATACACATTTTCGTGAAGATCGGATACATTTTTGTAAAATATGTTCGCCATTTTGAGGCCGCTCAAAAACTAGATATCAAATAGATCGAAATACTACATACATAACAATTCAAATATTCAAAATAAAAAAAAATTAAATAGAAAAATAACATAATTAAAATACCTCTGTGCTGTTAAGTAAACATGCTACATGAGGCTAAAAATATTTTTTGAGGCGTCGCGATGCTTAACGCCTATGAGATATTTTATATTTTTATCTTAACTTTGAGTGGAAATACGTAAAAGTAATTTGCCTTTCTCAAAAATTATTTACCCTCAGTCGTTTCTGAGAAAAACTGACTTCCTTTGAAAAATCGATCACTCTATACAAGCGGACCCTCAGGAGCTTCTGGGCTCAGTACCACTATGCTTATCCGGGAAGACCCTTTCTGAGAACAGCTATTTGAGGTTAACTGCAATGTATTTCTTGCATGAATAATACACAAATTTTTGTGAATACTCATTACACAAACCTCCAGGAACACCATCGATATGGAAACACTAAAAACAAGCATTTGAATTAAAAGATGGAGCACTTTTCACAGAGGATATATTTTTATGTTACAACTTTCTCCTTCTATTATGCATCGCGTAGGTAAAACAAGTTACGGTCCCTTGGGCATTTGGTGTAAAAATATGTCCTTCAAAATTACTCATAACAAAACTCCGTTTTTCGATTTTTGGCTAGTTTTTCAGGAGTTTGGAATCACTGTGCCTCGTACAGATTCGGTGAAAAGTTCGAGATGAGGCATCACTCTTACGGGGATATCTTTATTGTCAATTGTAGACGGCATTTAAGTTTATGTTTATGCGCCGGTAATAAACAAGTTTACGATTCATTAAGTCCGATGCTGCTGTTTTCGACAGTTTTACGGACAAGTACAAGGTTCTGACACTATAACAGGGTTATACGATTTACGTGTTCAGATTCTAAAGAATGAAAAAATGTTACGATGCTGTCAAGTACGGATACATTGATCGACTAGCTTTAACGAAAGCCAGTTTTTGTTAGATATCTAGTCGATAGCTTAAGGTTCAGTATACGCTTAATTTTGCAGTAGCGTGCAGCGGTTTCGTAGAAATCTCAGTGTAATTTAGATTCTTCGTTGTCAACAGACAGTTTTTTAAGTATGTGTTTAATAAACATAATAAAATGACTATGGAATATAGTCAAATGACTGTTTTACAGACACCAATTTTTCTCACAATAAATTGTACAAGTTGACCTTCAATTTATTGGAATACGTGTACAACAGAAATTGCGCCCAATTTATTGTCCACAATAAATTGTAGAATTTAGAACATGCTCTAATTTCTTAGCCAGTTTTAGGGATATTTAGTAACTTTTTACATTTATTTCATTGTACCAACCTCATTCAATGTATTCACTTAAATTCTGTCAATCCAGTGGGACCAACACACAAAAAAGTGAGGTTATGGTTATTTCGTTTAGTATAATACAAATTTAGATAATCTCAAACTGTAAATTACCCGTAAATGTTGGTACAATTGACGACCGACAATCACCACATGAAGATTTGTGTAAAACAAACTAAGCAGTCCAAGAAGTTCACGAATTTATTTGATCAAACTTACTTGAAGAAGTTGGTGAATAAATTCATCAACTTATTCTCGGTGTAAAGCTAGCAATAGAGACAAAAAGCACGAGGGGACAGGCGCGATGATTTTTGAGATTATACTAGATTACACTATACGGGCAAGAAATACACGCCTATATAATTTACAAGGCGCTTAAAAATATCATAGAGTTTTATAGTGCCGAGACTTGCACTGTAGCACACATTTCCGGACCCTAGTAATGATAAATAGATCAAATTCAGAAGTATTATTTTGCAGAATTTTGCAGACTTATAGTTGACATACCCGTAGGTATAACATAATAAAGTAATATTAGAATATCTTCGCGGTATGGTGAAGTAAACCATGTTTAGGCGAAAAATTGTTACCACTGCTTTTATTTTGACCACTACTTGTCTAAGTTGTCTAAATATTTAAATGGTATATTTGTGGTCAGTCAATGATTTAGTAAAGTTGTAAAATTTTAACAGTAAAACAACTTGAACATTAAAATAGACATGATCAAGATGGCGTTTCAGTTGATAAAATCTAAAGATATAATATCCTTCGCATTTTTTTTAAACAATCACTCAATTGCTTTTATAGATTATGGTAATTCGTTGGTGGATTTCTTGTTTTGACTAATTTATTTAAAAAAGGTACCTCCTATTTTCTTGTTATATTCTTGTTATTTACTATTCTAATATCTTGTTATTCAAGTTTTGGTAAACTTTTCTTTAGACACCATTGATCAGCTTAAATAATGTAAAATATTTGAAAACAAAAATTTTACATTAAAAGCGATTCATTCAGAGTTACAGTTGACCTCGCTGAATTGGTCAGTGTACTTGCGTGATAAGGACCTGACCTGAGCAATACATAGATAAATTCAATGCATTTTAACAGAAATGAAGTCACTATAAATATCCAAGAATATTTCTGGTGCAGCCTGTAGATAGGTATAAGAATTATTTAAAAAAATCAGTAAAATAAAGGAGAGTCTGCATCTGTCTGCATCTAAAGACGCACTTCAGTTTTATTATAGATACTTGATTTATACAGTGAGGTCTATAAGTAACGGATAAATTTATTATCTACGTAATTTACAATGTATGAGTAAAATCCTGAAACACGTCAATTTTTAAATCTAGAATGACATTTTTTGAGCATAATTTTTTACCTCCCCCCCAACCTCCTTGGAGTGACAACTACCCCTTTAAACTTTTTAAATGGAACGAGGGTGCGTGTGATAGCTCATCTGAAAGGGCTCTTAATTATCTATTCAGCAATATACGGTTTTTTGAATTTTATATATTTTTCATCAAGAAAAATACTACCTAGTATCGGTAGTAAGATCGGGATACTACCTAAGTATCCCGACCGCCGCATTTACCAGTCTACGGTTAGTAGAATAGAAAACAAATTTCGTGAATTTGGAAATGTCACAGATATTCCTAAATCTGGTAGCAAACAGAAATTGGATATATTGTTAGATATTCAAGATAATCCACATAAACCTACAAGACAAGTCGCCGCCGATAATGATGTTAGTAAAACGTCCATATTGCGTCTTCTTAAAAAACCAAAAATACCGCCCATTTAAAATTCATTTGGTTCAAGAACTTAACGACGATGACCCTGATCGCCAATTGGAATTTTGCGAAATCATGGCAAACAGATGCCAAGATAATCCTTTATTTATAAAAAAACATTCTTTTTCTGATGAAGCAACGTTCGTCTTAAACGGAACACTCAACAAACATAACTGTAGGTACTGGGGTACATAATATCCACATTGGACGATGGAGGCCAATATCCTGAGAAGGTGAACGTTTGGGCTGGAATTATAAATTCTCGAATTATCGGACCATATTTCTTTGATGGCACATTAACTAGCGCGCGTTACTGGGATTTCTTGAAAAATTTCTTAGTTCCAGAGTTAAGAATGCTTTTCCCAGATGATGACAACCCCAACGAAATTGATAGAAATATTTGGTTTCAGCGGACAGAGCATTTTTTTCATTGGAAGTAAGCCTATCTGAATCAAGTTTCTCCCAATAGAGATCGGTAGAGATCTCCCAATAGAGAATAGATCGGTAGACGCGGTGAAATTGAGTGGCCTGCTCGTTCTCCCGATTTGACCCCGCTTGACTATTTTTATGGGGTTACTTAATATCGAAAGTCTACTTCAACAGACCAAATACGTAGAAGATTTAAAAGACAGAATAAGACAAGAAATTAATCACATCACCGGGAAACAATACAAAATGTTTTAATTGTCAAGAAGCAACGGGCGCCCAGTGTGAACATTTGATTTAAACTGTTCTTCTGTTCTGTTTCATGTTCTTTACTTAGTAACATTAAAAATGTAATTTTTTTCAATAAAAAAATTAGAAATTAAAAAAACTTATGTTGTTGGATAGAGAATTAAAAACCCTTTCAAATGAGCTATCACACGCACCTTCGTTCCATTTAAAAATTTTAAAGGGGTAGCTGTCATTCCAATGGGGTTGGAGGGGAGGTATACAATTATGCTCAAAAAATGTCATTCTAGAATTAAAAATTGACGTGTTTCAGGATTTTACTCATAAATTGTAAATTACGTAGATAATGAATTTATCCGTTACTTATGGACCTCACAGTATATGAACCATTTTACTAATAAGTAACTTATTCATCTCCTTTTTATCCGCTACATATCTGAAAAGGATATTATTAGAACTGTTGAAATTTGGAAACTCAAACGAGAAACTTTAGTTAGCTGCGGGTGGCGCATTTGCCGAAATTTGTTTCGAAATTTTTAATAATTCCGATTCAAATAAACCGACACATTTGCTCGAGCCGGGATCAATGGGTCGTCAAACAGTTTTAATGAAACGCAGTGTTTCAAGCGCCGAATATAATATTCTCTGTCCCGGAGGCCGTGCATTGCGCCAACAAATTGCGCCACTTTAAAGTGTCCTATAACGGACCTTCTCTAATTCGTAGTCCGACAAATTTTCCATCCCTGCCAACTAGACTGGTCTAAAATTGAAAATTTAAAATGGAAGTAGGTACTTGTCGAATACATCGGAAATTGTAGTTCACAAATGAATCGGTTATTTGAGAAACCCCACATGTCCACATTTTTGGCAAATGGAGTTTTCGGTGAAAATCAACATTTTAGTTGTGGCCGCATGTTCTCAAGAGAAATCACACATGTCCGGTGTAACCTGCAGTAGTACCTGTATGTTGAAATTTGCGTTTAATTTGAAAAACCACACTGTCCTGGACAAGGGGGCTTTCTCAAATAAACAGATCATATTATCATGGCGTGATTTGAGACTGCGAAGAGAGTGTTATTGTTCAACTTGTTTTTAAAATGTCTTCTACCGATGGAGAGGTAGCTCTAGATAATGTTCAAATTAAAAGAAAGAAAGGGCTTAAACAAGTCACCAATACAAACCTAAAGAAAAATGACAGAATTTTTATGCTCAAGGAATACGCTACACTTTTCATAACTTCAAGTTCTAAAAGACATTTTTCTGTATACTCAATGGATCAAGACAATAGTATAATAAGGGATTACAAAAGTTGGTTACAATTTTACAAAACAAATTGTCTGTCGGTTGCATCTTATGGCAGAGGCGTTGCAAAAGAAAATAAAGTGTCCTTCAACATATCCACGTTTATGCATTTTACCCACACAGAACAAGAAAAAGGTTATGTGTTTGTCCATGATTACATAGACGGTTTTGTGACACACGAATTTAAACTTTCTACATCCACACCCCTAGAATATTTTCCCAAACAAGTGGCTTATATCGAAGGTAAAGTACCGATAAGCACCAAAAAAATGATTAGCATAAAAAGATTTATCGATAACCAAGAAGAAAGTATCAAAAATATCAAGACATTTTTGCCTGGCCAACTGTTGGGTATAGATGGCGAAGAAATCCTTGGAAAATTGAATAACTATTACATTTATGTATTTTTGTTTTAGAAGCTTTTTAATTTTATAATAAAGATGTGACAAAAATATGCATTTAAAAAAACAGTTTCATTTATTTGATAAACCACATATGTCCATAGGATAATTTTCTGTTTTTTGGTTTACTTGTTACAGAAATTTTAAGTTTCAGGTCGTAATTCAATGAATTTTATGTATTATTTTGATAGTTTATACATTTCTTAACTATTTTCCATAAAAAAACAGTTTTTTTGTGTATTACTCAAAAGTAACTTTCCTGGACATGTGGTGTTTCTCAAATAACCGATTCAAATATGTGTAATATTACGGGTAAATATTGTTAAAAACGTAGATGAACGGTAACACAGCTACACAAAAAAAATCATGATCCTGGATATTGACTTTAGTACCCCCATGTATTTTTCAACGCTGAATTCGAATCCAACCTCAAAAGAGTCAATACACCCACAAAATTTTGAGGTAGGGATAAGAAATGAAAATTTGACAAAAATACCCCCCTTCAACCCCTGTTATACTCGATTTTCACCTGTTGAAATTTGAAATCAGCAACCTCGAAAATCCTTTAAAAAAGAAATATATTCTTAGAACAAAAAATTGCGTATTTTGTCAAATTTTCATTTCTTACCCCTAGATCAAAATTTTGAGGATGTATTGACTTTTTTGAGGTTGGTTTCGAATTCAGCGTCGAAAAATACATACGGGTACTAAGGTCAATATCCAGGATCATGATTTTTTTGTGTAGCTGTGTAATCCAATGTTAGTGTACCTGGAGCATTCGTTGTCAAATCATCAGCCCCTCTTCCGATCCAAAATATGGAGCGATAAAAAAATTGCGGTGTTATTTATTTTGTATACAGTATATGTAAAGCCGATATCGGCCGGTTGAAAAAAAGGGCAAATTCTACAGTTCTCGTTCTACCGACTAGCGCAGGTGGTGAGTGGGCCGGTCTTATTCCCTCACTACCTTCGATGCGTATGCGGTCGCTTCTTATCTGTCGTCTCACTTCTGTGTGTCCTTTTTCATAACTGGCCGATGTCGGCTTTACACACACGGTAAATTAATTCTAATTATTTCTGAGTTGTGGCCTTTTGGACAAATCCAAGATGATGGGCCTCAAAATGACCATCTTATGCTGAATTATTGATACACAGGAGAAACGAAAAAACAGATAAAAAGTCAAAAGGTCTTCTAGAATTAATAAAAATAGTTTAATCTCATGCATTTGGATGCACTGAAATCAAATCTAGTTCCAATCGCTCCATGAGGTCACGATTAAAGTATTAAAAAGTAAATGTATAAAAATGGGTTTTCAATTATGAAAAAACTAATTGAACTGAAGAACGAGCTGAATTAATTCCATATGAATTTTCGCTTTTTTGGGCGTTTTTTGAGATTTGCATCGCATCTTGAAACCATGATTTCTAGGCATTTTCGCAATTTCTTTGGGCATTTGTGAAATTAGAAAAAAATGCTGATTCCATGGAGCAATTTCAATATCAAATTTGGTTTCTATGCATTAAATTATATAAAAATGCACTAGTTTCGTTGATTATATCGTTCTTTCTATTTTTTCTGTGTTATTCGTTTCGCATATATTGTAATTTCTGAATATGATGACCATTTTGATGTTCGGCATCTTGGATTTGTCAAGAGGCCACAGTAAAGCCAAAGCTCTGAAAGAACTAGGAACGAATAGTTACAAAATAAGCCAAATCGCAATTCTGTGGTTCCTCCAAATTTTGGACAGAGGGCGGCTGATTTGGCAACGAATGCACCAAGTTCACCAGATATATGATATCTGTAAAAAATAATTAAATGTTGCTACGTTAGAGTCTTCTAAAACAGTTTCTTTGACGAGTCACATGAGGTCTAACGTTATCTTGCTGAAAGACGATATATGGACGATTTCACACAAGAATACCTTATTAGGTTCGAATAAACACTTTCTTTGTGGTAATAACTGTAATAAGTCCAAAGTAATGCGATATCCGAAAAGCGTTTTGATTGCTTGTAAAGTCGGCTCCAATAGCGCCTGAACTAAACCTAAAAGTTGGTGAGAATCTCGTGCGGTTACGTCTATAATTAAACAATTAGTTGTTGGGGAGTTAGTAAGTCAAACACAGTATAACAGGTTATCCTTATATCGCTTGCGGCCTGGCACATCCCCAGGCTGCGCTCCTTTTCTCTAACGCACATACGTACACCGCCGCCGTCTTAGCCTGTTTCGCTTAATTATTCGAAGTTTCAGGTCTCGGAGGTTTCTCTATTATAGGAACTAAATTTTCCTGCTCCAACTGGAGCGGAGTTTGCAATCAGACGTTTGGTAAAGATCGATTACCGAAACGAATTAATTGTTGTCTCACAATAACTAATCAAATATAATGGGTTATATGTCAGATATATCGATGGTCTTATGCAATATTGGCACAACTCAAAAATTTGCCTTTTTGGGATTTCTGGTGCATCCTGTATGAGATTTATTCTGCTTTAATAAGCAGTGGCGGTGCCGTGATATTTCAGTTAGCCATATCTTGAAAACGACGCATGGGACCCACTTCACTTTTTAGGTGATGACTATACACCTCTTACAGAAAGGATTTATAGTGGAAAAACCGTCAGCAAAGTTTGCGAAAAAATTTTCAAAAACACTGGAGCACTCCCTGGGTTTCTCAGTAATCGCTCTGTGGAATATTTGCAGTATATTTTTTTTTTCATAAAATCTAGAAACAAATATAAGGAGACGTTTTTCGATTTGTGAAAAAAAATATACTGCAAATATCCCACAGAGCGTTACTGAGAACCCAGGTAGTGCTCCAGTGTTTTTTGAAAATTTTTCGCAAACTTTGCTGACGGGCTTTTCACTATAAATCCTTTCTGTAAGAGGTGTATAGTCATCACCTCAAAAGTGAAGTGGGTCCCATGCGTCGTTTTCAAGATATGGCTAACTGAAATATCACGCACCGCCACTGTTAATAAGAAAGAACGGCACTGCTCCTTTAATATGCAGTATTGTTATATAATTCAGTAAAAAAACACACAATATATAAATTCCGTTATGAAACACAGTGAATAATGTAAAACAAAAAATTTCAAACCGCGTTCCTGAAAAATATGGATTTTTGAGTTGTGCCAGTATTGCATAAGACCATCGATATGTAATAAAAGGTGAAAGGTTCGTAAAAACTTTTTAAAACGCAATTATTGTTTGCGTCATTTATAATATGGTATCTACTTCATCCACTATTTGCAGTGACTTCACTAACGGCAATGCCTCATTTTGTAATGTTTATATTGCTTCATGTAATCCTTTATAGTTGTTACGAATAGTTTGCAAATCTGTTTCAACGGATATATCTTGAAATTTTGTCTGAGTGTCCTTAATAGCTGCAGTTTTGGCAGGATTGAATTATAGAATAACAGCTCTTAATTGTTGAAAATATTCACCATAATAAAGAGGTGCAACCGTGTTCTCTAACGTGTAAGAATCGGTTGTGGTGGTTCACTAATACCATGATACTCTGTGTGAAATACTGAAGACGTTTGGAATATTTGAGACCTACATATGGTTGTAGAAGGAAAATGATCATGAAGGTGCAAGTTCAAAATAGTTCACATGGACAGAGGATGACACAACACCACGCACATTATCCTCACGAATTTCGCACAGTTGTTTGTGTCACTAACAGTCGTTTGTTGTCACTAACATTAGTACATTATTATTTTTTACATCTAGAGTATCGGGGACGAAATATCCGAAACACCTAAAATTCGTATCAGAACATTAACAACCTTATTACCGCAAAAATATAATGTTTCTGTCAACAACAGAAATTTATTGCGTAATATCCTCTTAGATATTTTCCATGATATGTTGATATGTCTTCTGCATATATTTCACGCAATGTGTGGCTACTAGACCATGGAGAATCGGATACATATTTGGCAAAAAAACGTATAAAGTAAAAAATATTGTCGACCACGTTCCACGAAAGGCTACATGCGCAAAACATTATGCACAAATCAAACCAAAACCCCTTTTTTGCAAAGACTGTTTTACACATAGCAGTTTATTACGCTATAAATTGTAGAATTTATTTTTCAATAAATTACCCAATTTTAGTAACTGTTTACACTTTGCAATATTTGTAACAAATTATTGGCCAATTTCAATACTGGCAATTCTCAATGACTAAAACCTATTAGTTATCATAGTTTGGCTCTAACAGAAACCGCTTACCTTATTATTGAGGTTGGTACAATTAAATAAATGTAAAAATTTACCAAACACCCCTAAAATTGGCCAATAAATTAGAGCAAGTTCTAAATTCTACAGTTTATTGTGGATAATAAATTGAACGCAATTTTTGTTTTACACGTATTCCAATGAACTGAAGGTCAACTTGTACAATTTATTGTGAGAAAAATTGGTGTGTGTAAAACAGTCATAACAGTACCAGCAATATTCTGTTGACGGATATTCGAATCTCAGTCTTTGCATCTACGAAATATATATCGACGAATACAAGAAATATGTAAATGTGTGGTCCGTCTATTGTAAAATCGTCGTAATTTTCAATCAACTTTGTCAGTCTATTCATTGCCTGTCATTATTGCAAAAATCCACACAAAACCAGGTAATATATACACTACATGAACTCACGAGTTAGTCAGTTACAACACGTACAATTATTTAGAACTCGGCGTTCTACCATCCATTCGCTTGTATCGAACATAACATACTACGGAATCGGCTTACGTGATGTGGCTAAACTGCATACAAGTATCCCGAATCCCACACGGGAGTGCGTTACTAGGCACGTTAAGAGGCGTACCTATGCACGGGCAAGAAATATACTCGTATATAATTTACAAGGCGCTTAAAAAATAAGGTCTATAGTGTAATTATCATAGAGTTGTGTAGTGCCAATATGGCACACTGTCCGGACCCTAGTAATAACATTAACAATTTTTATTTCAACGTAGCTTCCGTTGTGATTATGTGCATTCTCCAGTTCTCGGGCCGTTGCCAAACATTTTTCCGATGCCGAGCTAAAATATACCCACGTAATTGTTTTATAAAGCCTTTAGGAAAATCGTTAACGAAAATTGGCACGCTCCCCCGTCGAACAGTAAAAAGGTAGACTTCCAACGCAAATTAGAACTCCAAAATTAAATTTTTAAACCGAATGTAATTTTAAAAAGGAATTTCCCCATTAACTTTGCACGTTAATTTGACAAAATGACAAATCGTCAAAGCGTAAGGAAAAAGTCGGACCGGAAAATTTCTTTGGCGGCCGTTTCCCAGCGCCCTCTGGTATCCAGGCGAACGTGTCGCCCCGGTTACGGCCGCTGGATTGCGTGTCCTATTGATTGGAATTAATAATTGGGTAAATTGGGGAGTTTCATTAAGAAATTTCGTAATGGATAAAATCCTCGCAACTTACGGTGGCGCGGCGGGCGGCCCGTTAAACCGGCACCGGCCCAGAATGCCACTCGAAGCATATCGCTCTTCGGTGCCTCAGAACTTTTCCTATTCGCTACAGAAAATTTTTAGGGGACATATTTTGAAAGATAAAGACTTGCCCTTTCCGATGGTGTCAATTAAATTTGTCTAAAAAATTGTTAAATAGGCAAAAAAACAGTATTTTTACAAAAAAAACACGACTTTTTCGACAATTTTTTTTTTAAATCAATTTTTCAAGGGATTTTGGGTCTGCCATGGACCTGGAACCTCAGTAACCTGTGGAATAAATGTCTAAACTTAAAGGATGCATTGTTTAAATATCGATTTTTTCTCCCCTGTGAATCCAAAAATGGCACCTCAACTGCAAAATTTTTTGCAAAAAAACTTCAAAGCCTGTTTATACGAAAATGACGCACTTTTTTTAAAAAATTGCCAAGAATAAAAAGTTCTCTTAAAGAAACTCACTTAAAGAATATGCTGGAATTTTTTTCAGAATTTTTTGAGCGATTTTTTTAATTTTGCACGTCAATTTTTGCAAAATTCAAAAAATCGTTCCAGCATATTCTTTGGGCGATTTTAAGAACTTTTTATTCTTGATAATTTTTCGTAAAAGTACAATGTTTTCGAAAAAAACAGCGTTAAAGATCAAATTAATATCGTATTATGGAAAAAGTTCGATATATTCGCACATCTATCATTTGCCAACCATGAACTTTATATTTATTGTAATAAAATCTTAGAAATACAGGGCCGTAGTTTTTAAAGAAAATTGATGTTTAAGTTTCGTTTTCATACATACATGTTTTTATGAGAGGGGCAATACATTTCACAGTAAATCTATTGTTTATCTTCAAATGATATAAAACGAAAGAAAAACACGCTAATGAAGGTAAAGTATTGGTTCTATTTTCATGTATTAAAAAACTAGTAGTTGTAACTTTTAAATATTTAAATATTTAAATTAATTTTAAATATTTTCTCGAAAACATTGCACTTTTACGAAAAATTATCAAGAATAAAAAGTTCTTAAAATCACTCAAAGAATATGCTGGAATTTTTTTAGATTTTTTGAACGATTTTTTGAATTTTGCAAAAGTTGACAGTGCAAAATTTAAAAAAAAAAACGCTCAAAAAAATTCCAATTCCAGCGTATTCTTTAAGTGAATGTAAGAACTTTTTATTCTTGGCAATTTTTTAAAAAAGTGCGTCATTTTCGTATAAACAGGCTTTGAAGTTTTTTGCAAAAATTTTGCAGTTGAGGTGCCATTTTGGATGCACAGGGGAGAAAAATCGATATTTAAACAATGCATCCTTTAAGTGTAGATATTTATTCCACAGGTTACTGAGGTTCCAGGTCCATGGCAGACCCAAAATCCCTTGAAAAATTGATTTAAAAAAAATTGTCGAAAAAAATCGTGTTTTTTGTAAAAATACTGTTTTTTTTGCCTATTTAACAATTTTTTAGACAAATTTAATTGACACCATCGGAAAGGGCAAGTCTTTATCTTTCAAAATATGTCCCCTAAAAATTTTTCTGTAGCGAATAGGAAAAGTTCTGAGGCACCGAAGAGCGATATGCTTCGAGTGGCATTCTGGGCCGAAACGGGTTAAACCGGCACCGGCAGCTCAAAAAGGGGGATACTCGCGCGAATTTATTCGAGTTTAATTAGTTCGGAGTTCGAATAAGTTTCCGCGAACATGTCGGTTGCCCGATTACGCATTCGGATAATTCGAATATTAACGGACTTTTTCCAGTTGACTTTTTCCAGCTGGAAAACGTTGTTTTTTCCAGTGCTCCAAAAACTTCGATTTCGTGTGTGGAATGGATATTTAATTATTTTTTACAGGTATTAAAATGCGGATCTTTGAATAATTTATCGTCCAGAAATTCTTTCTTACCGCATGTGAAACTGCATTTAACTATCCAGCGCTCCCGCAAGGGATCGGCGTACAATTGCGCAGAAGCGGGTCCCGGCAACAAGGCGCTTAAAAAATACGGTTTATACTTTCATTATCATAGAGTTTTATAGCGCCCAGCCCGGAAATGTGTGCTGCAACCTGCGTTGCAGTTTACACATCACACTACCCTAATCATCACAGGTAATTTATTAACCTTCTAGAGGATGAGCATTTGGGGCTTATGATCCTTCTAAGAAAATGCATAAAAAATAAGATTGATCATGGGTAAAATGTTGATCATTAGTCGAGCCAGTATACTGAATTTCCCGTCCGAAGTGGTAACGCTAATGTTTAATTTTTCCACTTTCCAAAAAAATTAATTATTTGACTCAGACTATGACAAAATTAAAAAAAAAATAGTCCTAGTAAGTCTTGACATCGCTCTTCACGAATCTGTTATTATTATTTTTTTTAATTCAAAATGGCGGTTTCATAATGGCTGATGCAAGTGAGCAGTTGCTGAAACGAAAAAAGATGGTGGATTAAAAATGCTGATATAAAATACGTTCAAAATGTCTACTTATTCCTGTTGAAAGATGATAGAAATAATGGAAAAATATAGGTCAACAACTTTGACAACGTATTAGATTTTAACTTTTTATAATTAAAAATGGCGGATTTTTCAGTACATATTTTCATCAGTATTATCAAATTTTGCACTCCTTTTCGGAAACCATAACTTGTTGAAATCGATTGAAATTGCTTATCACGTAACGATAAATGTCACCAAAACGATAAATATTGTTTGTTAGTTCTGAGTAACGCTAAAAGAAAACCTCGAGAAGAGCTCGTATATACCTGTATTGGTTTTATGAACTGGTATCTTGATTGCACCAGTTTGAATCCATCCAACTGAATCAGTCATATTGAATTCCAAAAACCTAATATCACATTTGTCATTAGCAACCTCCAAATCATAATCAATAATGCCAAAAAGAGATGGAAAGAGGTTTTATTTCACAATTGATTGAATTAAAACTTTTCGTCCCCTTTTTGGGTCCACCATCTTGACTTTTTTAAACAAAATTTTGGTTTCATAATTAGCGGTCTCAAAAACCCATATGTACAGATTTCAGTCCGATTTCGAGCAAATTTGAGATATTTTGTCTTCCATACCTATAGGATCCGCCATCTTGAATTTTTAAAATCTTACTTTAGGTTCGTAATTGGCTACGCTAACACCCCAAAATAGTGATGTTTGAACAAAGACGAGGAAACTTTTTTTTTTGAGACAGCATACTGCATTTCCCGTCTTCTAAAGGTTAAATGAAATGTAGCATGTATTGTAATAAAAAGAAGTGGGTGGTTTTGTTAAAATATAAATACACAAATTTCAACGTTTCTTTATTTGGAAAAATTCAACCAAAAAAAGCTGCCAATTCTGTAAAGATTAATATGTAAAGATATAAAGATTATATCTGTATAAACCAAAAATGTATAACACTTGTGGTCCAAAGTTATTTATTTGTGAGTTGATTCTCTAGTCTCTAGTCGTCTCTAACTCAAAAATGACTCACTTCAAGAGTTGATTATAAGTGATATATTTATGGAATTGGTCATTACTGGAGATTACGAAAGTAGAAAAAAAAACATCATACACAAAAAATGGTGATGACAAGATGCTTATATAGAAGCAAAAATTCGTTTAAACACTTAGAATAACACAACAGTACATATTATTATGTATTTATAACGTCAAAACACAATATATAACATGCATTTGTTTTCTCATTGTGGTCTAAAGCTCGACAATTCCAAACACAAATATTAGATAAGCATTAAATTTAAGCAATTCGCAAACTTTTGAAGGAAATATATTTTTGAAATCAGGAGGATATTATATTCTTGTAGAAATGGAAAAAATATAGGTTGTTCCATTTAACAAAAATTATGTTTGTTTCGATTTGCAACTTTTCAGTGTTGTTAATTTTGATAAGCTTAAACAGTAATTTATATAATATTACTTTAGAAACATACACATTCGATAACTAAAAACTATATTGATATGAATGTCTGAGTTTTTGACTAATCAGGAGACTTATATGCCCATATTAGCGCGGTATATCAAGTACCTTGGTTTGGTTGTACTTTGTCAAGTATTTTGGTTCGGTTACGTCTGACAAATAAGATTGACAGAAATAAGACTTATTTCGGGCTTGACGTTTATAAGTTCAGTTCTACAACATGTCTGGAGTAGCATATTCCATACAATATACTAGTAACAGATCGGTCATGGTTCCTTGACATCAAAGGAGCGAGTGGACTTCTGTTAATAGACGATGACATCATTTAGAATATTGTTACGCATTTAGTATAAGGTTAGTTCTTACAGTGAAGGAATTTTGATGCGCTCAACTAATAGCTCCTTGTTTTTTTAATATGTCTGATTAATTTTAAATCTGGAATAAGAAATTAATTGGCTTTTATTTGGGCACTGAAATTCAGCGAGGTCAGAAAATATCTTTTTTGGAGAAAAATGCCTAAACATGAGCAAAATTGTCACTTTCCTGTGGGGCGATTTTACAAAAAACAAGCTTTCTACCTAAATATTACGTAAAGTAAGTATATAAATCAAAGATATTGTATCTAAGCATAGTAACAATCAATACAACTGCTAAAATCTAAGAAGAAATTACGAATCTCCCTATTTTTATTCGAATTTCCATCATAGAATAGAGGCGACACGAATTGTGTATCACATTCCTGTCAGCTAAAAATATGTTAAAAACACCAACAAATTAAATAACGAGCGCTGTTGCCACACTTCCGATACAAAGCACGTATTGAAGTAAGCTCATTGCCGCTTGAACTGCTACCAATCAGCCAATGAGACAGTCGCGACGAAGATCTCGTCGACCGCAAACGCGTTCGGGCCAGACAACTTCTCACTTGTATGGTATGTATTGTATGTACGTAAACAATATTTGGGTTTCTTAAAGATTTTTAATTGTTTTGATTAATATACCTAGTGTAAATATAATATAAAGCATTAACATTGCATTCAAATACAGTGTTTTTGTGTTATTAATGAATAACCTCCAAATTATCACTTTCCTGTGTATCACTTGTCTGGATCCACTTAGACAGGAAAGTAATAATACTACAGGAAAGTGATAAACATTCACAAAATTTTTGTTTCTTGTATGAATTCAATGTATTAGCATACCTGAGTGATGAAACTTAGATATTTTATAGGACATCAACGGTCCTGTTTTAAATATACACCCTAAAGATCTGTTTCCGGAAAATGAAAGGCTAAAAAAATAAAAGAAAAACAAATGAAAAAATTACACCAACCAGTTACACCAAGGAGATCAGGTGAAAAAAAGCCAAGACTGAAAATAAATTTAGCAAAACGACACATTCCCAAAAAAAGAAACCAAAGACGAGTAATAAAGGAAGAAAATAAAAAGAAGAACACGAAAAGGATTCTGATGATTGCTCCTGTATCATCTGTTGATCTTTATATAAAGATCCACAGGCCAAGATTGGATCCAATGCGTATATGTCATCATGGCCAACGAAAAGGGGGGTTATCGGATTAAGACTTTGCCACATTAATAATTAAGTATTTTATTAAGATTCTTTAACGTTTCTAACTCGAAACAGACTGCTATTTATTTTTGTACTTAAGTATACGTATTCATAGAATACATTAAGTTTGTCGATTATGTGATCTCTTAAAGATAAGCATCTATGATACAAAGACTTGTTTCAGACTCTGATGATTCCTTCCTAGTGCCTTACTATTTAAATTTTGTAATTCATTGTTTCTAAATAAACATTATATGAATATTTATTTTTAATAATCTCACTTTCCTGGTTAATTCTTATTATCCTGGCAGTAAAATAACGTTCACATCATAAATTTTTTTTACGATTTTCAGTCCAAGTACAAAATATCAATTGCCAAGTATACACACGTCACTTATTATGCATTGTTATGCATGTTTAAAGTTTATTTTCATTTTACTGCACAATGTATCACTTGCCTGTCCTCAAAAAATTTAAAAGCTGCCATAATTTAAATATTTATTTTTTGTGACCCCATTGCCTCTAACAAACCTTGACCTCTGGCCACTTTGCATACTAAATCTAGTTAAATAAAAGTGTCTAACTAAAAACGTTCTATTTTATTCCTTCATAATAAGAACTAGCCATAAAAATAATTTCAAAAAATACTTTAGCGACAGTTATAGAATTGGCGGTAATTTATATATCGAATGCAATTAAACATGGTTAAATGAAATATATACCTACTTTTTTGTTGTTGGACGCATTAATCGTAAATAACATATGCATGTGTATGCAATTTTGGACACGTACCTGAATACTGGAAACCACCGCCGACCCTTCATGACCCCTCATGAGTTATGCCTTAACTAATTTTACACCGGCTTTGACGCCGCACCATTAAAAATAAATTTAGCAAAAACAAAATCCGCCCCACGGTTCGCGCATTGACTGACGGAATTATATATTGTTCAAACGGAACAAATTGCTGTACGTCAGTAGAACGGTAACGAACGCCACAGGCCTCGAATTTAAAACACGATAACATAATCATATCATCGGTTACTGGGATAAAGCAATCACTAGTGCGTTGCACTGTTCGGTAAACGAGGGACATACATTTTATTTTCATCAACAAACATAACAACGTTTAAGCTAGACGTATTATCGTTCGTTTCCATATCGGACACTTTATCAAATTTATGCAATTGTAATTTTGCCGCGTCCGATGCGAGGGGTAACTGCGGCTATTTTATTACGCTGCAGCTTTGACAGTATTGACGTGAATTGTGTTATCTTCTTCACCAAATGATACGTTCTTTAAAATGTATAGTAGGGTAAGGTAGCCGAATATGAGGCCAGTTTAAAAAAAATCATAAGTTATAGGGCTGGCCGATCGTGCCGCAATATAGCGGCGTGAGGCCGGCGAACCGGTTTTCGAACCGGTTTTTTTTCTAATAACTTTTTTATATTTTGATCTTACATTTTTGGCTGTTGCATATTTGAAAACTGCAATTCAAAACACGCATTTTTTTTAAATGAAGGTCCTACGACCTCAGGGAGCCCAGATCATTTTTTTTAAGCCGAGGAAAAGATAATTTTGCGAGCGCGATCGATTTGAAATCGTGTTTAGTTTTCGATGAACCCAAGCGGAGCGTCCACCACTCCGTCGTCGTGCGCTGGCTAGCGCGTGCCGCACCGAGCACTGTACTTTCGCAAATTATCTCTGCTCCCTGAGGTCGTAGGACCTTCATTTTTTTAAATGAGTGTTTTGAATGCCACTTTTCAAATATGCAACGGCCAAAAATGTAAAACCAAAATTAAAAAAGTTATTCGAAAAAAAACCGGTTCGAAAAAATGATACAATTTTACAACGCATTTTTTTATGCAAAAATTAAATAAAAGCGATTTGGTTTTGTAATGGCATGAAAGTACAAACAAGTCTTCGCGAATAAAATGAGCCCATGATCGTATCTGTACGATCATTTTTGTCTCTATAAAAGCTGATTTTTGAAAACGTCATTTTTTTAAAATCTTTTAAATCGTTAAACTCAAAAAATAAAACTTTAAAAAAGTTTTAAATTTTTGAAAAAAAGTTTTTGTTATAAAGTCAAATAATTAAGAAGTTATACAAAAACTGCGATGAAAAATGGTTCCTAATACGAGACTCGTCTTATCTCGGGCCAGACATGGTGCAGTGGAGTAATATTGCACCTACAAGTACACCTACTTGTTTAATAGATTTACTGTCCGCTTCATGACACTAAATTCAGTCAAGTGTCAAGATTGATCATCTTGTCAATTTTTATTGCAAATAATTTCATCGTGTTAGTTTTTGGATACGGCATGCAAATATGTTTAATGTTTACTAGTTTCGCCGGCGGGATATAATAAAGTCTTATCACAAAACAAATACATGTTTTTCTATTGTCATGTTTTCCCTAATATGAGATCCCTCTTATAATGGGGGTAGATAAGGGTCTCATATTAGGAAAAAATTTACATCACGTTTGCTTTGTTTGCTTTGAGGTTAAGACTTTATTTTACCTGATATTCAATTAGTAGGCGACAATATTCTTTGCATGCGCTATTCAAGCGTAGTTATACAAAGAGTCATAAATTTACCATGATTATTTTTGTTTAATATGGATCATTTATTATTTTTTTTTGTAGTGTATTAGAAAGAAATTTGATCAAATTTGACATTTGACTGAATTTAGGCGAGCAGGAGATCTACTAAACCAGTAGGTGAACCGTTTCTTGCACGAGATGTAATAGGGTTTCATATTAAGAGAGATCTTATATATAATAAGCTACTTTGCCATATTTTTAGTCAGATTCGCATCAAGGTGGGAGTACATAGAACTGCACTTAAAAATATTAAAACGAAATTGAACAAGATCAGGTCTATCACCACTTACCAGTGTAAATTTTCACTCCACAAATACTAAATTATACTTTGTACAAAATAAAAATACACTGATGGTAAGGTTGTAAGTGGTAATTAAAACAAGCTGAGCTACTACTATCATATGTAGGTATAAGTAAGCGTGAATTAATATCATGTCAATATCAAACACATTATTTTACTTAACAAACTTCAGTAACATTTTCCAGATTTTCACGAATGGGGTTCATCATTAATGCCTTCTCGACGTTGATTTCTTTTTCAAATTTATTCACCCCTTCGGTGCGGTATACCCAACAACGTCACTCGTCAAATTAGCATATCCAACGTACATTTCTCTGGTCAAATGCGTACGTATAGAAGATTAATTTTTACCGCGAAGCTTACATTATAAATTCACCAAATGGTTTAATTATTTCAGTGACAGGAAAAGATTATCACAGTGATACCAGGTTATGGATGGTTTTTAAATTTGTTGGACACATTAGTCGAAAGATCTATGTATAATGTAACAATGCAATGAATCATACGAATCTACGTTCTACAAAAAAAAAAATGAATTCACGTTCTCATCGCGTACGGACAACATGCCCTTCCATAACAATTGATATATCCAGTGGTGTCGCAGGAATGATTTATTTAAAATTAAATCACTTATAATATAAAACATAAAATGTGTCATTTTGCCATGCATTTAATTAATTGGTTCATTAATCAAAAGGTACTCGTATGTACAAACCCTAAGAAAATGGAGGACTGAATCTATAAAATTAAGTGACGAAGGTTAACCCATTTATTAAAAAAAAAAACTGTTGGAAATTGGTATACTTATTTTTGTTGGAGCTACTGTGAAGCAAAGAATAAATTTTAGAAATATGCATATCAAATATATGCACAAACGCGGAAAAAGACTTTTCGTTGCATTTCAGAAGTAGAATCATAAGAATGTGACTTCGTCTTCAACACGATTTTTCTTTTCCATAAAAATATTTCTATTTCCGTTCATAAGAAACGCGAAAATAGCATTGGATTTCGTCATTCAAATTTCAAATATGCTCGTTGAAATTTTATATATTTCTTGTAGACGAATAGCTGAAAGGCGAAATATTTAACGTATTAGAAATATTATCTGTTTTTTATTTCCAACGATATGCCATTTAAATGCAGTTCTAACAGACCTGTGTGATTGGGAAAAAATGTTATTTATTTACAATATTTCGTTTATCCCTATTTATTAGTAGTTGGGAATAAATTGTAGCATTTTACAAGGAAAAAAATAAAACACTCATATATCAAATAAATGAAAAAACTGCCTTCGAGTGCGCCTGAATAGGGCTCGATGTGTTTCAGTGGGTCGGACAAGGTCAGCAACTACTAGATGGTACTCCCGAGAACCACCACTAACGGTAGGTCCCTCAAGATGAAGTAGAATGAACATTTTTTTGTTTCATTGTTGAGACTCTCGTTCAATGTTGTGCTCCATCATATATATCATATTGATCTAACCTAATTAGGTTGAAATCCAGATATGTGATTTGTAACGAATTGTTGAATTTGTGGTTAATAACGAAACATAAATAATTTTCATTCCGCTTAATTTATGTTAATCAAATTTCGTAATTGCTTCAGAGATGGAAGCTCATAAGGTCTTAAATTTAGAATATTATCGAGACGTATGTATGTACGTATCTACATATGAGAAATTAGTGATGGTATCTTAAAGGCACTTACATTAATATGTAGATGAGGGTACAAGAGGAGTAGATGCTGTTACAAAATTAATGAATCAAATGAAATTCGCTAGGAAACTCTCTTTCATCTTGGTGAGAATACATTTCGAGTTTACATTAATCATGAACACATTGTACAGGTACTGCTTCATTTTCTTTTATTTGCCATATTAAATGAGATGTACAGTGAGAGGGAAAAGTCTCGAATAAAATTAGTAATTTCATCATGACTGATTAAAAAAAACACACATACATGCAGGTCGATCTCAATATTTTGAGACGAAAATAAAATGAATTAAACTGTACTCATTTTTACCTCCTCTCTATGAAACTCCTATTTGTTCGCAAGCTTACGTTATTTCATATTGAACATGAAAATTGCCGTAATTGCATGAAATAAGCGTTTGTGCCATTCGTTTTCTTTGCTTTTATATTAATACGTTGAATATATTATACAGGGTGTTCCATTAATAATGGGACACAACAAATGGGACAGATTTCTGAATAAAAATATTGCAATTTAACCTTTCCTTAGTCCAGAAGTTAGCAATACAGGGTGTAAAATTTATAATTTTATTTTTGATTTTCGTTAATGGATTTTTTAAAAACCAACATTTTGCACCAAATTTGGTGAATGATAATTTTTTTGATTGTTAAGGATTGATGTAAACTGTAGAAGGCGCTGTATGTGACTTTTTGTGAGCTTTAGTAGTGGTTTTGTGAGTACATAAAAACCAGTGTAACTTTTTGTAACCTGAAATTTTACTTATGTTTTTGTTCAAAATGGCATTTTTTTCATATCTCTTTTTTGCATAAAAAGCGTACCTCGTTACTTACGAGGTACCTTTTACCACTCCGACTAATTCCAACGTTTTCGTCATATTTATATCTAAAGCGCAACCCGCCACATCATGATTGTAATATATATATAATTTTTCATAGTAGGTTTTTTGAGTGAAACAATGCGAAAAAAATACGTTGTCAAAGTTCATATCTGTCAAACTTCTAGTAGTTCGTCAGCGTTGCGGCTGTTTTTAACGAAAAAATGCTAGACCTAGTAGGCTTATCCTCAATACAAAATTGTAACAGACGCAGAGCATGGAAATATACGTACAAACAGGAGCCAGACTTTACCTTAACTTTAATATAATTGCTTCAAAAATACTTAAACAAAAACTCAAAAACAGCCATGACGCTGACAAATCACAGGAAATTTAACAGTTTTTGAGCGTTCTATAGTTGCATCGTTTTATTCAAACCCTACTATGAAAAATTATATAATTCATAATCGCGATTTAAATAAGTTGCACTGAGCACTTTAGGCACAAATATGTATCTCGAAAATTATTGGGTTATGAAAAAATGATTCACGAAAACTGAAAATAAAGTTGTAATTTTGATACCCCGTATCTTGGTTACTATTATGATTAGACTGACGTAAATTTACCTTTATATTTAATATTTATATTTTTACCAAAAAAATCTGCAGTATTACTGTGTTCCATTATAAATGGGACACTCTGTATTCACACTCTGAAACGGTGTATACTACATTGTCTAAATTTATCATGGTAATGTTTCCCATTTCGATCAAAATTGTAATTTATCCGGAACAAAGTATGAGAGAAACACAAATACCGAAATACAAATTGTTTTTCAAAGTAGAATGTTACGAATTGGTTTTAAATATTCTGGGATTGTTTTGTACGTTTTATAATATACACGCTGCAAAGATGTCCGTTCCAATTATCAAGTACGGTCGAGTGTATAAATAGAATGGAGTCCGAGGATGCTCGTAAATTGACCGGAAAGATAAAGTAGGGAAGATAAAGTGCGGAGAAGATGTAAACCGATGTCGAAAACACTTGGAAAACGCAATAAAAGGAGTCAATAAGAAAACAATCGGTTGATGTAGTCCCGGTGAAAAACGCAAAGAAAAGAAAGGTGATTAAAGAAAATTAGAGGGAACATTTTGACTTTCCAAATGAACGAGATTTACTGTCGATTTAAGGAAACTGGATAAAAAAATATGCGACCAAAAAAGTTTATTTGGAATTTGCTGTGTTATAACAGTATCTGTTTATTTAAATTTTCCATATCTGTGGGGAATTTGGCGACCTTCTTCTCTCTTAGTTTTTTGGTTAGTTGGTATAGTCATTACTATTACATAGGTACATTGGTAGGTATAGCATTACTATAGTAATTTTTAAAGTGGGTTGTCCTGAAAATAGTGTTTTGTTTTCATCTTTGTACATTTGCAACATATGTATATACGAGCAGATAGTACCGCCAATGTTCGTAATTTACTACCTTACATGACAGGAATAACAACATTGATTGAGCCCTGATGAAGGAGAAATAAAGCTCCGAAACGTTGGCAAAAATCGAATAGTTTGTTATTTATTCCTAGACCTACCACTAACCAAAAAACTAAGTATATATTTATGCTCTGCTAGTTTGGATATAATCGAGATGCTCGTTCTTCGTCATACGCCGTCAAAATAATCTATCCATCTAATTTGTGACTTTTGATGGCGAATGACTACGAAATAGGAATTTTTATCGCATGCTAGAAGTGTCTACTTTACTTTCTCATTTAATTTAAGCGTTTAGAACTTGTACTGCGACATATATGTAAGGTTTAAGGGACTATAGTACATACAGAAGGCTTTACTCGCGAAATACGCTCAACGAACGTAGTATGAGGTGGTACGACCATACACGAGATTTATAAGAGATACCCACAAACAAATAATAAGATATTGCACAGTTTCAGGTTTTGTCTACTGCGGCCAAGGGCAAAGATAGCGTTGCTGCACTGCACTTGTCGAATTTGCCAAATTAAAGTAACAAAGTAACCTAAACGACAGCCCATATTGAATATTTCAACCAACTTACTCATGATGAAATATTTATTCAATACATTTGAAAAATATAGCTATCATCCAATTTTATACACTTTTAGTTCAGAATTTTCAGGTGATTCAGACTTGTCTGATGAGTAGAGCTCGTAGGTTAATAGTAGATTCTAGGACCGGGTTTCACGCGACTGGAATATTGTCATATTTGCCCCATTAATAGTATCGTTAACCCCAAAGTTTAATTCCTATATATATCTACATAGTACAATCGTTGGTCAATAAAAAGAACGCCATTTTATGTAGTATTCCAGAATACAATCCGTCTGAAGTGTTCTGCGATCCACTTCAACCAAGGTCAAATCGCAAAGTTGAATTTAATTTGTACTTGTTTATTTGTACTTATTATTTATTATTTTTTCTGCGGTGGTCGATGCATCATCATATCATTCGTGTGCACGAAACGTCGAATAAGTTTGTAAAAATATCGGGCCAAAACATAGCCGCCACATGTTACGGTCGAGCGTTGGATAAACAATTTTCAGGAACTGACATTAAATGACAGTGAACTTCGTTGTACCGTATGTGACAGTGTACTGACGTGGCATGTAAAAACAACTGTTTTGCAGCACGTTACCACAGACAAACATAAAGTTCGTGTAAGTGATGGTACGAGTGCGCGAAACAGACAGACAATTTAACTTGGATTTAGTCAACATGACGGTAGCGTGTAATATTCCATTAGTAAAATTAGATGATCTCGAGTTCAGACAATGTGCTCAAAACGCTGCGAGTAGAAAGAACGGCAAAGTTAGTCTGTATGCAGAAACAACTGAGACGATTATACATAGCACCACTGTGTGAGGACATAAAAATTGGAACTGCACGATAAACCTCTATGGCTTAGTATTGACGAAACAACGTTGACTTCACAAAATATTGACTTGCCCACGTTGTGTCATATTGTGGATTTATTTAAAGGCAAAGAAGTGGATGTCTCCAATATACTTATTTACACCTTACTTATTTTAAATATAAGTACCTCACTTACGTCTGTAAACGTAACTGTAACGCTTAATTCCTGAACATATGGAATAGTTAATTAATAATTTATGGAAACTCGAGTGGCAGTACAGTCACGTCTGTGTTATAGCGTCGTTTACCGTGAGTATGCAAATTCTGTGTCTTGCGACAATAGTTCCTTTGCCGAATAGTTGGGCTACAATAATCACCCCACATGTACAAGGTATGACTTGTTTACTATTTCGTAACATTACTGATAGATATCGTGGAGTCGCCTCTGGTAAAGTAGGCATCCGAGCTCTACTGATCAGATCTCATCAAGTAGGCTAAAAAAAATATTTTATAAATATTTCTACCGCGCATCCTACGGCCAGGTGCAAAGCTACTTTTGGCGCACTGTATTTGACACCCCTCGCTTATTTTATAATGAAAAATAAATCACTTCTAAATGTCTCTCTCCCTCCTCCCGCAAGCATCCCATGCGTTACGCAACAAACGACACGATTGCTTCGTGGATCCGCGTTCGCGAGGCAATATTTCAGCGAGTGCCATAAACAGGAGGGGCGTCCGCGTCGTCGGCGTCGGTGTGCAGTAATAAATGCGGAGGCATTTCTCTTTTAAGGATCATCTTAACCTTGTCTTTATACCCGCCAGGAGATAAGTTATAGGGGCCCAGTAGTCGTACGGAGGCGGTGCGACGATCGTTCGCGCTCGCTAAATTGGCTGCGGACGATGACTCGCCTCCTCATAGTACTCGAGGGTAGCTACGCGTAGTGGCGTCCCCGGGAAGGGGGCGTAGGGCTACTTGTGTGAACCTGGCAACTGACTTCTCTTTTTATCATTCGATTGTATCCGGTTTGTACTCGTTTGTACCGCATTTAATTTCGTTTGTACCTTAATGGGGCAGAAATTGCAGGGAGCTATTACGTTTCGGGCTATATAATATATACTTTACAAACGGGCTTGTTTCTACCTCCTTAAAAACGTTAGGAGGTACAAACGAGGTATTCAATTATATGAAGGCGGGCTATCGTTTCCAAGGCGGTGCAAACGATTTCGTAGATATACAAACGATTTTAAAGAGGTACAAACGAGGTACGAATTCAATTATATGAAGGCGTGCTATCGTTTCCAAGGCGATGCAAACGATTTCGTAGAGTTACAAACGATTTTAGAAAGTAGAAACGATTTTATGAATACAAAATTTTTCATATGATGCAGTACTATAGTTTCCTAGGCCTTTGTTTCCTATTTACATTATTAGTCGTATATTTTTAGGGCCGTATACAATGTGTCTCCAAATAATATCAACATTGTATGGTTTCAGTTCAGTTGAGAATCATACGGAGTGTGCGCAAATATGAAATATGTGTTCCAACAAATACATAACTAATTCCGGCATTAGTTCAGAGACTGTTCCAATACAAACCGAATTAATTCCGATTTTTTCCGAATTCCGAAACGAGTTTTTAGCCAGTAAAAACATTCCTGCGGCTCATCAGCCTCCTTATTCGCCTGACTTGTGAGTCCTTGTGACTTTTTCTCTTCCCGTGAAGAAACCACCTCAAGGGACGTCTTTTTGGGACCATAGAAAATATTCAAACGGATGTAACCGCCGAGCTGAAGGCTATTCCAGTATATGAGTGAGTGATGGAAGCACCGTCTCCAGCGCAGAGTGGTTTTCCAAGGAAGTCATTTCGAAGGAGACAATACTGAATTGTAATTGTATTCGAATAAAAAAAAAATTGAAAAATCAGTCTCATTACTTAATTTACACAGCTCGTACATATATAAATATAATCTAAAAATAATAGTACTGGTGATGTCCATTAATTATGTAAGCTGAACTAACCAGATATAGAAATTTACTTGCAAATAACCCTGTTTTTTATTTCAAGAAACGACTTGCTCTAGTATTTTTTCAGAAGACGGAATATTATTTAACAAAACAGTGGTCGTTCCAATAATAATACCTAAGTTCGTTTAAAAATCACATATGTGAAGGCAATCTGACCACAAATAGTTATCAGATTATCAGGTAATTTATTGATAACTTGATTCAGCCGAGACTTTGTCAAATGTGACATATAAGTAGTCTAAATAAATAAGCAAAGAATTATTAAAATCGTCAAAACCATCACGGTGTTATAGGTACATTATTATGGTACTGCTTACTAACATCACTGGTGCTATAGGTACACTTCTTTTAGGTTACCTTTGTAAATCTATAACTCAAAAATTATATTTTTTTTATCAGGATTTTCCCGTAGATCATATTTATTTGTTACTTAACCTATAAAGCTAACGTACTTAACTGAAGTCCTACATAACTCTTTTCTTAATACTCCCCCAAGTTAAGGTCTCCCTACGCCGCTGGTTACGTACCAAGATGCATTATAGGCAAATACGAGGTGTGGCTATTAAATAACTGAACTTCTGTCATAACACTTTTTATTCGTTACCAATTACAGTAGCAACTTTTTCGCCTTCAATGAACTCCCCTTGGCGATCTCTACACCGCTCCATGCGACTTTTCCAGTGTTGAAAATAGCTGATTCAGAACCTCCGTCGCTTTTGCTTTAACTGCTTCCACACTTTCGAATCTTGTCATTACAAGTAATCACCGTGTCTAACAAGCCTGGATTAGGCGTCAACGTTATTTAGAATATCAGAGCAAATGTTCATTCTTGATTCCTTTTGCTCGGGAGTAAGGAGTTTTGGCACCATTTTTGCACAAACTTTGCGCATGTTGAACGATTCATGCAAATTCTGGCGAACACATTCTTTGTTGATTCCTATTATTTCAGCAAGCCCTCGGATGCTTAGACGGCGATCTTCGCGGATTAATTTACCAATGTTTTCGTCCGTGTTTGCCGGGGGGGGCCGTTCGGGGCGTGGATCGTCTTCGGTCGTTTCACGTCCCTCTTTAAACCATTTAAACCATTCAAAAACTTGCGTATAATATAAACATTCATTCCCGTACACTTCTTTTAACATTGCATAAGCTTCTGTAAAAGTTTTCCCCAGTTTAACAAGAAACTTGAGATTAACCCGTTGCTCCATCTGTTACGTCAGATTACTACAGTCAAACTGAGCGATCCACTGGCTTGTCCAGTGATCTCAGGGTGGGGAAAGTATCACCAGACACAGTTCTGTTCAAACTTGTCGCGACACGCTCGCAGCGCGCTGGTAGCAGCATCAGTTTTTTATATTTAAAATTAATCGGTTATTTAATAGTCACACCTCGTATATACTTCATCATTTCGCTTTGGCGATTGTTCTCAGAAGGGTCTCAATCGTAGGATAAATATGTCTTCTACCCATTTAATCCTACTCCGAAACATTAATTTTTATGTAGGCGTATAATGTACACGACAATGCATTACACGACTCTGCTTTATGACGTAAGTTCTTCCTTTCAATCTCCCGATTCTGTTGTGCTAACGATGTTAAATCGACAGATGATGCAGGCATCATGCCTTGAAAATCACATCTTAGAGATAAAAAGTTTTTTTATCTCTTAAAAAGTTTTTTAGAGATAAAAACTATTTTTCAACCAAGCTACAGTACCAACTGACGAAAAATAATTCTCTTTACATTTTCATTGCATTTAAAAATAGGTTCCAATTTCCAGAACATATTTTTTTTTAAATGAGAGACTTATAAGTCGAGAAAAATTTACAGTTAATATAAAATTGTTACTTACGTCAACAATGATTCAGTTTAATTATTGTTTTTGTATGTAGTTATATTGTTTAATATCATACCATTGTTTACTGGTTATATTGCCCAATATATTGACGAATATGGAAGTGAATTAAAATTTAGAACCCTAGTAATTAACATATGTAGGTATATAACAATTGTTACTTTGAAATTTTTGAATATTTTTGAAAAACTGTTTTTAGTACCCATTTGAATTAATCGGACTGCATTACTCAAAATGTCTCTTCTTCTTCAATGCTATTCTGGATTTTGGTGTTTTTTTTATATATATGTAGGGGACAATCCGCGTCAACCGGATCAGAGCTACGACCAAAATTTGAAGCAACCAAAAAAACCGACCAAGGGCTCATTTTAAAGCTTAAAGCGTCTACTTTCAAATGCCGAGTGCGCCTTTGAAAAAATCCAATATGACGTCTCCAATATGGCGGTCGGCTCGAGAAAAATCGAGTGTCTAGCGAAAAAAGCTTGTAAAAATCAAAATTCGCAACAGATCGGGTCGTTTTTTGGCTCAAATTGTAGCTGATGGATGCCCCTAAAAAGCTGGTGTGGTAGGTTGACAAACTCCGACGAAGACTTTTATACGAGTATGTATATGTATGAATAATTGTCGAAATAATAGCAGTGTCTTACAATTTTTCGCCTAAACATTGTTTACTTTACCATGTCACGAAGTTCTCTTACTATTACTTTATAATTCCATACTTCTATATATCTACTTTTATAAGTCCACTGAATATAACAAATTTAACATATAAAATAGGGTTGACAAAATAACAGCAGTAGTTAACAGAACAACAAAAAAAATGTATCCTTTAATACATAATTACATAAATCAATGAAAAACTTAATATTTGACGTTGTATTTTCAATTTTTTATTAGTGCTTTACAATGATAAGTACTGAATTAATTACTCCCTTTCAGTGTTCTTCCCAATTTTAATATAATTTAATTATTCTCTATGATTTACGAGTATTAGTTACATCTCTCCACACATTTTCGATAGAATTTTGAGTCAAGTGACTATGCAATCCACACCAGTGGCGGCTCGTGGGTGTGTTATATGGGTGGGCACAGGGTGTGTCAGTAGGATTACTTTTACTGACACTTCAGAATTTCAATGAAAAATTCTTTTATACTAAAATATAGACTTTCATAAGAATAATTTTTTGGGCTTTGGTAGCTTTTTGAAATAATATTTAGTCACGAATATTGAGGGCTTAAATATATTAAAGTAATGGGTGGTAACATGTGAAAAAAATTTGATATAGGTGTCTTACCGTTATTTGTAGAGGAAATCAGCTCGCCTGTCCTTATTGTTCACAAAAATGTTAATCGTCTTTTCATTAAAGTCCCGGATTTGTTTCACAAAATTTAATACAATTAATTATTTTGTTTAAAATATTTTTCATTGTGACGTTATATTTTCACGATAAGCACTATCAAGCTGTTGCCTTATGTCTACCTTTCCCAACACACTAAAATCTAAGATGTTATGTAAATGATTTTCATTCATGTTTTTTTTTGCTCGTTCATTTAAATGTTTTAAATCACTCACCCCTTCTTGAGTGCATGCACTTTGGTTGCCACTCCACTAAACAAATAAAACAAAACAGTTTGTTTCTTTTAGGACACCCACATAACCACTTAAATCTGTCGTAGACACTACTATTAAAATTTCGTGAATAATTTCGCGATTTTCCTACGTCTGTTTTGGAAATAATCAAATCGGGTATCGGCCTTCCTAACCGTTTAATTTCCGTTCGGATCTCGTATGTAATATCTTTATTAGTCAATAAAGAGTCCACCGAATTCATTTTGAAACGTTTCACAATCAAAAACAATAAAAACACACTTCTCAGCGAAGAAAATAAACAATCACTAAAAAAGGTCACTCAACAAGTGTGACCCGTTCGGCTGATTTTCGAACGATTTAACGACGTCTGTCTGCTGCAGTCGTCTCCAAATATTACCAGTCACCGAAAAAGCCCGATTAAAAACTAGGGCTGGGAAACTGTGTGCTCTCGCCCACGCGCGCGAAATGCGAGAATTCAGACTACGGTGGCTCGGTGCTCGATCGATAGTCTGTCATATATATGTGGTAAAAATCATTATATGTGGTATAAAAGGAATTATAATTAGAATATGAATAATTTGTCGTATACAATGAATTGATATTATTGTAACAGTAATTTATAGTAAATTAACACAAAAGAAATATTTTCTATTGAAATTTGGGCTGGGCACGTGCCCCTGTGCTCTTTATCACCAGCCGCCACCGATCCACACCAAATCCTCAACCCGGGTTGTCAAAAAACATTTGCATGATATTTTGCCTCTCATACTTTAGGTCGTTATCTTGTGGAAAAATCCATTAGATTGGGTTTTCCTACTGCATAAAACATCATGATTTTGAAAATATTCACATAAACAAATTGATTCACGATGCTTTAATTTTGTGATCAGGATCTAGAACATAAGCTACCCCAACAATAATCGTGCCTGTTCCCTATTGTTTTTTTGTCTCTATAGTATATTACGGCAAATATGTATGTAGTACCTCCTGGTCTTATTGCATGTAGCCGTCGACATATAAAACTAAATGGTTAACCATATTGCTTTGAAACTGCTGCTCGCATTTAACTGTGAATTCCAAATTATACAAAATTACCAAATTAAACAAATAGCATTTTTTCAGGAAACGCAAACGACGCGATGCAGTTACCTTATGCACCTACGTCGATTCAGAATTAGGATTCTAATTTGAATGCCCGAGGGTTTTCCTTTATACCAGCACGGCCGTTCTTCTCGTTGAATTCTCGTGCACAGTCTCGGCTACGCGACGAAACGTATTGAAATCTCCCTCCGGGTTACGTCGTATTTATTTTTATTTAGTAGAAATAAAAGACTTTCCATTTCGTCCTTTATCCCCTGGAATATATACGTTTATTCTCGCGAGCAGTTGTTATAGCTACTAAAATTTCGAACATTCCACAGCTCCACAAATATATTAAATAATATAATATATAGAAAATATTTTTCCTGGGACCTGACCTACCTTACTGTATGTAATCGACCATACTGAAACTGAATCCCATGTCCAAAAAATCCCATCATATCAGGTTTCTTTTGTGCCCTCAAAAAATAGGCTAAAAATGATAAAAAACACATCAAAATAAAAACCCAAACAAACTCCATAACCCCATAACCGACAACCCAAAACCCAATAACCCTATAACCCTAAAACAAACAGACGAGCATTATCACAGGCGGACAGCAGACGATGGATAGAACTAAATAATCATATCATAGTTTCTCCCATTCATTCTTAATAGTAATTAGTTAAATTTTTTATTTATTTATACAACTTTTGTTACTCCTGAGAGACGAGGGGACCTCACGAAAGCACCCCATATCGGGAAGGGCGAGGAAACTTCACGTGAATAAGGCACCCCAATGGGAACAGAAGACTGCTATGTCCATGTCGTTCTTCCTGGGTTTGGCATAATGTAGGTTTTGTAGCGAGAAATACCCCAACCTCAGAATGTCACATTTTATTCGAGTATTTGGTAATGAGGTTTGGTTTAAAGTTTAATGATTTATAAGCTTTAAAGAGCATAGTTGTTTAAAATATACTGAATTTCGCGGTTTGAACGCTCATAACCCTCTTTCTCACTGGGTTATGGGGTTATTGGGTTTTGGGGTTTGGGGGTTATGTGGTTATGGGGTTATAGAGTTTGTTTGGGTTTTTGTTTTGATGTTGAGTTTTATCGTTTTTAGCCTATTTTTTGAGATTACAAAAAAACCTGACATGATGGGATTATTTGGACCTCGGATTGGGTTTCAGCATGCTCGATATAGTATGGTAGATCAGGCCCCAGGAAAAATATTTTCAATTTTTTTTTTTTTTTTTGAGCTGGGTTCTTATTTATACAGTGCATTAAAAACGTCTCGAAAAAAAATGCATATGATTCCTCGAACACGTTAACTTTTATGCATGAATTCCTTCATCCTCAGATGAGTTTGGCAAAAACATTACTACAACGTTTCGATGGCATAGTCTCTTCTTCAGTTTTCTTAATGGAACCTTATATTCCTACGATATGCGGCACGTCTATTATGTCTAATAAATACCATCATTAGCTTCGCATCTTTAACTTGACTGTGTAGTGGAGACAAATTGGAATTTGGATATCAACAATGGCGAACAACTAAATGAACCCTTTGCAGCGTTGGTACAGCCGAATAACATCAAAAAAGAGGGTACCCGGTGATTACCAAACATTAATGTACAGTTTGTCGAAGAGTTTTAGTCCATCTGAGATGCATCTCTTTCTTTGTCTAAAATTATATTTGCCTCTCACTCACAATCAGTGTGGCATATGGGTGTGGTAATATGTATCACATATTACTATAGAACTCTTAATTTTTATATATTAAAATTGCAGTACCTACCGATTGTGCCAGTATTAATAATGAATGAATGAATGAATGAATGAATGAATGAATGAATGAATGAATGAATGAATGAATGAATGAATGAATGAATGAATGAATGAATGAATGAATGAATGAATGAATGAATGAATGAATGAATGAATGAATGAATGAATGAATGAATGAATGAATGAATGAATGAATGAATGAATGAATGAATGAATGAATGAATGAATGAATGAATGAATGAATGAATGAATGAATGAATGAATGAATGAATGAATGAATGAATGAATGATGAAAATTAGATTTGTCATTTATACAGTACAAAAAGATGCTTATTGCTCATGCTCCCAGTCCACAAAAAAATTATATTTATTTTTATTTGTAGTATTTGTTAATTAATATTATCGTATATCTGATACACCAAAACCGAGTTTTGTGTTGATAAAACGGATTAAACGATATTTAATTATTAATTAAACGGATTAACGAATTAAATATTGTATTTTACTATTTCCATACATAATTTTAAAACTACTGATCGCAGAACCCCCACATAAGGTATGTCATGGATATCCGCAAAACCAATAACTTCTATTTTCTGATACAAAAATGGAGGTTTCTATTTCAGAAAACTGAAAATGACACTAAGACCTGAAACGTTGTGATAATAATTTTGCCAAATCCTATTATCAATAAAACAATTTATCAACAAGTGTCCGAGAATTTTCCTGTAAAATCGCTGATCACGAAATTATAGAATTTTTCTCGAAAATTTTGTAATATACTGTAATTTATAGCATACGAAAGGCTTCTCAAGAAATCTGTGCGTTATCTTTTTTCGCGGTCCTAAAGACGTTTCGAGTTCCATTGTTATACTCGCGTCAGCCGATAATGAAAAGCTTCTTGATGCCCTACAAAGCCTCGTATGATAAATTGAACGTAGTTTGAAATTGCAGCGCTTAAAAGTCACTCTTCACGATATAGCAATATTGTGCGGTACCTTTTATGGCGTCATATTTCAGCTTGAAATATAATTCTGCTAGACGTAAATTTATAAATGTGATTAACGATCTTGTCAACCAAAAACTGATACTTATTAGGTTAACACCCTTTCCTCGAGCCCGAAATATAAAGATTGTTGTCGCTAGAAAACAATATCAAATTTTCCTTCAAAATCTATAAAGGAATACAGTAATTTGGTAGACTAGTAAGAAGTCCTCAATACGCATTGATAATATCTATTATATGAGATACAGAATGCCCAATAAGTAAGTGGCAATATTCTAGGAGCGTAGGTACAAGGGAAGTAAAAATAAAGTTCTTCATATATTTTGTTTTCTTCTACAGTGACATTACGCTGCAAACAAATACCTTAAACTTTATTTTTCTGCCAAGGCCTTTAATACTTATGTAGGTTTTAATAATTTTTGGGCTTTTCATGTGTACTGACTTAAACAAAAAAGGTTGATATATTTGACAGGCGTCAAATCAAAAAAAATTATTTCCTTGGCATTTTAGTAAAGAAAAGATACTCTTTATCGGTTTCGAAAAAATGAATGGTTTTTGAGATAATTTTTATATAAAGAACTTAACCTTAATGTATCATATTCAGCCACGATATTTTTCCCAATAAAATTGTAATAATTGTGGGAGAATATGAAACATAAGGGTAAAGTTATAGAGCTCAACCATCTCAAAAATCGGTCTTTTTTGGACTCTGATAAAGAGAATGTACTTACTCTTCTTCAGGCACCCTTATTTAGTAAAATTTTCAAGGAATCCGAAATTGATTTTTGAGTTCAATATTTGACTTCTCCTTAATGCGGTCCTGTTAAGCTCTGCGATTTCTCGAATCTAATTAATACCGATAAAATTGGTGCATCACTACCTGAGATCAACAGTGGGATAAAGCTAAACTCTTTCTTTTTAGATAAATTGCATTTCTGTGTTAGAAATATCGAAATCAAATATTGAATTAATTTATTTTGATGACATGAATAGAAAGAGTTACTATATTTTAAATTGACATAAATATTACCTACATAGGTATTGATTTTCACATTATAATCAAAATCGACTTTTTCGGGTTTATCTCACTGTTGCTTTCAGGTAGCGATATTATGAAGGTATTGATAACAAACGATAATACAAATATTATGTAACTTTACAGATTTTTAATTTTTATTATACGGTAAGAAATGTTTTTACGCTGTACAAAATATTTTCAAACAAATCTGTTACTTATTAAATAATGAATACATATTTTTCTGAGTGTGTAATAAATAAGTACAAAAACAGGGATATAATAGACATCACTTTTTCAGTCACAAAGTTCCAAATTACCCGTACTAAATTACAAAAACAAAAAAAAAAACGCATACACTAGATAGATCACCCGCCGTAAAATTTAGCGAACCGCTTAGCGCGTCCTTTTTGCCGCGTTTCCGAATCCGGAAGAATAAAAGGACCTTCGCTGATTGAAAGAGCAGATACTCCTCCGCGCCTGTGACGTTCAATTTGCGAATTAACGCGAGGATCATGATCGGTCGCGCTGATTCCGCCGGCCGAGGGGGTCGCGAGGAGGACGCCGCCCCCATCTCGGGCGTCTGTCCGTGTTTTTGCAATTTAGGAGAGGATTACCCGCGACCTGGATCTCCGACGATCGAGATCTCATTATAAGCTGTGTAAAAATGAGGTGGGGAAATACTGCGTGAGAAATAATTAAAATTTTTGCCGATGGGAGAATCCTGAAAATTCGCAGAACATATTACGAAGGGAAATAAGATAGGGTAAATGTGGGAGAGACGCCGCACTTTGTTAGAATGTGCAATAACTCCCCTTAATAATGCAATAAAGACTAGTTAAAATAAGACCCATACTTTAGAAACATTTATTCAAGAAACGGAACATAACACAAGTGGTTATGGCAAGAAATAAACAAATAAAAAAATATTTTGTTGTCATATACAGGAGGCCAACTCTCCTACATGCTATGGGTGAGTTACCGCATATCTAGAGGGAGAGATGGCTTATAGGAAATAAGATTAAATTATTTTTTTCACTTGAGCCTTCTTCAATAAATACTTTCCACATGGGTTCCATGCAACTTCGAATGCTCTACAAGTTTCATGTAACCAACGTTTGCATCGTGTATACTCAATTCAGTCTGATTTTGACATAGTTTCTATATTTCCAAAGTTCGAGACTCCGCATTCATTTTCCTCAATATCCACACAGACGCATTCATTTTCCTCAATATAAGTAATATCGCTACTTTAGGAATGAGCTGAATGAGCTAGAATATTTCTACTTCAGATTCAGATAATAAGGATGATTGCTTCTTTTATTTTCGTTTTAACACTTTAGATACAGATTTAACTTGGCCCTTTTTGTCCGTATTAAGGACAAAATTTTATTCAATGTACGAGTATATACAAATTATTATTATTATATATTTTATGTCTTTTATACAACTTGGGTTAGTTAAATGAACTGCCGGTTGTTTTTTTGCGTTTTGTAATATTAGAAAGCACAGGTACGGGCGATATTTGTTGAATCAATTTTCCTGAGGTAAGTGGTCGAAGTTGATGGTTGAGGTTCTGAATTGTTATTGGAGGAACTTTTGCATTATCGAATCTGATTGAGATTGCTTTAATCTCGGATTTAGTGCATGTTTTTCTCCTTCCTCCAAACTGTGTAAAGCTTCGGTTACACTGGTTTTAGGAGAGGACGGTTAACCTCCCATAACTTCTGTATTAGTTAACTGAGTCTTCTATCCCACAATACTTTGCAGCGTCTCTCTCCAATAGATGGGAGAGACGCTGCACTCAATTTCTTATAGCTGTTTAATGCCATAGCGATCACGGTGTAGTTAAACATAATATTAATGATTATATGTCTAATCACAAATAAAAATACAAGCGAATATAAACTGCACCGGTGCTTTGCCCAATATTTTTTGAAGCCACTGAAAATTTTTTAGCCACGCCTGAACAGTGTTTTTTAAATATTCATTAACGTAAACGTTCGATTTGCATGTAAGTGACTTACAGTGCACGGTTATGCATCAACTGACTATAAGTAAGCGAAATTACCGTTGAAACTATAACAGTAGTTCCAAATGGTCCTTGCGTCTTCTCTCCCACTGCAGCATATCTCCTACATTTACCCTATATGTACATATAATATAAATCGTCACGTTTTTATTATTTAATTTTGATAATATACGTTAAGGTGTGCAACATTGTTGGATTTTAATATTTTTTTAACGTGATATCTGAAGAATAACACAGCTACACAAAAAAAATCATGATCCTGGATATTGACCTCAGTATCCCCATGTATTTTTCGACGCTGAATTCGAATTCAACCCCAAAATAGTCAATACACCCTCAATATTTTGAGATAGGGGTAAGAAATGAAATTTTGACAAAATACGCAATTTTTATTCCATGAACTGATAACAGGGGTTTTCGAGGTTGCTGATTTCAAATTTCAACATGGCAAAAGCAGGAAATGTACCCTAGAGGTGAAAATCGTGTATAACAGGAGTTGAAGGGGGTGCGAAAATGTTTAGAGCAAGCGCACAGCAGCTAAATGGTTGATTGGTGATAAGGAAACCAATACAGCATTTTACACAAACAACAACAAAAACTTACACAACAAAAATAACAATAATAACAACAACAAAAACAACAATAATAACAACAACAAAAACAACAACAATAACAAGGACAACAACAATAACAAGAACATTAACAATAACAAGAACAACATAAAAAACAACAAGAATTAGAAGAAACAAAAATTAACAATGTTACCATTATATTTAAAAAAAAAGTGGCCTCAGCGAAAGGAATTCGCAATCGGGCAAAATACCATCATAGAAAGTCGGTTAGTTGGAAAGTACTATCATAGTAGTCGGTCACAATAAAATACTGCTTCCACGACTTCATATCAAACTTGGCGTAAATAATTATTTTGTCACATAAACATTTATGCACCCCCTTCAACCCCTGTTATACTCGATTTTCACATTTCCTGCTTTTGACATGTTGAAATTTGAAATCAGCAACCTCGAGAACCCCCCGAAATATATTCTTGGAATAAAAATTGCGTATTTTGTCAAATTTTCATTTCTTACCCCTATCTCAAAATGTTGAGGGTGTATTGACTTTTTTGAGGTTTGATTCGAATTCAGCGTCGAAATATACATTGGTATACTAAGGTCTAGGTATACTCATTGGTATACTAATATCCAGGATCATGACTTTTTTTGTGTAGCTGTGTAATTTGTGCAAGTTGACAGAATTATCACTTTAAGGTGTGCGCTTGGGTCGTCCCACTTTTATTATAATTAGGGTGGGGCAATAAATAAGCATTTAGGTGACTATCACAGCTGTTACAGATTCATCTTATGACCCTGGAGTTAATTTTTTATGTTTGTCCTTTTGAGACAAACTTTTGAAAGATTTGTTTTATTACTGTTAAAAACAAACCTAAAACTTTAAACGTGTTTTCCCCAAAATCAATCTTTTAGAAGAACCGCTTAGTGGTGTGCACGATATCTTGAGAACTATGAAATAATTTTCATGAAATTTGGTATATCGTGTGTTTATCAGACATCGGCCAGTTATGGAAAATGACAAATAGAAGTGAGATGACAGATAAGAAGTAACCGTATATGCATCTATGTTAATGTGCGAATAAGACAGACCCTCTCACCACCTATGCTAGTCGTTAGAAAGAAAAAGTGTATAATTTGTATTTTTTTTACAACCGGGTAATAAATCGTAACACAAAACCATGAACCATGCTGTTTCTGGGAGTTTTCCGAGGATTATTAAAGTGGCAGGATCTTGTAAATTGTAGTTAAAGCACTCAGACATTTTACTATTGTCATAATTCAGAAAGTGTGAATGGAGGTTTTAGTGTTTCTTTAATTCCAGATCAAATTCTTAAAGACGTTTTTAAATCTTGAAAGACGAAATAAAATCTTAAATGATTAATCTGAGTATGAGCTTTACAGTGGATTGTTTGAATTTAGACATTCCACTACTTTTAAAAATACATTAAATTTAAAAATACGTAATGAAATGTTGTGTGAATATTTTTTGTATCTGGATATTTTTTTATAGACATATGCTCTGAATCAATTACCATTTTCCGCATGATTTTGTAAAGCATAAGAATAATCTTCCTCTATAGATACTTTCGAAAAGACGATTTACTGGAAAATTCGTCTTACTTGCGTCTAGGAATGTTACCTATTCGTGGGAGTTTTAACCGTTAAAAAGTTTGAGGATTGTGAAATAGTTTTAGCGTTTTAGCTGCGGTTGTCTACGTTTGAAATATTACAGAATATTTTCCGCAAAACGCCACACCGGTCTTATTATTAAAAAGGTGTATTTCAAAAAGTTCGTCCAAGTTCCAGTGCGGTATAACAACTCGAGAAAGCAAAACTGTGACGGCAAGAAGAGAAAATAAAAAATCTTCGGAAAAGTACTCTGAATTGTATGTTTAATTAGTTTAAGTAAAATATCAGTCGTTAATAGACATCTTAGTTTTTGTGATGAATTATAGTCTCCCTTATTCACTATCTTCTATTAAAATAATGCGATTCTGTCAAGTTAAAGAATAAACACAAATTATTGTTGTTGTATACTTGTATAGTAAATAAAGGGTATCGCAAAATTTACGCAAGGTTTGAATTAAATAGAAAACACTAAAATAGCACATCGGGCAAATTACCTCTACGGCTTTGCTGACACATACGCACTCTTTTGTCGAAATTTTCCATGACCATTTAGCATAAATATGGTTCAGTTTTGTTGATGCAGCGTTGAATCTCCTCCTTCGATGCACGGGTGGATGTGGGCTTGTTGACAAAGACCTTTGACTTCAAATATGAATACTCCGTAGAATGAAATCCAATGGTGTTCCAATGCAATGGAAATGTCTCATGCAATAATTGAGTTCACATCAATAACCAATTTAGGCATTAAGAACTCGATTATCGTGTCGTGATATCAAGCACCAGTAACAGTACTTGACCAGCCTCATTTCCGAAGATGTATGATACCTCCAATGATGCCTACAATGACGCCTCCAGCTCAAAATCTGCACCAGACAGTGAGACACATTTGTGGATGCATTTGTTTTTCGACAATCACATGTGGGTTCGCTCAACCCCAAATGCGGCAATTTTGACGAATAACGAAGCCATCGAGGTGAAAATGAGCGTCATCGCTTAGGATGATTTCGTTCAAAAATCAGCATTCACTTGTTCAATAACCCATTTAACGAACTCTCTTCGCTGTGCATGATAATTAGGCTGAGGTTCTTGTGTCTTATGAAGTGAACTTTGTAAACATGGAGACGCAGATCTTTAGTGAGTATACACCGTAGAGAGCTTCTTGAAATTTGTAATTCTTGTCCACAACGCCGAATCGATATTCCTGGACTTTCACCAACACTCTCACGCACTGCTTCGATATTATAATTTCAACGGCCTGGTATTGGACGGTCAGTGTGTTTAGCGTCTCCAATTGATCCAAGCGTATCTTTGAAGCGTCTCCCTTAATACTTAAATTACTCTCGTCACAGCTGACGAAGTTAAATTATGGGACACCCTTTATAAACTTGCTCTAGGTATCTAAATAATTTGTCAAAATGTAGCTTCCTCGACAGTTTTCCCAATACAAGACATTATGAATTTTATTTAAGATTTGTTTACATACTCATACAATGTCACTGTTTTATCGTTCTGTACAGGACTATTTCCTACAGTATAACTGAAATGTTTTGTTATTCATCAGTTTGCGACTTCAACAATTATTTTTAGCATATGTACATCAACCACTGCTATCCTTAGATGCACATATGAATACATGAATGAATTATATACAACAGTGGAAATTATATTGCTTCTATCTTCTTTTGTGCCGTGTGAATAGCATTTCGTACACAATGAAACATTGCACTGTAGGGCTGTTAGTTATAGTCTAAGAGCTGGTAGACATTTTTGGGAAGGTATTTGAGGCAATGTGAAAAGTTGCTCAAAATTTCCTTTAGTGTTACCTAAATACAAAAATTCAGACCTGGCTGATGGGTTAGGGGGCTTAAGCGACCATTAAATTTTTCAAGAAGCGAAATAGTTTTTGAAAAAAATGTTCTTGAGGCACATTGAGATTTTAACATTTTAAAATTTAATATTTAAAGAGTTGAAAAATCAAAAAGCCACGTCATTTAACCGGGTCAAAAAGTTTGCCAGACGCTTGCAAAATTAATTATTCTTCAAAAAAATCAAAAAATGTACTTGAGGCACTTTGAAATTTTTGTAGGGTATTATTCGTGACAAAAAATAGTTATTTACAAAAAGACAGGTCGTTTCGGTGGGACATTTTACCCGCCAGGTGAGTGAGAATGTTCAACGTGAGGGGGAGTGAGTAGTGCGGTGCGCAAGTTGAAATGGGAGAGAACGCGTATATCGGCAGCTGTCTCAAGAGGAAGCACGATGCAGTGTGATTGGCTCCCGCAAAATCACGTGATTAAGAGCATTCGTGCGGTCGTTTGTAAGAATTTTGGAGTATTTAAAACGTTCTTAGTCGTAATTTTGTTATTTTAAAACTTTTTGACTACGAATAACTAACATTATTTATGGCTATATTAAATAAAAAAAAAAACAAACAAAACAAAATAATACCATACCTTGTGGGGAAAGAGGCACATCAGAATTTCTAGATGAAGTGTCATGATATTTTTTTCATTAAAGCTAGGAAATGTTTGTAACAATGGGTATGATAACCGTCTTTTAAGTTGGAATTGGTTGGTAAAATAATGTCTTTATATTTTAACCCATATTTTTTTCTAATGTCCAACACTTCATTACTTTTTTTCAACGTCCTCTCATTAAAAATAATTATTTTTTCAGTGTCTTTTGTGCAAATAACACACACTTTTTTTACACAATTATCACTATCCATTGCAAATAATCATCGACAAAAGAGGACTTTTATAAAAACACGTGTTTGATAAATACGTTGCAGTATACGACAGAACGTTTTAAATACTCCAAATTCTTACAAACGACCGCACGAATGCTCTTAATCACGTGATTTTGCGGAAGCCAATCACAGTGCATCGTGCTTTCTCTTGAGACAGCTGCCGATATACGCGTTCTCTCCCATTTCAACTTGCGCACCGCACTACTCACTACCACTCACGTTGAACATTCTCACTCACCTGGCGGGTAAAATGTCCCACCGAAACGACCTGTCTTTTTGTAAATAACTATTTTTATTCACGAATAATATCCTACAAAAATTTCAAAGTGCCTCAAGTACATTTTTTTGTTTTTTTCTGAAAAATAATTAATGTTGCAAACGTCTGGCAAACTTTTTGACCCAGTTAAATGATCTGGCTTTTTGATTTTTCAACTCTTTAAATATTAAATTTTAAAATGTAAAAATCTCAATGTGCCTCAAGAACATTTTTTTCAAAAAATTATTTCGCTTCTTGAAAAATTTAATGGTCGCTTAAGCCCCCTAACCCATCAGCCAGGTCTGCATTTTTGTATTTAGGTAACACTAAAGGAAGTTTTGAGCAACTTTTCACATTGCCTCAAATACCTTCCCAAAAATGTCTACCAGTTCTCCTACTATTATAGTATGTGTTGTATACTCACGTCTATATAGGTACTCTAATTTTACAAGAAACTTGCAATTCACTCGCAATGCATTTTTGAAAATAAAATATTAACAGTTTTGGTTATTTATTCATTTCTCATTTTGTATTTAATTAATTAATCTGTTATAATACGATCGTAGGTACTTGTTCTTGTAATCGTGTTGAAAATATGTACACTATTTTTTGTTGTTATGTGTATATAAAATATAAGTGATGACAGATACATAATTAATGCTGAAATTAGTATATTAACTGAAAACACGAACTGCTAATGGAATGGCTTTTATTGACATCATTTATATATTCTGGAAACTTTATAAATGCAAAATATTTCAGTCAGGACTCTTCATCAACGGTCCTGATTCAAAATGCAGCACCGAACTTCCAAGACTTTGTCGTAAGGAATTTTCGTGGGACTGTTTACTAGACACTGCCTCATCTCATGAAGATCATCTGATACTTGTAGGATGTATGGAGAAGATGAGGAAAGTCCCTCCACATTCTTTGTCTCTACCCGGTGAGCGGAGGAGGAGCCCCCCTCCCCCTCCCACACACGAAAAAAAATAACAACTCTGTTCAAATTCAAAAAAAGAAATGTAAAACACTACCTCATCTCCATGAAAAAATTTTAGGTGCTGTTCGAAGTATGTAGCAAAACGTGGAGGGCAATTTTCAACAAATTTCGTAATAAAACGTTTATTTTGAAATGTTTTTTCAGTTAAGATACCCGTTTTTATCTCTTTTTGTCTTTATATTAACCGATATTAGGGTTGCCGTATAAATGTTGCTGGGATTTGAACTGTGGACATCAGATTCAAAGGCAAAAACTATTACACCAAACTGCATATAGCTCAGATTGTCAAAAATTTGTTTACATATATCTGAAAAAAAAATAGGTACGGTTTTTTCCACAGCCAACTTGATGTCAAATTTATTTGAACGCTCATTAGTATTGACAAAACTATAACGTCTCCCATTGAGGGATAAACTCCTTAAAGGTTTCCATGTCCGTAGATTCTATCGTAAACTCGATTTTACTTCAGAAAATGTAAATCATAAACTAAAAGCTGTAACTGTAATGCCTGTGCCTGCTCTACTATGCTAATAAGTGTGCACTCAGAGCTCTCGCATGCGAAACGAGCAAGCACCTATTCGTATCAAAACCATCTTAGGATATTTATAAACAGGCATATAAAATTAGAATTTGACTTGGAATTAATAATACTCCGAAACAAAAAATTACGTGGAAGATTGTAAGCTGCTTACTACTCATTCCAGATTATCTTGAATGTTGAAATTTTAACTGTACTTAATGTTTTCGAATATTAAACTTATTACAGTACTAAAACTAATATTAAACTTAATATAGAATTAGAGGTTTACGAAGTAAAAAGCGAATATAGAGTTCGTATTAAAGCAGGTTGACTTATTATATTAGACTTTTATATTTTTAAGATATTATTAGATATGAAGGAATATTTAAATGCCATTCAGTCTATTATAAAATATAGTTTGACACGGTGCTTCCACACAAAACTATAAAGATATAATCCAATATCATTTTAAAAGTTTGTCAAAGGAAGTTTCGTAATCTAAATACATTTTTAGACTTAAAATAACAAATCTATAACTTCTCTGTAAAAGAACCATTATAACATAAGGTTCTGATTTAATATATAATATATCTCTATTTAATTGTGATTTGTGATTCAGAAAAATCTTCAAAAAACACAATCCTTACAAAATGTTTCAAAACATTCTGAGAATTTTATAATATGTACAAGGTGTCTGGAAAATGCGTGTACAATATAACAGTAGAGATTCTTTGACCCAAAAGAAAACAATTTAAGCTAACTTGCATAGAACCAAAGTTGCTTTGTTTAGCTGGTAGAGGGCGACATTCCCGAAAAATGTTTATTTTTTGTTAATAACTATACGCGGACTATTGATTTTGACCATTTTTGGAATATTCCACTGGGACTCCAATAGATACTGACTGGATAAGATGTTTGGTGAATAAAAGATAATTTTCGAATGACTATTTGTTCAGACAGTATTAAAAATAGTAACTAGAATTGGTAGGAGGAATTGTGCAGCAGTAATGCATCTGTCGTTTAAAAATTTTAAATTAAATTTCACATATATATCTCCAAATTAGTCGCATGCTCTTATTTTTAGCAATTATCATGGTAACGAAAATTTTCGTTCTGCTGTGTACCCCAAATGTAATTACACTGGAATTTTTTTATCAAATGTTGACGCGTCATCAAACTGACGTTTGAATGGTTCTTCACCTCACAGTTAAATCATCACTGTTAAAAATCAGTACACTTAAATAATCACAGTTAAGTCATAATCACAGTCATCACAGTTAAAATACTCAATAAACTTTATACATACTACAAAACTTTTCTGTGGGCATGCTCTACCTACTTCGTAATACAATGTTTCATATTGCATTCTATGATAAAAACGTCAACAAGGGGTCAATATTTCTTAATTATATTTAGATTGATGATTATATTTAGATGAATTTTCACAATATTCGAGGCCTCGAAAATTTCGGTAATAATTTAAGCACTAGGGAGATAACTAGCAACTAGAAAATGCTCTAATAATTGAGCAACTATGGCTATATGCAAGTTGGCCTAAATCGTTTTCTTTTGAGTCAAGGAATATCTGATATTATTTTATATACCTACTAATTTCTCGGGCACGCTTTCTTTATACTGAAATGCAAATTTGCCATTCGGTTCTCACAGAATTATCTGCATATAAGCGCATCATAGTCTATGCAAAATGTGATAAAAAGCTGATCAAATTAGATTTAATTGAAATCATCCAGTTCGATTTAATAATGTATAATACGGGCCGGGCCATAAAAAGGATAAAAATCTTTCATCTAGCACCCTTAGACTTCTAAGAATAACACCTGCAAATGCATCCACAAGCAGGCAGTCTCTAGCGGTTTGAGCCTTCACCTAGGTATCTACTCACAGGATAGTGTCTGAGAGCAGATAAGATAATTACTTAAATATTAACAGTCGAGATAAAATATAATCCCCACTTGTTTCATATAAAAATACTTGCAGAAAAATATATAAAATATTTTGTTTACATTTTTTACATTCTACAATACAATTTCCCATGATTTTTTTCTGTAAATCATTGATAGTGTTCAAGAGAAAGCTCGCATTTAATCGAAAGTTTCAGAACACTTTACACCTATTTAGGCAATAAGTAAATTTCCCAATCCGTTTTTCCCAATTGTCATATTTCCCAATAATTATTTTTCCCAAACTCTTTATTTCCCAGTAATTCTTTTTCCCAAATGCTCTATTTCCCAATGACGCCTTTTCCCAATTGCTTTATTTTCCGATTGTTTTTTCTTCCAATTATTCAATTTTCCCTTTAATCAAAAAAATATATTTTCTGTTTCAATCAAGGAGATTAGAAAGTCTTCTTGGTTTCAATAAAAGTTCTACTTCTACTGTCACATTTTGAAATCTGTCACATGAGTCTTCCGTAATTCGTTTCTGTTGCCGTCGTTATGGCTGAATTAATTAAATCAAGGGAAAAGGTCACTTTCTGCGCATTGACGGTTATTTATATTACAATCATTCGGAAAGTTGTGGTAGCGTATATTGGAATTGCCGAAAAAAGAAAGAATGTGGTGCGCGCGCTATTAGGCGCCTACAAGATCTGATGGCGATTGATGGCCAAACTATTAGACTTCAATCGGCCAACAGACAACGGATTCACGAGAGGCTTTTTAAAATACTGTCTAAATATGATGACTACAAGAAGAAAGACAAAGTATTGGACTACTTCAAGGCTATCGGATTGAATATGCATTTCTAACTCACGAAATTTTGTAGAACAGCACTGTGTAGAAAATTGTAAAGAATAAAAATTTTCTAGAAAATTAGTCATTGGGAAAAAGTCTCTTTTGGTAAAATAATCCTTGAAAATTTTGGCTTGGGAAATATGGATTGGGAAATTCGGATTGGGAAATGTGTACCCCATTCTAAGTAATAATTTAATTCTTTCACCGACATTATTACTCCATTACTTGGGGGTGGAAGCAAAACATATATATTTATACTATTCTATATACCTTTGTCTTGTTTCATGATGTATTACTTCTTATCAGGACAAACATTTCGTAAGTGTACGAAAATCCCTACAATCGATCTGGTATGGATTATGTAGTTGCGAAGAGCATGGGCCCAGTTCCCAGTAGAAGAGAAGGCTCGATGTGAGGCAATTTCATTAATGCAGGTCGGGGAGCGGGCGGCCGCCGTCCCCGTCGTAACAACGGCCAATAACGATATCGCCGAGGCCGACTAAATTCTCTCTAAGTGTAATATCGCCGTAGCCGAGGATAATGCGACACTGGTTAAGTGGAGACTCCGCGGGTTAGGCGAGAGCGTTTAAAACTGTTCCAGCGTTAATGGGGTTAGGAAGAAAGTTTTCGCTTTTAAATTGGCCAGCGGTCAGAGTGAAAAAAGGGAATTTGTCTCCCATCTGTTTCACTTTGTTCAAACGACATGCTTCGAAGTATTAACCCTTTCACACCCGTTGTTACCTCAGAGCAACATTTTAAATTTAAATTTAACAGCAACATTTTAAATTTAAATTTAACAGCAACGATTTAAATCGCCGTACTTCAGGCAGAAATAACTTCGATATTCACATGTAGATGTAAATTAAGAAGAGAGAGATCAAGTACTGGAAGCTGTAGAAATACACTCTTAGGTAATTCAAGGCTGTATGAATTCGCTAGTACAATTAGCGCAACACGATCACTTTCAAATGGGTCAAAGGACATCAAGGTCACGATGGGAACAACAGAGCGGGCTTTCTCGCAAAGAAAGGAAAATAAGTTATCTGATAGGACCGGAACCTATCTTGTGTGGTTTAGCTTACAGGACAACCAAGAAAGTTATAAAGAACATAAAAAAACTGGACGCTTTTCACGAAACACCGAACTACTACACTTTTCTCGACGCGCGTTTCGCGAACTAAGTTGGCATCTTAGCAGTAGCAGATTAAAACTAAATTCTAACCTACACGCTTGCACTATTTATATTTGCCACGGTTCACTGAACCGTAACATCTGTCTTAGTTTATCAGAGCAAACAGTGCACTGGTGGGTATCGGACCATTGTCCTTATTCATACTACTGTTACACATAATGATTTCTAAACTTTCAAAAGCATCCAACTGTCTACTGTTTGTTACATTTCTAATTAATTTTAAATTATTTATGTCTATCCTAGCCTAACAGTCTGGTGGGGACACAAAAAGCATTAGCTTCAGTGCACAGGGTTTGTACCTACTTAATGAATTAATGAAGCATTGTTTCATCTCAGCTGTTACGTAAGTAAATCCGCAGAATAATAATAATAATAATAATAATAATAATAATAATAATAATAATAATAATAATAATAATACGGCTATCTGTACCCCGAGACCGAAGGCTTCTTGACTGCCATTCAGGACAGGGTTATAAAAACAAGAAATTACCAGAAGAATATCCTGAGAGACGACGTCGAAGACCTATGTAGAAAATGTGGATCTGCAGGCGAAACTATAGAACACATAATAGGAGGGTGTCCCGCGCTATCAGAGTCAGCATATCTCGGCAGGCACAACCAACTTGCGAAGATGGTTCACCAACAACTGGCGCTCAAGTATGGCCTGTTAGCGACGGCTCCGCCATACCACAAATATGTCCCGGAAGCTGTGCTGGAATCGGAAGTTGCCGTGATGTACTGGGATAGGCTAATCATCACCGATCGAACAGTGGACTTCAACCGACCTGTGCTGGTCAACAAGAAACAACGAAGAGGGATCATCATAGACATCGCTGTGCCACTTACCCATAACATTCAGAAGACTGCACGGGAGAAGATCGCGAAATACGAAAATTTGTCAATCGAGCTGAAGCGCCTATGGAAACTGGAGAAAGTGGAGACGTACGCCCTAGTAATATCGGCAGAGGGGAGTGATGACGACGAGATTCGCCAAGAACATCGCAGCATTAGGACTATCTCTTAATGTCATTAGAAATGGCCAGAAGGCAATATTGTTACAAACTTGCCACATTGTAAGAAAGGTTTTGGGATAGGATGAATTTCCTCCCCTCGCCTGAGCCTAATTTCTGCTGGAGGCGGGGATGAGATATCAAGCCATCACTGTCTGCAGCAGGAATGGTGAATGTTTCCCAGCGTTTACGCTGAGAAGTGTGACTATAAAGTCGGCGAAATAATAATAATAATAATGATACTCACCCTATAATTACTCCGAAGAATAACCCCAGAGGTCCTCTCAGGGATCTGTGCGGGGAAGGGGTGGCTATTATTATTATTTGCCACGGCGCACTGGGAGCGACTTAAGATTATTTCGGTAACGCATTTGCTTTACAGTTCTGAGGAAACCCAGAAAACTCAGAACATTACCAAATCTAGTGCATGTCCGGTTGGATTGGCATCTATGCATCCACACCTATATTAGTGTGTACTAGTGGTTGCATATCAAGTCCTAACAGAGAAAGCGAGACAATTAAAAAATCCTCTACCTCGGCCAAGACTCGAACAACGCGCACAGAGGTATCGCGACTGGAAAGACTTTAGTGGGTGCTTTAACCCACTCGGCTACCCATGCCCCATGTGTGCCAGAATGTGTGAACATGGGGTATCAACAAACTAGACATTGTCGAAGCTCTTCTTCATGCGCAGAAAGTTGGTATTTGGTGTACTATCGTACGCTCTTCTTCATGTTCTGTGTAATTGGCCCAATTTGTTTAATGGAATTCTGATTGGCGGACTATATAGGGAAGAAATGACACCTTTCCTACATCAGTTGGGTAATGCAAAAATTGCTATAAGTGGTAAAACTGCTGGTGAAAAAATGGTAGCGTTACAGAATATTTTCCATAATCGCTTGGTAATCCTGAATTCCGAACCTGAATTTCCTCCAATTTCGTGTTACATAACACCATATGATGTCGCTTTGTGACCGTACTTAAAGAACATAGTTTTTCAAAGTCCTGTTAAAAACTTCATAAACTTAATTTTCTAAATAATTTTGGAAAAAAAATAAATGATATTAACATTACCCCTCATCTCCTCGAAAATGTTTTCGGTTCTATTCAAAAAAGGTATCGGAAATGTTTAGAACAACATTTTATGTAAATTACTTTTGTATTAAAACGTATAACTTTTTTTTATTAAAAAAAAAAACAAGTTTCTTATTTTACCTTTCAATTAAGTCAAATTAAAGGCAAAAAAATAAATAAAAAAGATGAAGTTGCTGGGATTTGAATCCTGACCACCAGATTCAAAGGCAACAACTTAACTATCACACCAAATTTATAGCTCAAGCTGTCAAAAATGTTTAGACATGTTTACGTGTCAGCCATATAAGGAAAAAAATGACTTACGTATTTAGGAGTGCTAAAATAATATCTTACAATATAAATAATTTTTAGTTGTCCACTTTTCCTCCAGCACCCCCATTTACCCCCCCCCCCAGGTTGCTTAAAATTTCTTTTCTTATAAAAATTCAAAATAAATACATATTCCTAGGTACTTCGGTGCACTAAAACTGTTAATATCGATACACACTGATTTCAACCCTCTAATCGCCCCCAAACCCACCCCAGTACCTTTGGGTATACTTACATATCCCCAGGTATTTTAATGCACTAAAACTCATAATGTCTTTGGGGCGATTAGGGGTTGGGATTTGGGGGCGATGGGGGTTGAAATCAGTTTTTATCGATATTAACAGTTTTAGTGCACTGAAGTAGCTAGGAATATGTATTTATTTTGAATTTTTATAAGGAATGAATTTTCAACCCCCCTGGGGGGGTGGGTGAATGGGGTGGTGGAGGAAAAGTATACAACTAGAACTCATTTTTATTGTAAGATATTATTTTCGCACACCTAAATACCTAAAATAAGTAAGGTTTTTTTTTGTGGGCCTTTCTTTTTAACATATTTGCGAAGTGTGATTTTGAGGTTATGTCAAAAAGGTGATGGGTGAATTTTGACCTCGGATTCGTTTTTACCACACCAAAAAACATACCGTATGGTACGTCAACTTTTACCTACAAGACATTTTTTGTGGGGCTGTGTTATTAAAGATTAGTAATACTAATTTGGTGTTGTTATTTTCGTCGACTCCACCTTTTTGTAAAATTTAGAAGTTGATAACTTTAGAAGTCGTACAAGAAATTAAACGAAGTTAATAACGGACGGACCATTAAGGCAGGTTGATGGCGCAACCTTGTTAATATAGAACTACCTGCTTTCCCGTCACCTACACTAAGTGATTATAATGAAAACTTACATGAACTTAATTTCTCTATTATAACAAGAAGTTGCAGTAGCTAGGTTCACAATATTCAGTTCATTACCTAATTTCTTAGCCTATTTAAACCAGAGTAAATAACATATACATGTATTTTATACGATTTAATTTTTGGTGTAGTTCTTCTTTTCTAACGAAAAGCAATATAATTAAATTGAAGTTGACATAATACGAGTACATAATTCTTCATATAAACTCCAACTTATTTTCGGGTATTTTTTTTTAATGATTTTATTTATGGTTAGTGACGTTCCTGCACTGTGTTATTTAATTAGTGTTTATATTTATTTAAAATTTTTACCTTTATAATCAAGTTTATAGTTGAATTACTTAACAGGCGATGTAAGAGTAATGAACGACGAAACACATTTTCTCTGCAAAAGTTCTCTGAACTGTCAGTATGATAAATGTAAAAATGTAGATTAACAAACTTAATAAATGTAAAAAATAATATACGAGTAGGTATTGAACATTTTATATTGTTAAAAATAGAATAAAAAGCTCCACTGAAATCGATAAAAAAATTGGTTGTTATTTAAAAAAAAACATACCTTAAAAACAAGGCGAAAATGGTGCAGTATAAATCATATAATTGAAATAGCGGCATCCTTTCGATATTTTTTTTCAAAAAATTTATATTAATTAAGATAACGAATCAATCCGCAACTTATTCACGCTGTATATCGAAAAATTAAAAAAAAATGATAAAAAATGTTATGTAAATGTATACCACATATGTACTATAAACCTACGTCAATAACACAGTAACCAGGTGTCCACCAGTGAAGAAGTCACTAATTTTGAACGTTCAGATAATTGAGGATTCGGATAATTGAAGTTCGAATAATCGAGTTTGTATTGTTTCATGATTATAAACCCAAATACGCCAAAATACTTTTTCGCAATGCTTTGAGACAAATCTTTAATATGCTGTTTTGAGGTGTTTTGACGAAAATCGTATTATTTGTTCATTATTTGTTTATTAGACTATAGTTAATCTTTACATAAAGGGCAGCCTGTCAGTTTCAGCTATGGTTCAAAGCTAAACCGCAAAGCTTTCGCAACGTATTAACCAACAACCAACGTAAAACTAAATGTCATACAAAACCTTTTTTTTAGATTATTTGTCTCATTCGGTTCATATCTTTGGTTTTAATGGGTTCACAAGACACAGGACATGCTGGCATCGGTGCAATTGCATAGCCGGTTTTAACCAAGTGCTTAAAACTTATAAAAATCCATGTGTCGCGCATTTGGAACCGAGCCAAACTTATTCGAAAAATAGGTCAGCACGGCTTCGCTAAAGTAGCAATATTCATAATAGATATGGAGTGCATAAAGTAGTTCGAATTACACGGGTAGGAGCCCTTATTAAATTTTCTTTATGTACAATCTCCTACGTACGAAATGAGCTCCTTTCTCATATTTTATTCCTTTGAGGAGCAAAAAAAATTGGCCGCCTTATTATTCGCCATTTTACACCTGTCAACCGAACTTTATGAGAGATATATTCACTTAGGTCTCAAATTTAAAAACGAGAGGGAGGTGTGAGAAGCTCTGCGCAAATCTATTTAGGGTTTCCTTTGGGTGCTTCGTGGAGTGTTAAGGGAGTTTTGTGTAGTAGAAACGACAAAAATAAAACGTGCGTCTGTACATATTAAAACTAAATATTCTAAGTCGCGAAGCGTAACAGGACCGCATCAGGGGGGAACACGGCATTTTATGTGAAGTAGTCTATACAAACCATGTAATTAATAATTTAAAATAAGAAATTCAATAACGGCTCGCACAACACAGCGAATTATAGACTGTCCACATCTGACATACGAAAGGCCCGAAACATACTAATTATAATATAATATCGCAATAAAACCAGTTTAGAATCACGCTCCGTCGAGAATACCCGCGCTGTAGCATTTCGTCTACTGTATGCACATATATGCACAGTATTTCGTTACGCGTATCAGTATCATTGCGATTCAGAGTGCTTGGACAACATAAGGGCGAATTGAACATACCAAAAGAACGCAAAAATAGACAAGATCTGTTTCAAACATGGATTGACAGTAATCCTGACTTTTATGGGAATTTACGTGTTAGGGGGAAATTACCTATTTTGTACTTTTTTGTGGAAGAACTATCTTCAGATAAATCTAAAGTAACAAGACAAGTGAACGGCCATGCCTCTGCGAGTTCTAATAACTCTTTTTTTTTTCTATGAACTTACAAAGGCATTTGTAGCTAGTGTCATTCCATTAGACAAATTAAAGAACCCTGTTTTATGTGATTTTTCTCGAAACCTATATGGACCGGAAAAACCCACATCCTACTACGTTACGAAACATGTATATTAATCAAGCTTATAGTGATGTAGTGCCTAGAATACGTGAAGTCATAGCGGACAATTTTGTTTACTTCATCATAGATGAAGCTCCCGATGCATGTGGACGTGCTGTTGCCAATTTTTTTACTGGCACATTACAAAGTGATACTGCTAGTGCCAGTTATTTATTGACCTCAAAGATACTAGATAAAACCAATCACGAAACAATTGTACAGTTTGTCAATGAGTGTTTTGGTTACAAATGTATGGTAAATTACGTTACAAATCAAGATAATTTCAATAAAGTCTTTTCTTGCATGATACATTTGAAATCGAATTACCTCATATTTTCGAAATTTGAACTGGAATTGGAAGAGAGTTCTTCAAAATTCGACAGACTACTTTTTTATACTCTTATACTTAACAGAAAATGGTTCTCTTCCCAAATCAGCTGAAAATTAGGATCTGTAAATGAGTTTTTTGAGAAATGTGTCTTGAACAGCAAAATCGACGTGTCAAAGTATATTTTTTTCTTAAAGAGGGATATCGAATTTACGCCAAACTTTATTACCTCACTGTACATTTTAGGTACAATATATTGCTAATATGTCTAGAAAGAGGATGAAAAAGTTAAATGAATTAAAATATAATATGAAGTAAATGCGTTCTATTTAGCGGCTTAGTAAAGGACAAAGTTTTTCAAGGTTGACCTTCTGTTGAGTAGCATCTTGTACATTTTGTCGTTTATCCAATATACTTGGCAGTGACCTCAACCTTTCATGCTCATATAAAAATAATCGCGAAATTTCACCACAGCGAAAGTTATTTTTTTTCAGGGATTAACAATTTCAAGTTTTTTTTCTTACAGTCTAAATATTTCGAAAACCGTTTATTTTATATATTGTTTAAATATGGCATATAAGAACACGATGCATAATGTCCAACTACTTTTTATTTCTTTTTCTAATCTACAGTAATTTAGATTTATAGAATGTAATTTATTTATATTATATTAGGATGGGCCAAACAAACTTTTTTTTTTTTGTCCAAAGTCAACCCGTTTAAAAAGTTATTCGAGGTTAAAAGTTCAATCTCAAATGGCATATGATGACTTCCACAATTTTTTATACTTTATCACAAAATAAGTTTTTTCTCTACAAATTCGTGGAAGAAGAACGAAAAATATGACATTTTATGGTTTAGAGCCATTATTTTGTGATAAAGTATAAAATATTGTGGAAGTCATCATATGCCATTTGAGGTTGAATTTTTACCTCGAATAACTTGTAAACGAGTTGACTTAGCAAAAAATCACTTCAGACCTTTTTTGTAGATCGTTTAATTTCCTTCAAAAATATGTATTGATTTTTACAACACAACAATTCGTTAGATCGCAATAAAATTCCAAAAAAAAATCCCGTGTTATTTAAATGGGAAATCAAAAATCCCGATGAGACACCTCTTAACATTAAAATTAAGAGCTGCCTTTTTGATAGGCTTATTTTTTTGTCATCTTGAACAATATTTTCATGGCAACTAAAGAAAAAAATTAAAAGTTTTTTGACCCATCCTGTACTACATACTAGGGTTAGCACCAAATGGTGCTTTGTGCCATTATGACATGATTTTGGTACCTATTTTCCGAGATGATTTCAGTAAATACTGCTGAAAAATCAGTTATTATGCATTCAGCGTCCATATTCTCGCCATAGGTCAAATAAGTTTCTGATTACGTCATGGGAATATCGCCACATATTCCCAGTCCCAGAGGAATATTCTAGGACAGTGGTCGGCAAACCGTGGCGAAGCAAAAGGTCGGCAACCGCGAGCCACATGTGGCTCTTTGGCCCCTTGAGTGTGGCTCTGCCGCAAAAGACCAAGTGCGGGCGCTAATGATGGTTAATATCGTGTATAACACAATAAAATAGCGCATGAACTTTACTTAACGAAAGAGCGTACGCTATGTTGGCTTTCCTATGGGTTTGGTGTTCTTTCCCTTTTCGGTTCTACGTATTCATGCGAGCAATCTTTTTCGACCGTGAACCTTATCAAGAGTAAATTAAGAAGTTGTCTTACTGATAAGAACCTGGAATAGTGCCTACAATTAAAAACAACCTATACAAACCTAACTTATCCAAGCTTTCGAAGGAGATTGCTCACATTGTTCCCATTGTTCACATTGAGTGTTTATCAGTCATTGTCATTACTAAATTTTATAGATACTTTATTTACAATTTAATTTATATCAATATACAAGATCATTATTAAGCATTATTATGATATCAAGTTTTATTCAGTGTACCTACTTATAGTTTAATTAAGACTCAAAGAGTAAAGACAAAACGAAAGTATTAACTTAAAGACTTAAAACTAAAGTTTATTAAGTTAACAAAGTATCTACCTATACCATTTAAGTTTACATTAGGCTCTCAATAGATATCTCAATCGTTGTACTTTTGATATTTGGCTCTTTTACCTAATGAATTTGCCGACCACCGACCACTGGTGTAGGAGAATTATCTGGTGGGATCGTTAAGTTGCACAAAGCACCATTTGGTTCTAACCCTACTACAAACTACTACTATTCACAATCGCATATTACGGTATCACATGGGAATTTATTTAAAAATTATGTAAGTTTTATTAAAGTAACATCTATAAAATAAATGAGTTTAAAATTTTTGACATTGAAAAGAACATTACGGTTTTTGTGATCGATGGAGAATATTTCGAGTATGATTTCTTAATTGGATTAGATTGTATACAAAACTTCCATCTAATTCAAAATGAAAAGTTGAACATTACACAAAAAACTCAACACTTACCAAAAGGATAAAAAGAAAAAACTTCCATAAATCAAGAAATAATTCCTGACTTATCAAGTCACAAAAGAAGAAAAACAATGTTTACAAAATATTAATAACAATGGGCATACCCTCGAGGAAAATACCATAAAATCACACAATTACAATAAACAAAAATTCGACAAACACAGAAGACACTGTGAATTAAAAGTTGGAGACTCGGTATATGTTGAAAACGGAAATCGGTTGAATAGAAAAAAGTTGGAGGAACTCAAAATTGGACCATTATAAAGTTTTCAAACTCGATTTACAGAATAGATACAGGGCACGAGAAATCAGAGTCAAATCTTTTCCATATCACGAAACTGGTTCCTGTTCCCAATTATGTTGTCAATACATCATAAATCTTCTATATCTGTTTGTACAAAAATTCTATATTCATCTGTATATAATTGTACATTTGCCTGTATCTTTGCCTAAGGGGGAGATGTAAAAGAGAGTTGACATCACCTTTATTAGGATCGTCAAACTCTTTTTGTTTTCTATGTCCATTATTCACTAGAGTGACAGTTGACAGATAACTAATATTTAAACCAACATATTGTGAAATAATAGCTTAAATGTCGTTTCTTTGTTATTACAGGTATGTTTGTAAACTATTATAAATGTGTAATACTTAGTTTCAGTTGTAACACTATTTCTAATAAAACATTTCTTTGTTATTACAGAGCAACTCAATAAGTTTTTATTTTACGCCGACGACACCTATTCCGTATTTATACGAGAAGAAATAATACATTATATATATAATGAGAGAAAATGTGATTTGAAATGCTGCTTTTCAGTTAAGAACGAGGGAGGAGAGATTTTTAGCTGTAGTTTATACAGAAATTGTACATGCACCATACAAAACTCCGGCGTGATTTATGAAGTTGCCCTTTATTTGCCTCACAACAGCTGATGCGGAAACGAACGAATATTTTCCCAATGAGGTTTGTTAGGAGGACGCTCTTCGCCGTATTACTCGAGACCCGCCTTCATTAACGGTGCGCGGCGCCCGGAATTTCTTGCCGGAAGCGAACTTAAAAGGATTAAAGAAAACCGACAGTAAACCGACCCCTAAAGCAGATTATATGGGCGATATGCAGTATTAAACGTGGTGTGTACTGGCAGCGTAATCGTAAATGGGCTTGTAAACTTCGTACTTATATCCGGAACATTATCCTCAAGTGCGCATCAATTTAGGGAGATTCGATTTTAAGCCTTGCTTAGTTTAAATGAAAAACATTGGTCGACGGTTATACTTTGCTCTTTTCCGTCTTATCGACGACAAAATGCGGCATCATGAATATTAAAGTAATTGACAGGCATCATAATTCCTAATAGGTACGTATTATTATTTTTATGAACTGTAGGACATACAGGGTCTGACAAAAGTTTGGAATAATGCTTATACTTTTTTTAACCATTTGTTTTATAGGAAACTCTTTCAAGCATGTAAAAAACTAAGACAAACATCGTTGGCTTATTTTTTGCATGTTCTGACGATCTTCATTTTCATATTTCTTCGACTGTTTTCCAACAGTGGCAGCCATAAATTTTCAAAAATCCATTATTTCTACAAACCTTAGGGCTTGTAGAAATCCTTTAGCATTTAAATCTTGTCGGAAAAAATAAGGTCCATTCAATCTTACTGATATTTTTGCATAATAAGTTCATTGCATTAAAGTGATTTATTTATTGTTTGTTATTTTTAAGTAGTAGTTTCGTGTTAAGATAGCCGAATTGTAATTAAAACCATTTGTGTAATAAAATAAAGTTTAATTAAAAAAAACAGTTGAAAAACAATGGGTGATTCTTTTAGAAATTGTAAAATAATCCAGACAGTATCTTTTTTTCGATTAAGAATATAAGTAATCTTCAAAACCAACAATACCTACGAATATTATTATGCATTGCAATGGTAGACTTTATACTGCTCTGAAGCGTTTTAAATAATTTTTAGATCAGTTAGTTACGGGAGTGAATCAAAAACTTCGAAAATATAATTTTTTTTTGGATATAAAAATGTTTCGCTCAAAATCGACGTACCTATAGGCGTAAAATGTCATTAGGAACATACTTTCTTTGTGACATTTTTCGAAATAGCAACAATTTAGACCATTTTCTAAAGATATTTTCGGAAAACCATAAATTTGAGAGTTTCGATATATGTTAGCTGTCAACTTCGAATTGGTACATTTTAAGTTATTTTGGAAGTAGAAGTGATTGTCACCAAATTTTTATCAGACTCTAATATTATGACTGTATAATTGATAGTAAAATAAATGAATTTGTGCATGCAAATGCTATCTAAGTATCTAAAAAAATGACCATTTTTATTGATCATTAGGGTTGGCCAATCTTACCGCAATTCAACGGTGCGAGGCGAACGGGTCATAGACTTTAGTCGTCTCGTCCGACCATCTGGCAGACTCTAGCATTATTATTAGTGTGTTCAAGATGTTTATGTCGTTGGCGTCGGTATTGCATTACATTGATAAAAAAAGTGTCACACGTGCAAAAGCCTAAAAAGCTACCATTTGCTGACAAAGTGAATAAATTCATCGGTGATTTCAAGATATCGCTGGTTAAGAAGAAGACTGTCACAAGTCAAAAAAGTATTATGTTGCCGCAAAACTAGTTAATACGGTCTTTCCTAAATCTATTGTAAATATCCCTGTGTCATATGACACGCCCCTCTACAAACTTAAGAGTGACTCTTTTAGACATAAATGTACGTTTATTTAACCATTTTAAGGAAAAAGGCCGTTTATGTTTGTCTTCTTCTTAACAGGATCTGTCCGTTGGCAAAGCTTTAAAAACTATTCATAATAACTAAAGCCGGCAGATCCGGGCGGCGGGCCATAATCGTACGCGTTATACTACTTACTACTTGTATGTGCAAAAACAAAATTCATGAAAACAATAAACTGTTGCAATTTATAAAGAGATGGCTTAAACTTACCCTGTTATTTACATTGAGATGTTTGCTTGATGAAACTTTGTGGGCCGCCGCGCTGTTTAGCCGGCTTTAATAATAACTATAAAGGTTTATATAACGCCATACAAAAATTACAGAACAATGCGTTGTCGTTAGCAGAGCACTACAAATTGTGGACGAAGAAAATTCGCTGCTACAAGCTATAGGTGACGCAATAAATGAGCCAGTTAAAAGTAAGAAAGCAGAAAATGTATCAAAGATAGACACCGGTTTTACCAAATTAAGGGGCTTTCCCGCTTTTCGGTTTCAAAAAATAGTTTTTTTTTGAAACCGATGCGTTATTTTACATTCAAATTTATTGTCCTGAAATTTTAAAATGATCCGCGTATTAGACTTGGAGTTACAGCCGGATTAGTGACGAAGGTCCCGGCGCTTGAAAAGAGTCACGCAGGGAAAATGGAGGTGGACAGTGTAAAGGAAGTGTTTCAACGATCCCAAGAAAAGCATAATGTAAAATATGCTCAGTATATTGGCGACGGGGACAGTAAGACCTTCTAGGCGATTTTGGATTTGGACCCGTACAACAACGATCCGAAAGTAATGTGAAAAATGCATGGGAACCAGGCTCCGTAAAGCGAAGAAAACAAACAAGGGACTCGGGGGAAGAGGTACAGAAAAACTGACCATCAAGGTAATAGGCGAATTGACAACTTATTATGGTCTGTTACTTATTATCCGTATTCGGCTAAATACGCGTGACGCTATCTGACGTGAGGCCAAAATGAGGTCTACAAGGCAGAGGAGGGTGTCCTGTACGGGCCCCGAATTGATGACGAACTGTAAGTAAAAAATTTTCATAATTATAAAAAAAATTGTCTCAGTCCGTTTTATACTTTCTTCAAAAAAAAAAAATCCCAAAGAAACCTTTTTTTTCCAGCGAAAAAGCGGGAAAGCCCCTTAAGAAAAAATGTGACGGTGCATCTACAGATCCGTTAAGTGAGTGCAAAGAGTATTTTCATTATGCCTGCGTTACATCAGTAGATGTCAAACGGTCGTTCTCAAAATATAAGCATATAGTTTCACCACAGTGAACAAGACTCTCGTAGACAACTATAGAAACTTATCTGATGCTACAAAGTTTTTACGAGTTTTAAGAGTCTTCCAATTCGTGATAGTACTGTTAACCAAGCCGAGTCATAAGAACTAAGACACGTAAGTGCCTTTCAAAGAAGATACGTAAGACCTAATAAGATACGTAAGACCTAATAACATACGAATTGGTTCAAACGACGCAACACTGTGATAGTTATGGTATGAAGGGTCTCAGTTAATTATTTGCTTATGGTACAGGTCTCAGTTAATCTGTATTTGACGCAACATGACTGCTCAGTACTATACCTTACTACATTATGCTGTCCTACATTGCTACATTATAATACCCTATTTTTCATCAATATAATACGTGTGGCAAGAATAACTATGGACTTTTTTGAAAGAGCCCATGTCAATATACTTCCTTGGATACCACGATCTCCTGACCTTTCCAAGATAGAACATCTGTGGGACATGATGGAGAGAAGATTGTCCAAAGCTCATCCTCCACAAACTCTGGACGCTTTTCAACATGAAATTTCAGTTGCTTTGACCGATATATCTGTATTTTTGTCCCAAATTGTTATCATCTTTTTTTTTCATAGTACTATAATGAAATTCAAAAGAATCAGCTACATTGTGTAACAAGGTGCGTTCCAGGGGCAGAGGTTCAGGTTCAGATTTACCGAGCGGCCTTGTTTAAATCTGCACACTTATACACTTATACTATGTGGATTCGTTGATTAATTCGTCCAAGAGAAAACATTAGCTTACCTAATAACGCCTTGATTAGTCGACTGGAGGTGTTAGGTCCCCTTTCGTAGTCCGGCGCGAAATAAAACACTACTGTACAAATTAGGGAGTATTTTAATGTAAACAAAACAAACTGTAACAAATGCCGTTAACCAATCCCCGGTCACACGTCTTATTCCCGATAATAACTAATTAATACTTGAAGGCGCTTTGATCAACACATACAATATAATATTCCTGAACAAATACAATAATAATAGCAAAGTTCAAGGCTTGAAGTTTCAGAACCAACACGACAACGTAAGGACTCATGGAGCGGAAGAAAAGAACTGCCTTTTTCGTGTTTTACCACCCTGTTTTATGATTTCAGACTTCTAAGCCTCTACGTCTCCACCCAGCGGCGGAGGAGATGTTAAACCCTTCAACAGTCCCGAGCTGACCTCGCATTAACCACCTTTTGACACCCCGCGATAGACGGTGTGACCAAGGATTTACATATATTATGCACATTATAGATTACTTTTAATTCCTATATATTTTAATCGAATCATTCCTTTGTATCTACTATTTGCCTTGTCGCAAAAGACAGTTACCCGGCCCTGGCGTTCCCGCGGAGAAGGACATGTAACCTTTGACTTTACTAATTTGTCACGGTGCAAAAGATCAATTTACTTAAAGCACCCAACTGATCTTCTACGCATTCGAGAAAACTAGAAGAGCTAAATTTATGATAGTTCGACGAAAGGAATTGTATGCGGAGGTCTCTTTGTGCTTCCAGCTTTCTATTGCAATATGTCTAAAATATGTTTAACTAGATATTCCGTATTGCTACAATTGTATAATTTTGACAAGGTGTTGCATTTTCCATGTCACTTGGTCACTTGGTATATCACACTTCAAAAGTGTTTTGTGATGAAATGAAGCAAATATCATACAACGTCCTTTTCATATTCGCCAGGGAAGACACGTGAGGCATAATCTCATACGAATTGGTTCGAACGACACGACGGGATTTTACGCTCGCGAGGTACAAGAGCGTCTCTACGGAGAGTTTGGCGATAAAAAATATTCATCTCAGCGAGCACCGGAAACGCCAGAAACTAATAACGCGATTTATATAGAAATAATTCCGTACGACACACGGAGAGGAGCAAATACGCGAGGGCCGTAGCGTAAATTTCCCTTCGAGATGGCTTCGCACATCCGAAAAACAAACACGAGAACGTCGGGGCAGCCGACCAATAAAACGTATCGGCGTTTATTCAACCGTGGGTAATGCGAAAACCGTGTATTTCCCGATTACATTTCGTGTTTCGCGCGCGATGGCTTTGTAGAAAATTTCGTATACTTAATATATCAAAATAGGAAAAAAAAACGGAATGAGGCCGACGCGGTCGGCGACGCTCGCATTCGAGCGCGGTAAGGCGTCCCCTCCGTTTCCCTCGAAAACGACTGTTTATTTAATTTGTCACTTTAATAACGCGAATTGAAGGAACGTCTTATGTTCTTGTTGTTTTACCGAATTGGTTTTTAAAGTTATGAGTTATGAAAGTCGCTGACCGACAAATAATCGCAATTTTTGATACCATATAATATAAAAAAAGTGCTCAAATTATGCCATGGAATAGATCCCGCATGTTTTGAATTATTACTCATAAAATTATCACATTTTAAAGTCTTTATTATTATTAAGGGGTTACATGGGTTGCAGAGGCCAACAAAAAAGCTCATTTTCTCGATTTTTTTTTTACATATAAGGAATGCAATTTGTTACTTAAATTTTTTTAGTACCTATAAAGTAACTGTTAAACTATATTTTGTCAAATTTGAACGATAAAATTCCGAGAATTAAGCCAGTTATAACCATTTTTCGGAGACATCTTGAAAAAAAGTGGTTTGTGGTGGACAGGACTACTTACGACTGCTTCATCTTAAAAAAACTACCTTCTTTTAGTATGAAAGTAAAACTCGTACTTGGACGAAGGATTTAAAAAAAAATAAAAACTGAATTTTTGGCAGAGGTTTTAACACAAAGTACATTTTTCGGGTAAAATTTTCGGTATTTATTACCTTGTAATTATTTTTTGTAGTTGAAGGAAAAAAATCCTTCGTCCAAGGACTAGAAAATATTATATTAAGAAGTGTGCAAAATTTGAGCGATATCGGTAGATTAGTTTTTGAGAAATCTTGTCCACCGATTTTGAAAAGTGTGTTTCGAGAAAAACGCATTTAAAGTATTGTGTAGCTAAAAGTGACAAAAAATTTTTTCAAACTTACATATAATCGTCGATTCCGGCTCCATAAGTCAAAGGTCCTGCTGTACTCATAATGTCCAGGGCGTCCTCCAAAAAGTAAAAGGAGCAAGAGAGAGAGAGAGAGAGGGGTACACACATAAAGCTAAGCAGCTGCGTCAATATACCTGCGGCGCTCTCGGTAGTACAGTAAAAGGAGGGAACGTTCAAATGGCTCTAGCTCCTACAACTTTACTCGAATCGACTTGAGATTTTGGGAAAATATTCGTAAGAGTTGTACTATCGAATAAAAAAAGATTTTGAAAATCTGAAATCCATGTAACCCCTTCAGAGTACTGCCATTAATTGCATTGTCACTGAATAATAGATAATAATTGAAAGATATTTATACACCAAATGAATGTTTATTCACCAAAAGAAAGTTCACCTAACTGCTCGAGGTCTAATTTCTTTGAATTTTATACAAGTGGTTAGTTAAAACAGTTAGATAAGCGGTTTGTACAATTTATTTTGACACAGTTATTATTCCTGCTTTCTCAGAAGATAAACTGTCGACAGTTACAGCAATAACGAGAACATTCGCGCATTATCTGCTATGCTCAGAAACCCTTTTTTATCACCAAGCTTAGCATTCTTATAGTAAAAGAAATGAAGTAGTTTGCTTGAATTACATTTTTAAGTATGCTGTTTACATGTTTCATGACTATTTTGATATCTCTTTTTAAAACAAATGCTTGAAAATCGAATAAAATCGAAAATATCTCCGAAATTTGTAACTTTAACCCACTTGATGTGAATATGGACAAACAAAGACCTGAAAGTTATACAACTTGGGCCGAAAATACACCCGGTGTTCCGTTTGAACTAAACAAGTTATCTTGATTGGAAATTGGCAAAATATAACAGAATAAATCGAACACTTGTTATGGCATTTTCGAATTTATTTTAAATAACCCTGGAATAGAAGTGGCCTCCCAACACCCCTCAATTGAAGTGTCAGTATTCAATATGACTAATTACTGAAATAAGCATAAATAAGTTTGATTGATTTTTCCGCAATACATCGTTAATGTTAGCTTTTTTTGGAATGTGAATAGTGAAAAAAAGCATAGCTGGGAGTGGGGGGGGGGCGCGCACCATAACCCACATGGCACACATTCATTTTGCAAACGCGTCAGTATGACTCACACTTCCATTCCAGGGTTAAAGAATATGGAGCCCATTATGTTCTTACGCCGTACCAAAAATAATAAGGAAACCTACTACTCAAAAAAAGCTATGACGGTTTTTCCACACCCATATCATCCGTCAATTTTTATAAAACATCAAATATCTCCGAAACGGCTCGGTTTAGATATAAGTTATAGTGCATGTTTTCGACTCAAAATTGTGTTCTCATTCCAAATATATGGGGTGTTCCATTTAAAATAAAGAAGTTAGTCGATATCCAGAAGTACAGAAGCAACCTGTAGATTCGACAATATTTTGAAAAGATGGCAAAAGAGAGTGCAAACAACCTCACATATTCTATTTTTTTCATTTTTTATGAAACAGTGATTCTATAGACCAAATATGCACTAAAAATTACCCTGTATACAACAAAGAACTAATAAATTGTAAATTTAAACTAACCCAGTAACATGTCCACTTTCTACTTCCAAACATCTTCTTATTCTTCTTTTCATAAAATCGAAAATATCAGCAGGGGGGGGGGGGGTTGTTAATCTGCTGAGATTTATTTGTAATTCTAGTCCGGAGATTCTCTAAATTTTCGTAATAGATTTTGAAAATCTATGTGTATGTGGTTATAAAAAGAAGTCGTATGTCGTGATATCGCAGACCATGGTGGCCACTTAACTGGCATAATACGACTAATGTTCCTGTCTTCAAAAAATTCTTCCAAAAAAAATTAATTAGTCGTTCTGCTGTAACTGGAAGTAGCAGTGTCTCATCTTCTCATCGTATAACGCTTTCACAAAATTTTCTAAAATTTCATTACGGTATCGCTAAGAATTGGCAGTCCCTTCAAAACAAATAGGCCCATTTAACCTTCTTTTCGACATTGCCGCCCTTACGCCAATCTTCTTAAAATGCGGAGGCTTCTCTATAAAAAAATGTGGATTTTCAGAGCTTCCATCATTTGTTGAGAATTAACATAACTAGAGAGGTAAAACCTCGTAATTGAAAAATGTTTTTTTCAAAGGCGTTTTAATTATTATACAAATTTTCCATAAACCACTCTGAAAACTGCATTCGCTGCGGCTGGTCATTTGGTAAGAATTCTTAGACTGAGGTTAGATGATAAATGTGCATATGAAGATCACATTGGAGGATTGTATTGCAGGTTCCATAAGATACATGTTCTTACTGGCTTAAACGCCGTATAATAGTTTATGGGTGTTCATTAACAATTTGCCTCACTTCTTCAAGTTTTTGTGCAGCGCGAACTTATGTCTCCCATCTATTTGTTATGGGAGGGATAAGTCGCGTTTATTGCATATGTTATGTTCCTTTCTATTCACATCCCCGTTATCTCTAAATAAATCCACATATCTAGTTAAGAGTAGGCAAAGCTCAAGTATTGCGACTATTTCTTGACTGTGTGTAAATTCTGTTTGAAAATCCTGAAAAGCGTCGCGTATTGAATAAACCCACTAGCCAAAAACTTTTCTACCACTTCTCAAGTAACTCGATAATAAAAGTTTTTTTGTTTTGCCGTGATCACTATATTTATCTTTCTTAATATTGTAATAACACCGGCACACAAAAAAATCTGAGCTCGAGGTCTGACATGTCAATTCTTATGTATTTTAATGCGCTGAATATGAATCATCCGATGTCCGTTTTGCTCCATCACCCACTAGTTTTCCACGAAACCCCAATTTTCGGTTAAAATCGCCCAAGAAAATACCAAAGTCTATTTTTTGTACAGATTACTCCAGATATATCATTTCCGGAGTATTTTTAACCGCTATATATAGTCCAAATTTACTTCTGACCCTTCATTAACCCAAAAAAAGTCCAATTTTGGGCCAAAATTGACCAAAAAGATACCAAAGTCAATTTTTTGTATCATTTACTCCAGACATATCATTTCCGGAGTATTTTCAACCGCTGTGAAGGAATTTACTCCTCATTATTCAATTTCCTACAAAACCCCAATTTCGGGATACAATTTAGCAAACAAGCCTTATAAATCTATTCTATTTACAATTTCTTTACGACATATCATTTTCAAAGTAAGAATTGAATACACTGTTTATTTGGGTACGTTATAGAAGAGTAATTTTTATAAGAAATATTTCTTAGTGGATGACTTCTTTACCAAACCGAAACAACCAGTGTAGATTCAGTTTATTTTTCTTTGTTTAAAAAATGTAAAAGTTCTTCAATTCAGTAACTTGTTAATCTTTGGAAATTTATGCAGATTTTTTCATTTCTGCGCAGTTATATGCCTGGGAAATAATTTCAACATATCGCGTACCCCGGACTGCAATCAACTTTAACTTTTTAACTATATTTAAAAGATGTCCTATTTCATAAGGGTAATTTTGACCCAAAGTTGGGCTTTTTTGGGTTACTGAAGTGTCACAAGTAAATCTACGGAATCCTTTTTTTGTGGTTAAAAATACTCCGGAAACGATATATCTGGAGTAAATGGTACAAAAAAATAGACTAATAGACTTTAGTATTTTCTTGGTCAATTTTGGTCCTACATTTGTCTTGTGAAACGATGAAATGAACGTAATGCGTACGAACGCGGTAGTCGTCAATAAACGCACAAGGACCGAAATTTCGGTTCGACCCATAACAATGATTGATAAAAATATGTTGTCATTCGTGTCATTAAACACAAAACTATTATTTGTATTTCGACGCATATTTTATATTGTTTATAAATAATACTGAATTGGTTTAAAATTATGTTTATTCTATATTTTTATCATGAATATTTCAGTATGACTAAACAGTGGCGTGTCTGTACTAAACTCAAAATAATAAAAAGTCATCGAACATATAATAAGAATAATTTGACAACAGTAATGTTAGCGCGGCATATCATATACACGAAGTTTTTCTATTTGTTTATAGTCCATTTATTTAAGTTCCATTTCGGCATGTTTCACCGGTGCCGCCTTGAAAAATAAAACGTTTTTTATGACAGTCGGCGTTCGTCACTTATTTCAGTTTCACTGTTAAACTAGTTCAATCTATTTTACTAAAGTGACCTGATTTTGATCTTGCCAAAGACGGACATGTTCAGCTGGTTCAAATTGACGAAGATAGATTTAAATTTTCGCGCCGTAAGGCGCGAGTCAAATAGCGCCGCAGGCGAAAATTTTTAAAACTCAAGGTCACGCGTTTCCCTGGCACTCCAGAAATTCAATGGAAAATACATTTACATAAAAATATAAACTTTCACAAGGATACTTTTTGGAATTTGATGCCTTTTTGAAATACTAATATTTAATTACGATCGATACGGTACGCGTCGATACGTCTTCAGATTAACCTAGAAGACGTAATTACGGACATTTTAATAAAAAAAAATTTCAATGACGGACAGTTTGACGGACTACTCTTGAAGACGGACAAGCTTTTTAATGACGGACGTCTGGTCACTTTATATTTCACGTTTCCCATCCGGTCTGTTGATTCCCAATCTATCGGCAAACGAAATATTTCAAACTGAAAAACAGTTCAAAACTAACTATAACCTGCTAAGAGTGAAACAGTTCGTTCAGTTCACTCAAAGTGAATAGTTCGTTCGAACTTTTCGGTCACGAACTACATATCTCTAATGTCAGACCTCGGGTTCAGAATTTTTTTTGTGTGTGCTGGTGTAGGTAATCTTCTTTCTGTGTTCATACGAAACCAGCAGAATGACTACTCCCAGTAATTTATCTCATATTAACGACAACAACAATATCTTCCATGATTAAGAACTCTTGAGAGTACCTATTTTATTAAAATCCCTTCTCGGCTGTGCCCCTTCTATCTCTCAGTTCCGTTCCGAAAAAAGACCTCCGTCTTTTTTCCCGCAGACGCAAATTTAATTCCCCAGTCATTGTTCATAATGTGTCACGTTATCCGCATCAACATCTGCGCGGCGGCGAAAACTCCCGAATTCAGGAGAATACTCCGGGAAGTAATAAGGCGAAATGGTGATATATGCCCTCTCCGTAAGCCCCGGAATATCGCGAGAGCTTCGCAGCTCTGACGCGTGAAGTGGCTCGGGACTCGCTCCTCTCTTCTGTTTTGCATGCGACGGGAACGGCTTCTGCCATTAGTGATACGCATCATCAGGAGGATAGGGTAGTGAATTCCACATCGATACACATGATTCTTAAATACCATTACAACAATAATAGTTAAAAGTCGTTTTGCATTCAGTGTCAGAGTGATCGCACAGCGATCTTACTTTGGTTGACATATGGTGTAAAAAAAGAACTAAACATAAATCCCCAAAAAAACACTATTGAAAATTAAACACTTAGAAGTGTCAAGTTATTTATATCGAGCCATCCAAAAAAACGTCATCATAGTTGTCCGAGTATAAAAATATGTATTTTTATTCCATCTTAAATTTGTTAAATTATTTAATTGTCAAAGCTGTCACCTTATATGACAACCATTATTTATTTTACAATTGTGACAGTCACTTGTCAAAAGTTTGACATAACGGAAAATCTTCGACATGACCACTATTTCTATCTCTCTCGTTCATAGCCAGATTTGATGACTTTTTTTGGATGTCTATTTGTTTGAAGAAATTATTATAATATTCCAATTTTAGGTTATACAGTGGTATTCTGGAGTGGGTACTGGAACCTTCGGCGCAGAAACAAGAAAACTGGACGTTTTCCACGAAACACCCAATTACTATACTTTTCCCGATGCGCTTTGCGCCAATTAAGTTGGCATCTTCAGGGGAAGATTAAAACTAAATTTAAACCTACACACTTGCACTATTTATACTTAATTTGCCGCCACGGTTCACTGAACAGTAACATATGTCTTTGTTTATCATGGCAAACAGTGGACTGGTGTGCATTGGACCATTGTCCTTATTCATACTAATTTATACACTTTCAGAAGCATTCAACTGTCTACTGTTTGTTACATGTGTGGCAATGTTAAATTTCTGCAACAAGTACCGAAAGAATTTTGCACAAAATTAAATTCCATTCATACAAGTTAGCTGTAGTTCAGACGTTAACTGTACATGATAAGCAGTGCCGTATTGAGTTCTGTTGGAGTTTTTCGGAGTAACTGAATGTTTCAACCAAATATCGTCCAACGTCATATCATGAGTGATGAAGCTAGCTTTACTTCACATGGCACGGTCACTAAACATAACTTTCGTCACTGGGCTACAGAAAACTCTTCTGAATAGTATAAGTGTACACACTTTTCTTATACCGCAACTGCAAGAAGAAGAAAGAAATTAATTTTTCCAACAAGACGGTGCCACCTGTCACACTGAATGACGTACTATGGAGATTTTACTTCAGACATTTTTTGAAATGGTCATCAGCCTTGGCTGGCGATATTTCCTGAAATTACTCTCTACGGCATTTTCTTTGGGGATTTATTTAAAATGAAAAATTCAATTTGGCTCCCACTATACATATATATATATTATTTGGTTAAAATTGAGACCTCAGTGTTGCGGTCTTCTGAAAACAAGTGAGCATTGCGGCACTTGTAAAAATCTCGCCGTAGCTACTGTCGAGTTATTAAGTCTGACATGAAAATAAATAAAATCACGTATAAACTCGGTTATAAATGTATAAAATATTTATTATGTATAAAAACGTCATAAATATAAAAATGGTTCTGAAGCATCTCGTTAAGTCTAGGAAAATATGCGGCAGTATTTTGTACTAAAGTGGCAGCAATCCAATAGTGTGTTATGGAACTGCATGAAGACGTAAAAATATCTAGGTAACCAAAACAGAGTTACTTCGGCTTGAGTATCAGGACATAAAGGCAACGAAAAGGCTGACAAACTAGGGTATTAAGAAAAAAGGCTCTCCAAATCATAGTAAATAGTATAAACAATAAGTCTCCTGACAGAACATTGCCGACTAAATAGATACATGAATTTAATTGGTCTAGCAGAAGAGACATCTGCTGTCTATCTGGAAGAAGATGACTGTTTTGTGAAGGAAGTGTGAAGAGATTGTGGGACAAAGGACAAACAAGATTAAGATTAAGACAAGATAAAAACACGAATAACTATGCAAAAGAGCCTGTTTGAAAGCCGTGGAGTCACAGTCACCCTGTATATTTTAATATCTTAATAATAAAAATGTATCGCACATGTTGTAAGTTGCATATATTGTAAAAAAAAAAAACGTTGCCTTCGAATAAGAAATACAGTAAGCAACGAAAGTTATTATACACCCACTTTTTTGAAGTTTGCTTAAATTCTGATAATTTTTGTATTACAGCATTGATTTTTTTTTGCTTCTGACATGAGTATAGCTTGCGATATTCTGCGTATAATAAGCCGAAGTTGAAGGCGGTATATCGATTGTGTGAAAAGATATCGCTAAAAAAGTAAAATTTCAATGTTTTCAAAGAAACGTAAATAACTTCGAAAATAGCAAATCAATTTCGAAGTTGTTGGACTCGTATTAAAGGGAAATCTTCAGTGTGTCTATTTGACTAACTGAGTAATTTAAAAAAAAAAAATCCTAGACATGAACAAAATCTAAAGTTGAACCAAAAATATTACGAAAATTCAAAAAAGCCCTGTACGTCACACATACTCCAACAAAAATTTAGGATTAATATCCCTCTAGATCTCTCTGTGTTTTATTAAAATTTCAGGAACAGTTATTTTTACGAAAACGATAATAAGGATGGTAGAATTTTGAATTTTCGTGATATTTTTGGTTCAAATTTAGATTTTATTAATACGAGTCCAACAACTTCGAAAGGGATTTACTATTTTCGAAGTTATTTACGTTTCTTTGAAAACATTGAAATTTTACTTTTTTTAGCAATATCTTTTCACACAATCGACATACCGCCTTCAACTTCGGCTTATTATACGCAGAATATCACAAGCTATAATCCTGTCAGAAGCAAAAAAAAATAATTGCTGTAATACAAAAATTATCAGAATTTAAACAAACTTCAAAAAAGTGGGTGTATGATAACTTTCGTTGCTTACTGCAAATATTTGGCGGATGCGCTAGTGTTTTGCTAGCAGGAATGAAACAATAGTCAACTGATTGGTGGACTGATTAACGAAATGGCGCCCTCATATTTTCATATAGGTATAAAGTTTCCTACTTGTTTTAAAGCTACCAAAATTTTTACGTAAACAGATAAATGTTTTTGCGAAATCCTAACGAAATGGGTCCCTATTTTTTCACAATTATCCACCACACAATCCGCATAAGTGCAGTTTGTCTGCCGCGTACGTCGAGCCCGATAAACCGTATGTGTTTTTATTTCCCGGAACAGTGGCCAAGAGTTAATGAAACCGAACTCTATAACACTCCGAACGCGGTTAACAAACAATGCGGTTGGCCGACGGCGCAAAATACCGACGAGCTCCAGCTCCCTCTTTTTCCCAGTACCTCTCCCTCGGTGCGTCCGCAAAACGCCGCTTCTTCGGATAATAATAAGCCCCCCGAAAAAAGAGAGAGAAGTGCAAATTCCGATAACGTAACCGATGTAATCTGCGCCCGACCGAACAAAAGGTCAGGCTGAAAAGAAGCGAGCGCATTGTCCACTTGCACGGCAATTTGCTCCTATTGTGCTCCTTCTATCGGTCCGTCGACGTCCTCCATGCGTAAAACCGAAAAGAACTCATTGTCTATAGATAATTAGCTGTGTCGCTTTCCGCAGCCACACTAGGGTGGACCTTAATAATTTTTTTTCGTTTTTTCTCAGCGGGCCGGGTGAAAATCTGTTATGGGTACCTAAAAACTTGTGCGGAAACCAAAACTGCCGCGATCGGAACCTTTTTTCCCGTGCCGCAAAGCGCCGGAAGTTTCTTATGGGATTTACATGTTAAAAATCACTGAAAACGTTCGATACGCTCAAAAACTATGAAAATCATCAAATCTGATAGTCGCAAGCATATATTTCCATGTATTTTTTCCTCCTGAATCAGATGGAATCATCAGATTTCGTTTATTCGTTGAGTGAAAAAAATTATGAGCGAAAAATTGCGAAAAAACACCAAATTAAACTAAAAAAATTTGAAAAGAGACGAAATAATTTATTATGATTATTGTACGTAACTCTGAGGAGTATTAAGCATACCATGATTCAAAAGTAGAGGTAAAAACCTACAATTTGACGTCCGGTTGAAGTCTGTAGGTGCCTCTGAACCGGAGTTACGATCATTTCAAGTTGTACGCAAAATTCAGGAGGGTATATGGCGGAAGGCGATTTTTCTTTTTTTCAATCCTGATTCTCAAACGATAGATTCTCCTGCATCGACGTGCATAATTTAACAGTAGTATGAAATGCTCCACATCATACGAATAATTCATCATCTTAATATAATATTACCTTTAACTTGAAGTCATTTTACATTGATTATAGATTGATTATAGAGAACTTCGGATTGGAACAGACTATAGTGTTCGACGTTCGTACACGTACTTGTAACGTTAGCATCATACTTTGGAGTTGGGGAGCTGCGTACCTTATTCTTCCCAGGCAATGATAAATGGTGTAGACTTTGAGATTCTGTCCGAGAAAATAATTTTTTTAAGATTCCATAATAAGTTACATCTTTTCTTATTTTAACTCATTTTTATACATATAAATTCAATGTAAATAATCTTTTTATAAATTTTATACGTTCTGAAATGAAGTGAATATTAGAAGTGTGTATGTGATTAGTAAGAAACATTAATTTCATTGAAAATTAGTTCTCAAAATAATTTTTTATTATAGTTTCATAATTCATTTATGTATGTTTGCTCATAAGAGAGGCTTTATCGCAAGTCGGGAATAAATTACGATAATTTTTCATCACTGGCATTAGATACTTTCGTTGTTGCTCATCTTTTGTCAATATATTTTTAAAATCAGACATTAATTTGACTCCTCTTTACGCAATATCGTTGACTACTTTCAAATTTTCAACAATTTTCAAACCCTTAACATAATTTCTTTCCTTACTCCATTTTGATGGATCTTTTGATAAAAATGATTATCGATATTAAACCGTTTAAAAAATCGTAGTGAATCTTTGCACAAAAAGTCACTAATGTTCGATTGAACTAAATCTTTCACAGAGTTCTCATTCACGAGTATACGTTTTTTATATACGTATTTACTACTGTTTGCATTTAAAGCGTCTACCATTTTTCGTTTTTCTTCGATCGTAATTTTTTCGAAAATTCATTCTTCCGTTCTTTCATTTGCTCAAGCTTGAATAACCCTTAAACTACTCGATTGTTGAGAAACAAGCACATAACATAGAGATTTGTATTACTACCCGATTATACCACGAGAGAACTCCGGTTCAGAGGCACCTACATACTTCAACCGGACGTCAAATTGTAGGTTTTTACCTCTACTTTTGAATCATGATATGATTAATACTCCTCAGAGTTAGGTACAATCACCATAATAAATTAGTTCGTCTCTTTATTTTTTTTAGTTTAATTTGGTGTTTTTTCGCAATTTTTCGCTCATAATTTTTTTCACTCAACGATTAAACGAAATCTGATGATTCCATCTCATTCAGGAGGAAAAAATACATGGAAATATGTCCTTGCTACTATCAGATTTGATGATTTTCATAGTTTTTGAGCGTATCGAACGTTTTCAGTGATTTTTAACATGTAAATCCCATAAGAAACTTCCGGCGCTTTGCGGCACGGGAAAAAAGGTTCCGATCGCGGCAGTTTTGGTTTCCGCACAAGTTTTTAGGTACCCAGAACTGATTTTCACCCGGCCCGCTGAGAAAAAATGAAAAAAAAAATATTAAGGTCCACCCTAAGCCACACTGTGGGGCCGCTCCCGGACAGTGTTTCCCAAAAATGAAGCACCGTATGTGTTGAAAATTGATTTCTAGACCAAGTGGTATCTTCGTTGGGTTGGACTTTTTCCAGATGATCCTTAACTTTTATTAGAATGCCACTGGAATGTAATAAAAAATGATAATTTCGACATGCGCCAGTTGGAAAAGTTATGGAAAGTCTAGATAACTTGTGAACTATTCATTTTATAGGGTAGAAATGACAAAAAAAAATGATTGCTACATATAAAATATTATAATGTGATATTATTACAATAATAGCAATAATTACAAAAAAAAAAAAAAAAAAAACAGGAAATGGCCTCTCAGATTGATATGAAAACTTTAAAACCACACCAACTTGCATTCAAATCGATTGCAATTCGTTTCACAATTATTTTAGCATCCAGTCCTTTGATAAAAAAAAAAAACAGTTTTTCCAAATTATATAGCGCCGCCAAAAAAGCCACCATGACCAACCTGATTTTATTGTTATGCAAGAGTACTCAAACTTTTGAATCCAATTTGAAATTTTAAAATCCGTTCATTAGGAAAGCCTCGGGAATATTTGAAAGGGAAGCAAAAGACTGGTTAGCAAATTCGTGCAAAAACTATCAGACAGATCTGGACGAAATCTGCTGCGCTATCACCATATCAAAAAGTTTTGCGAGTCACGATCTGAAGGTCGTATGTATAATCTAGCAAGGTAGTCGTAACAAAATCATGAGAACCTTTATTTTTTATGTTAATTAAAAAATATATACTACATATATAGAAAAAGTTATCATTGAAAGTTAAAACTAAAAGTAGTTAAATGTATTCACTACTTTCAAAGTCAAAAAAAATATTTGATAGTAAAAAAATTGGATAGAAAATTCGTTAGGTTAGATAAAAAAATTTGGAAAACAATGAATTCAAATTCAAATGCCGATCTCAAAAATCATACATGAAATTGTGATCATCTTTTCTTAATAACCATTTTCGAAATATTCCCAAACGAAAAGCGATGTTTCTTAACTTTTTATATTTAATCAAAAATTTTACCGATACCAAACTTGGCTTGGACTGTCTGTTTCGGATTTTTTTTTTGGGTTTTAAAACACTAATGTTTCCAAAAATCTCTTCTTACCTTACTATTTATATTTTTAACGATACAAGGAAAGTAAAAAAATATTTTTACAATAATACAATAATGTTTATTTTATTGCTATTATTCTAGACGACCGCAAAGTTTCAAGAGTCAAGATTTCTGTACGTCTTCCAAATTTTCTATATTGATAGTGTACAAAAATACATTTTTATAATCTTACTCCTATCTTTCTTTCAGGTAAGAATTCATTGTAGAGAGACAGCATTCATTGGCGGTAAGTGCTGACTTTACTTTTATTTTCTTTCACGTTAAAATAAAATTGAAGGTAACCAACGCGTCGAAAAAAAACACCTACTACGAGAGGGAAAGGGAAGGAATGAACGAAAATCTGGACAGCGTTAAGCTGTCAAAAGGGCCACCAACCGTTTAGGTGTGTTCGAGGATTCAGGTTCTTAGAGGAAGGCTTGTAATACTTATCCTGGGATCCGTCGAATTGAACTTATCGGAAGAAACAGGCGCCCGGTTTTGGGTGCTCCCATCCGTGTTTAATTTTATTCTTTCGCTCAATACGTCTTTTTACATTTACCAGATCGTCAGCGCTTTGGACAAAAGGATCTGCGAACATCTAGGGAGGGCTCTTTTACATCTCCTGAAAGGCAGAGGACGGAAGTTGTTAAAGAAAATATTCGACCGATGTGAAATTGATAGCGTAGTCCGGGTTCTAAGGCGAAAAATACGGACAAATTAGTAATCTTTTCGTTTTACGTGCTTTTCAACATTTTCTTAAAAAATCACAAGTTTTTTATTTGAAAAAAAAAAAATTAAAGACATTGTCCAAGTTTACTAAGTGAAATGAGCAATTACAGGTATGTTGGTTAATTTAATTTGTTGGTAGTGTAGCCACTTTCTTGCCAATGTAGTGAAGATTTGGCAGGTTATAAGTTTGGGAAATTAGTAAAACAATTATTTGGGCTTAAACGTTTCCAATTAAGACAAAGGAGAAATGTAGCATGTTCTCTAACTTGAAATATGAGTATGTACCCAGTGATCGATTGAAAAGTGATCCCCCTGCATCTTCGTTAATATCTGCATTAAAATTTTGCTGGAAAAATAAAGCGCTTGTTGTTTCTATACATATTTTTTTAATATGTAGTGTGTATTATCCTGTTTATTTTTTTCAAAAACGTAATCTCCCATTTTTTTCTGAATACAGCGATATAAACTTTACTTTATGAGATTACTGTATTTCCATTCTAAATTGAAAATAGGTAGAAAAAAGCAAGGTTGTCAGATATATTTTCTAAAATTGCTAAGCTCACTATACAAGTATACTTCATACTTCAGTAAACTGTTAGTTCGTGACGTTCTTAGAAAGCTAGTTTGGAAATATTTAAAAAAAAATACATAGATATAAATTTATTAGTTAGCATTAAAATAAAGCGTTTAAAATTGCTGGAAAAATAATTATAAATTCAAACAACTTTATGTATATTACTATACTTGCAAGAGCCTGCAACGGCGGCTCAGGCGGCTGGCGGCACAGAGTAAACCACTGGCGGTAACACCGGTCAACGAGACTATTAGACTACTTTAAATTTAATACATTGCTAATACTTCTTCGGTCCACTGTGCTATAAAATTTTTACGACGTCGTTAAAATGATTTACGACTTTAGGCACTCTACTTGTTTAAGACGCCAGTGACGTGTATTTCAGCTAGGTGCATTAACACAGACAATTTTTTGAGATTGTCTGGCTAAATGAGCATTATTTACAGCAAATTATATTACAAATATTAAGAGTTTTGTATGCCGGCTAATTTTAATCTCCTATATTGATTTGAATGAAACAATTATTACACAATTTTCGAATTTATAAAAGATATATGCACGCCCATGGAATCATAAAGTTGCACCGCTTTTTTTGTTCCCCAGGCGTATTTATCATTTTCAATTAAAATTAGAAGGACTATATATCTGAAGTCTTCCATTTAAAAAAAAATTGGTTAATTTCTCCTCACTAGTGATTTTTGAAGTGAGGGGGATTTAGAACTGGGGGGGACGTTGAGTTTCAATCAGTTACCCTGTACAAATTTAAGATTTGAAAATCATACTATATACAATTTTACAAATTTTAAAAAAACTGGCAAAACAGTCGATGTGTTTGTTTTCCTTTTAAGTAAATATTAACAATTTGAACATATGAACAGGTTTAAAAATTGAAACAATTGTTTGTATATTGTATAAGGATGTCTTATTTTAGAAATTACGAGCATACTAACTGATCATGACTGATGATGAATCTTATTATCAACTTCAGAACTGAAAAATTATATTACATATTTTTCAAATTTACAAAACTTAATACAGAAAAATATAATTTCTGAACGTATTTAAAATTTGGATGGTGCTTATTTGGAAAAGTTTTGAAATTTTGAATATTTTGGAATTACTAAAGTTTTATGAAAATTTTGGAAGAATTTTGTAGGTTGTGTGCATGTGCTGGTTTTTAATGTGGTTGCACAGGACTCAAACCCAGTATTTAATATAAAACGATAATATCTTTCAGACTGGCCAATTATAAAAAGGTAGCACATTCCTGACGCCTAAATACTCTAATTTCATTACAGTTCCTCCTTTTATTTGCGTCATTAAGGACATGTTGAACGGCTTCACAGACGTTAATTCTTGCCGCCACAATGAAATCCGAAAAAAAAAAAGCGAAAACCCAGGCCGACTTTGCAGGCACGTCCGGGTATTACTTATTCACTCTCGCCTCAACTTTGTTCAGTCCCCTACTCGAAAAACATTCAATCTCATTTAATGCAGTAAATGTAGTGCTTAAAGTTAATAGGGGTTTCGGATGGAATAAATTTAACATCACCGGCCGGCCTTCGGAAAGTTTAACTAACGGGAAAATACAGCGGATTTTTAGCCGGATAAATAGCCGTGTATGTTGTATGTTGCCCCGTTTTGTCACTCCGCCATTTTTAGATCTATACAGGAATATGCGTAAGATTTGTCTGGGACATTTTTCGAGTTTCGAATAAAACCCAACTCAATGGTGGTTCATTAAGGTCATAAATGGACTCACATGCTTTAAAATAGAGGTGTAGAAGCTTCCACAGTAGAATGTTGTTTGGACTTTTGCTTTATTTAGACACATTGGAACCTTTGAAAAGGTGAAAGGTTATTAGCGAGTCAAAAATTTTACAATGATAATTATATTATGAAGGTTTTTAATTTTTATACCTATATACAATGCATAAGGTGAATACGTTATAAACGACATAAAAAATAAGTGAGGTGAAGAAAACAACCATAACAAAAAATTATAATAAATGATGGTGAATGATGTTATGGAGGTTGATATTTTTTGTACATACAGTATTTAAGGTGAATACGTTTTGAAGAAAACAACAGAAAGACAAGTGAGGTGGAGAAAACAATCATAATAAAAAAAGTATAATAAATATGTAATTCAAGTTCACAAATTCTTCTTGTACATTCTGAATGACTTCCGGGGTAATGGATCCCATTTAATCTCTAATGCGATCTCGTAGTTCGGCTAAATTGTGTGGTCTTCTGCAGTTAACTTTTGATTTTAAATAACCCCATAAAAATAATCAAGTGGTGTAAGATCTGAGGATCTCGCGGGCCATTCTATCGGTCCTCGTCTGCCAATCCACCTCGGAGGAAAGATGACGTCTAAATATTCATTTACAGAGCGCGCATAATGCGGAGGTGCTCTTGCTGAAACCATAGTGTGTTATCTGGAATGTCAGGATCATTCTCGTTTGGGAAAATTACTGCAAGCGCTGGAACTAGTTCATTTTGAAAGAACTCCAGATATCTTTCTCCTGTGAGAGTTTTTTCAAAGAAGAAAGGCCATATTATTCTGTTTGCGACTATTCCCGCCCACACATTTAATTTCTGCGGATGTTGAGTATGTGCTTCGATGATCTAATGGGGATTCGGCCGACTCCAATATCTGAAATTTCAGACAGAGAATTCCAGACGGTTCACTGTGCCGTTTAGACAAAACGTGGCTTCATCGGAAAAAAATATTTGGTGGTGTAAATTTGGATTTGTTTGACAAAGATTCATCATAGTTTCACAGAATTGCAATCGCCGGTCGGGGTCGTCTTCGTTGAGTTCTTGCACAAGCTGAAATTTGTAGGGATGATAGTTTTCTTTCGTCAGGATACGTAGAACTATCGTCTGTTTAACTTCATTTTCTGAGGCAACTAGTGTAGAGGTACTGTGAGGGGTCTCTTCCATACTTAATACAATGTCAATCTTTTTATCTGGGATATATTTTGGACGTCCTGTGGATTGGGTGATAGGGTACTAACTGTGGATTGGGTGATAGGGTTATCTGGATATTTTGCATTAAATAAATTGCATACCTCCTGCTGAGTTCTGGTCTTATTTCCACATCCGATGAAAATCAAAATTTCAATTCGTTGTGTCACAATTAAATGTGCCATATTAAAATTGGAATTTTTATAAATACTAACACGTTACATTAACTTTTCGCACAATTTAATGACAAATCTTCTGATTAACTGACAGTAAAAACCATGGATACGTCAAAAAACTTAATCTGATAATTTATTGCTTAGCAACGCACCTACTTTTTTGCTATGTTTTATTTGTGTTCAGTTTTTTTTCAGAAATTTTCGTTTATTTATTGTGAAAAGTATTTTTTTTCATTTTGTAACATTCAATTGTGAATTACTCCAAAATTTTGTTATGTAAGGTGGCAACATTTTTATACCGTTTAATCGACAATGAAAAGGTCTCTCAAATTAAATTTAAAAAATGAGGGGTTGCCATTTGAAAAATAATTTGATGACGTTATATACTCAAAAACAAATAACATCTGAAAATAGACGGTCCCCTTAAAAATGTGTGTTTTTATTAAACAAAATCCACCTGTTCGAGGATTTTTTTCCGAAAATTTTTGTTACACATTTACTGAATTTATTCCATACTTTAAGCGCGCACTGTATATACTTTTCATGAAGTCACACAAAAATATTTCGAAAAAGAATGTTTTTTCGCAATTTGGTTAATTTCGTATGGCGTCTAAAGCAGCCAATAATTAAAAATTTGATGACAATCCATAGTATAAACTAGCAGTTACCATGAAGACAACTTTTCCTCCATCATATTACCTGCGTATATCGTTCAAAACATCTACCATTATTGTTACATCGTAATTCTAAACTGCCCACAAAAGATCTTATATACCCCTTATTGCTCTCATTACGCTAAATAAGTTAAAGTCACAGGGGGTCAAATCAGGTGATTGGGCCGACCGTGTGGTTTAAATTGTTGCTTTTATTAGGGCCATCCTATTGTTGGGTTTATGTACGTTCTACATCAGTGAGTGACAAACTCTAACCCTTACCCCATACAAACCAACAAAACAAACCGCAAGCGAAATCAGAGCTGAAGTATTAACTAGTTCACCGATTAAAAATATACACAAATAAAGAAGAAAAAGAAGTAGTTCAAGCCGTTAAGCAAAATTTGAAAGATCTTCCATCTACAAGTAAAACAGGCACAACTAGAAAGCAAAAAGCATCGAAGAAAATATCTGCAAAACACTATTTTTGTTTGTGTGTGTGCTTATATATATATATATACACCCACCTGAGGAAGATTGGATTAAATGTGGAGACTATAAGGAGGGGGCTCAAACTTGTACAAGTATCAGGAAGAGTTCTTATTTTTGCGATTTATCTGAATGGTTCTTTTTATTTTATTTATATTTTTTCTTTACTAACAAAAATACCTAGTTGAAATTTCTCAGTTTAATATTTATATAACTTAATGTGTGTTTAGATCATAATATAAGACTTTTTATTGCCAAAGACTGATAAAAATTGGGCTAAAATTGATTTTTAAAAAGTTATTTTTTTACGATAATTAGATATATAATCAGTCTCATCATTAATGTTAACAAAAATTAATATGTGTTAAAATTTGTCAAGTTTATAGTGCTTACCCGCTTTTCCTTAGCGGCTTACCCGCTTTAGGCCCCCTATTAGGGCAAAGCGGGTTTTTTAGGAGTTTTGAATTTTGGATAATAAATAATTAGTTGGTACAAAATGACTCAATTATGGTTTATTATTTTGAAGTTTGATATCCCTACTATTAAATAAAATCAAAATTGTTATTATAATCAAACGAAAACTAAGATTTTTAAGCTTTTATCTTTAACCTACCCGCTTTAGGCCACTCTCCCCTATAGATATGCTTTTTAGTATTTGCGTTAGTATGCGTAGTCGCCATTTTTTTGTTTCATTGTGACTTCATATTACTAACCAGCGACTTTGAAAACGCATGTGTACAAAATTAAACATAAAATCAATAAAAATTACGATTTATAGATATGCTTTTTAGTTTTACGATTTATAGATATGCGGCTATAAAATATAGCCACCATTTTGTTTTTTTTTTAAATTTTGACTTAAAATTCGTTATCAGCGACCCCAAAAACCCCTATATACCAAGTTTCAAGTAAATATCCTACTTTTTCGACTTTTGGCCAGTTTTTCGGGAATAAGCCCCACTGTGGGACATCATCTGGCTGAAGTTATATGGTGGTCGGGTTACGGGGGTAGCAACGACCCGAAAAATATGAGGTATCTCTTTGATTATAAATTCGTACGTTGATGATGAATGATCTAAAATAAAATAATGAAAATTTAAATCTATACCTCACTATAAGGTGAGCATGCATAACTACGGTCACTACGAGACACCTGAAAATTTTTTTTACTGTATCTCGCGCAGCAATCGAATTTTGACGATTTGGGCCAATTTATCTGTACATACGTAGCACTATTTGGCAATTCTTCCAAGATGGTAGCTCTGACACAACTCTAAGAAAAACATTAACAATGAAAATAATTTGCAAAAAAAATGCATTACTGCTTACGTACTAGAATTATAACTAGAAAAATTATAATGAATTGTCTTCATAATATCGCCTACCACTTGTTTTTTGAACCATTCATCTATCTCTATTAGTTTTAGATGAAGAAAAGTTTGAAGAACGACCCTCAAAATACATATTTTCCAGATCACATACAAATGACAAATGATAGACAACCAAAAACTATACAAACGATAAAGTAAATAGACAACTTATTTGAGAAAATAGTAGTCATCAAATTTGGTTCCGGGGGCATTTCATATACTTACCGTGCTATGCCATCTGCAATTTCTTTTGGAATTTACGAGGTGTGTAAATTAAATAATGAGACTGATTTTTTACGTTTTTTTTTTATTCGAATAAAATTACAATTCAGTATTGCCTCTTTCAAAATAACTCCCTTATTTTGAAAGACACAGTCCCACAGTCCCACTGTCACAAAGCACAGCGCTGGAGACGGTTCTTCCATTCCTCATAGCAGTGCTGGAACTCATATACTGGAATAGCCTTCAGCAGGTCGGTTACAGCCGTTTGAATGTTTTCTATGATCCCAAAATGACGTCCCTTGAGGTGATTTTTCAATCTCTGGAAGAGAAAAAAGCCACAAGGACTCAAGTGAGGTGAATAAGGAGGCGGAGGAGCCACAGGAATGTTTTTACTGACCAAAAACTTGTTTACTGAAATGACTGTGTTACAAGGCGCATTGTCATGATGCAACATCCGGTTGTTCTTGATGTTTGGTCTCACACGCATGACCCTTTGTCGAAGTTTTTCAAGAACCTCTCTGTAAAAGTGTTGATTTACTGTTTGGCCTGGAGGCACAAACTCTTTGTGGACAGTTCCCTGGCTATCAAAAAAGCAAATCAGCATGCATTTGATCTTCGACTTGCTCATTCTTGTTTATTTGAGTCTTGAGGGGCTTGAAGTGTGCCCATTCCATGCTTGGCGCTTGATTTTCGGGTCGTACTCAAACACCCAAGTCTTACCAACATAAAATGGGGATCATTTGCAATCGATTCCAAAAAGTCAAGATACCTTTCTCTCCTGATGTCCTTTTGTTCCTGCGAAAGGTTTTTTGGAACCATTTTTGCGCAAATTTTTCTCATCCCTAATTCATTAATCAAAATCTGATTAACAGTGGTGTGATTCAAATATAACTCTTCCCCGATCATTATTGTCGTCAACCGACGATCTGAACGCACAAGATTTCATATTTTATACACACTTTCATCGGTTCTTGAAAATGAAGGCCTTCCGCTGCGTGGTTCGTCTTCAATCAACTCTCTTCCTTCTGAGAATGCCTTAAACCACCGAAAAACCTAGGCTCTTGAAAAAACACTTATTTGTTCACAACACAACACAATTCTACGGAGATGTGTTGAAGTCTACGGAGACGTGTTTTTTTTGTAAAAGTATCCGTTGCGCTGTGTCCAAGTCTGAAGCAAAACCTGATAGCACACCGTTGCTCAAAATTAATGTCACTCATTTTTAAAATGCACTAGAAAAACCCGTTTACGAAAAGAGTCACAAAGAACTAACAAATTACTCTAACAAGTTCAAACTGGCACTGAAGGTACATTACACGTTAACCGATTCGTCCTTCCGTCTCCACAGTGTTGCTTGATCGGGCGCTATGTTGTCAGTCTCATTACTTAATTTACATACCTCGTATGTAAGTATGTATAGAAATAATTGTCACCAACTTTTTGGTTTAAAGATCCCACTATACTCTTGTAGATAACACTGAAACAACCAACATTCTCACTCCAAACACTTTATGAACTACACCGAAACGTAATAAAGCCAAAAAAGACTTGTTAAACAACAACATCCTTTTGTGCTGGCTTCTAATACTACTTCAATAAATTAACGTACACTACAACAGATTATTAACACTCGAAAACTATGTAACGCTACAAACGCCAGTTCGCTTCCAGCGTTCCGGGGTTATGGTATCTCTGCAACGACCTAGTCGCCAGATTACTCTGGCGCAATATAGATTTAACTAATTAACTACTTTCCAACTAATGGCTCGACGTAAAGTAACAGCGTCCCTGGGCTAAAATACCCAATTTCTAGTCGCGGAAACTAATTCGTAGCGTAGGTGCGAAGCTTTAAAATTAAGTTCCAAAACAGACGATAACAAAAAGATAATTATCAGAAAACAAACTGGACTAATCTCAGCGCGAACAGTGGATAACGCATGACATTTTAGCCAATTTTTAGTTAATGTAGCCTGCATGTTATTTTCAGCTGAAACTGTTTGATTGGAAAAAACTATCCCTATTGCAAGTGAATTGAGCCTAAGAATGTATCCTTACCAAGTGGAATCATTAAATATGACGAATAAATATCAAAAATAATTAGAACATTTAACCACATTTTCCTGCAGGTAAGGAAAATAATTAATCATTGAAGTAGCATAGATGTTATTGCTGTAAAACACTATTTAAGCCCTGAAGAAGTTTAAGTATATCAGACGAAACGTCGGTAAAGAATTAGTGCTGGTATTTTGTCCAATGTTCCCAAAAAAATCCTTCGTTTACATATATTTTACGGATGTAATTATTAACTACTACTTCTAAAACTTTTTTTTTGTTTTTTTTTTTGGCTTTGGGCATGACTCATTCACTGGCTGCTTTTAAATATGCTTCTCCAACGAGTTTAGCCACTTCATATTGAGAAATTCTTCTACCTACGTGGCTTCGTTTCCGTACGGCAAAGCGGGTAGATACACGCTTTGCCCTACCCGCTTTGCCCGAAAGCACATTTTTTACTTGAGGAATTATAACCTCAAATACAAAGAAAAAATGGCGGCACGGCACGTCTATCATATTTTAAATGTCAATAGTATCAGAATAATATAATATCATTAACAATAACATAAATGTACTAGTTATCGACTGGTCAAAAAGTTACATACCTTCAGTTTTTTTTTTTTTTTAATAAATTCACCATTTTTTTTTATATTGCGCCTAGTTACGCCATGGCACACAGCTGATACTGATTCGCAAAAATTGAAACTCGGGAGTGTTCGGGTAATCACGGCATACGTACACATTGACATTCGCGCGGGATGCGGCAGCATACGAACGCCTACCCGCTTTAGGCGACCTACCCGCTTTAGGCTACTCTCCCCTAAACCGTTATTTTTATTTAATTTATGTGAAACGTGGAATTCATAGGTTTTCGGGGTTGCAAATAACGAATCTGGAAACAAAATGAATGGCAGATGTAAAGCGACGAATACAAAATTTCTAAAATCCATAATTTTCATTTATTTTATAAAAAAACTTGTGACAAATAAGTTAAGAAGTACAATACAAAGCCGAATGTAAGCAGCTAGTAGCAGCTAGTGACAGCTAATTTTTACAAATTTTGTTACATAGGTATAATATAAACTTTAATTTAAAATTTGTTTCACTGCGGAAATCCGTGGGACTTTTAACTTTTCTCAATTTTTCTGAAACGATTGCACACAAATTTTCATTATTTTACACTTCAAACATTGCGTTAATTTATATTTATTTGTTATAATTTTTGACAAATACGATAATAAACTACATTTTTCCATTTAAAACAATCCATTAACTTTACGAATTTTGGAATAAGACGCTTGAACATGAGCTCGGACGTTCGAGCTGTTACTTGTGCGAAGGTTGTTTTTGTACTGGCTTATACCTGCCATGTATACTTAATTAGCCCTTATAAAGGGTCGTTACATATTCTTTGAACATTACTATATACATCTATGTACTTCAAATCCCATAAATTAAAACTTCATTTTTCGACTTTTGGCCAGCTTTTTTCCAAAATTTCCAAAATTTTAAGTGGCGTGCACTGCGGCCTGCAAAAGGACTTTTGCAAATCTTGTACAACAAATACTCAAATTTCTTATTAAAATAAATTACAAGTACGCAAAATTATTCAAAAACATTCATTTTTAATTTTTTTTTTGGAACTGCCATTTTTTTTAAAAATCCATGTTTTTGAATAATTTTGTGTACTTCTCTAGAGAATGTAATTTATTTTAATAAACAATTTGAGTATTTGTTGTATGGCAAGATTTGCAAACGTTCTTTTGCAGGCCGCAGACGTCCCCAAGAAAAGAAGTGCAAGCCACTTAAGGGGACCCCTCTGGAAAAATTTTTTTTTTCGTATTTTTTGTTTTGCTTAAATGTTGTAAAAACATCCCAAGAATGATATCCAAAAGAAATTATTGATGGGAAAAATGTTTATTAAACAATTGTTTTTAAGCTAATTTGTGAAACAACTATGTCGCTCCGAAATGTTCGAAAATACCGCTCTGCTGCGGTATTCTTAGTAGCATATATAGCCTAGCATTTTGGAGTATCTGTGGCCCGACCGATAATTTGGAAATGATGATATACGATCCTGGTATAGCAGACTAAAGGTAAAAAAAAATAACATGCCTGTATTTTGAAAATTTCATGAAGTAAACATATCTTGAAACTTTAAACGCGTTTTCTTCGAAAACATGTTTTTCAAAAAATTTTTATCCGATCGACTTGAAATTTTGACTGTAGCTTCTTAAATAAATTATCTAAATCGGTACATGATAGGGTACGATTATTTCGATCGGTTAAAAATTACGGTTTTTATAAACAAATTAATATCGTTTTTTTTCGTAAAATTTGATTTTCTTTTTTCAAACTGCTGACATTTTGCGAAAAATGAATATTTTACAATAATCTTGTGTACCGCTTTAGAAAAACTCATGTAGATAATGAAAAAAATGTTTTTTGTTTTTCCTAGCAGCTCTTAAAAAGTTGCTGTGTTGCCCACCGACGGTCAACAAAAAAAAGCGTAAGTGTTCGATGTATTTTAAAACAAAATTTTGTTTTTTTTTATTGAATAAAAGAATATCCTCATTATGTACTTAATAAAGTCCTAAAATGAAATTTTGATCGCTGTATTAGTAGAGCAGAAAAAAAATTCCCGAAGAATGCCTTGATTTTCCGCACTCCAGAGGGGTCTAACCCCTTAGTATTTTGGAAATAAAATTTTTGTATGTACTTCAATACATGTTATTAAATTAAATCAAATTAAATTTTATGTTGTAACATATTTTGGTATTTTTTAATTTCATTTACGGCGATTTTTGATTTTAGGGGTGTTTACGGGTGTTTACGGCGATTCTTGCTTTTACCACCTTTTAGGGGTGTTTTCTACCCCTAAAAAGCATATTCCGGAAGAAAAAAAACAGGGGTTCAATATTTTTTATTATTCTATGAGTGTGCCAAGTTTCATTTAAATGTGCAGTGAGTGACAGTTGGGTAGTGTTACTTGTTAGCACAGAATACCTACCCATACAGAAGCGAAGCTAGCCGATTTGAGGACCGGAATATTTGACCTGGGACTTGGCGGCCATTTAATAAATGGCAGTAACGTCACTGTAATTTTATCTTCAGTTGACGTCTAAATGTTTACTTTTTGTTCTGTCAAAAAATAGTTCTTTTAAATTTTATTTTTGTGTTGATTTTGAACTATTTTCAAATATAGTACAGTTTTTGTGATATTACTGATTGTGTTTATGTGATTACTCAGATTAGTGACTACTATTTATATTATAACCACTTGCAGTGCCGGTGAAAGTATTGAGACGTTTTTAATGGATTGGGTATCTACATCCAACATCCAAAAAATTATTAATGAAAAGGATTTGCCAAGAAAGTAAAAGAAATAGGTGTGCCTATCGTCCATCTTTTCCCAAAGTGATGGAAATACAATTTTTTCGTTTCAATGATCCACAAAAGTATGTAAAGTTGGAACTACAAAAATTTATTTACCTATAAGAATATATGAATTATAAGAAATTTATATTTTAAGGTGTGTTTGGATTAAAGGTGTAATAGGGATGATTTATGTAATATAAATCTAACGTATTACATACAAATATCATTTGTGCGAGGAAACTTGAAGAAAATATATTTTAAGGTGCAATCGTAAACGTATATTTGAGCAGCTTTCCCTACAAAATTTTTACATGTCCCAACATCTAATGTGTACAATACGTTTAAGATAATTTCCTACTTGTGTAGATGTGCGTTATGTATCAAAATTTTTGAATTTTTAATTGAATATCAATAGGTATTTGGTTTCGACAAATACTTTTCTAAAAACATTTAAGTAGAATTGGGGTTTTCATAACAAAAATTTGAATGCTTCGGTTTTTGAGATATACATATATTATATGTACTATGTATACATGTTTTTTAATTTTTTTGCTTATCTTTGTGTCTAATAAATTTACTATTTTTATTGAGTTAGCCATTAATTCAAAATATATCGAAAATGGTAACTATTATTTTTATTTATTTTTAATTTTAAGGTCAAAAAGTTTAAAAACCTTGGATAGGGATGTGCCATTGGGAGTAAAAGAGTGGAGATATAGATTATATATTTTTGGTAAATGTATATTTAAAGAATACCCTAAAAATGTATAATTTACATTTATAAATTGTTCTTTATTTTAATGTATAATATTAATTTGCTTAATTAATCTAAATTAATTATGATATTACGAAATTATAAATATGAAGAAAATATTTATACAAATAAAATACCTGAATTAATACTTTGTCTTTCCCTAAATATATAGTGTATTAAAAATTTATAATTTTTTATTATGTTAATTATTATAATTAAATTTTGATTAGTGTAATTTTTTTGTGTATTATATTATTGTTGTTTGCCACTTAACGAGTCTTACCTCCATACCAACGATATATTCCTTCTTCTAGGGCATTACCGTCCTCCTTGTCGTTATCTCTGAACTATTTCGGTCACGAACTTTCATTTTCGAGCCGCGGCGCGTCCATTACCGGCTCTCATGCGGACGCCGACGCCGACGCCCGCTCCGAATAACCTTATTATTCATAACGTACGACGGCATCGCTTACACGCCGCACCACGTTACCGATTACGCCCCGTTAAGTGGAAATTACTCGCGAACCGCGCCAATTACACGGTCAGAGGCGGAAAGGGCAGCGCCGGAAGCGAATTTCGGCCCGTTCGCTTCGGTGCGGGCCGTAAATCAAGCGTCGCGGCGCGCGGTTCCTCGAGTTCCGAGGGGGGCAGCGGCCGACGCTCCTCCGGGTTAATTTTCATCGTCCGTCGGCCCCGAATGAATTTCGCTCGGGGATAAATAACAAGGTTTTTTATCGCGTGAGACGGTCGATCTTGGGGCGAAAGCTTTGGATTAGCGGCTTGAATTAAAGGTGATTTTTCATGCTGTCGCTAGTTGCTGATTTTCAGCGAAAAATGCGGTCACGTGATGGAAATTTATAATGCGCGCCATCTAGAAAAAATGTAGTGAAAAATTGCAGCGTTTAGCGTCAAATTTAAGCGACAAATGATGCAAGTGTATCGAAAGTCGATGTATCGATATAACCACTATATTGTAAAGGTATATATATACAATGGTGAAAAATAATTATGATACTTGTTTGTAAACATTCGGCTTATGAGTAATAAATGCACTGACTTAATTACAGTAATAAATAAATACCCTTTTTTTTTGTAAATATATTAATAAAGAAAATCATGTATAGTAAATATGATTATCAAATGGACCTGGTCTAGTAAATATGATTATCAAATAAACGCTGGTAGACCCCGGCAGAGAAAAGCTAAACAAAATTTAGCTTTATCGCTACATTTTTTCTAGATGTCGCGCATGTTAAATTTCCATCACGTGACCGCATTTTTCGCTGAAAATCAGCGACTAGCGACAGCATGAAAAATCACCTTTAGGGGTCTTTGCACTTACAACAGCGAAAAATGCCAAGTATTTTTGGGAATTTATTGTAGGAGAACTATGAAAGTCCGGATTGTGGAATAGGGCTCATATTAAAGAGCAAACTCTCAAGTATTCGAAAACAATTTTTATTGTCATTAGAAAAAAATAAACAAATGTTTACATTGAAAAATGAGGAGACATCTTTTTTTGCGGAGACCAAACGGCGTACGTGATTGGTGAGGCTGCATTCGTCTGAAATAAACGCAACAATTTTTAGTTGATTATACCATTTTCAACAATGTACCGTAGGTTTTTGAAAAATTGAAAAACTCGATGTTTGGCAGTTCAAAAAAAATATTATTTCGATTTTTTCTCCACTTAATTGTTAATAATAAACAAATGGAAAAATATACTGAAAAACCCACGATACAGATTGTTGAAAATGGTACAAACAACTAAACAAAAATTGTTGCGTTTGTTTCAGATGAATGCAGCCTAACAAATCAGGTACACCGTTTGGTCTCCGCAAAATGATAATACAAATTTTTTTTCCAATACTTGAGAGTTTGCTTCTTAATATGAGCCTACTACTATTTTTTTTTATTTATATTTCCTACAATATATCTCCTATTTCATACAATATATCTCCTACAATATATTTCCTACAATATAAACATAGCAAAAAAATTAAAGGGACCCTAAAATTCTCAAAAAAGCCATTTTAAATGCGCGTATCTTCTGAGGTTGGTTGGGCTTTTTCGTCCCTGACCCATCAAAATGTTCGTCTTGATGTCTAGTTTAAGGACTTTTTTAGATTTTGGTTTAACGTTCAGTGATCAATGGGGTCCCGTTGAAGGAAAAAAAATTTTTTTTTAGAAAAAAGTGTTTCTTTATCGGTTGTACGGGTTTGGAAAATTTTTTAGAAAAATCGAAATCTGGAAAGTTAGCAAATTTTGTCAGCTTCAAAATGCTTTGTTTGATTTTTCCAACGATTTTTTGACGAGTTATGCCATTAAACGAAAACAATACAAAAATTTTGATTGACTCATGCTCCGTATGTCCGATTGAACGAGGTAAGCGCAAATTAAAGAAAAAACTTCCCTCTTCCATTGAAAATTTTACATCCCCCGATCCTTTCCTCTATCTTGCTTTCTCACCATCAAATTAGGGATGATCAGTCATTAACATTGCCGTGGAATGCCAACAGTCCCCGTATCTTTTGGGGTTTTTTGGTTCTTTGAACCCTCATTCAACTTTTTGGTTGGGTTTGAAAATGATCTTTGACACATCTTGACTCATTTTCCTCTCTTCCTCCCATGTGGATCCCTCTTCAAAATTTTTTTTGTTTTTTTTTTTCTCATTTTTTGGATTTTTTAATTTTTTTTTATTTCTTTTTTTACCAAATCTTTCTTTTCTCCTATTTCTACTTAGCTATTGATGCCCTTTTTTTCTTGGATGTCTCCCTTCCCACTTCTCCTTCTTATTTGGGTGGTTCCCATCTCCTCCCTCATATCCCATCTATGGTTGGGTCTGTCTAGGTGGGGAGATGTCGATGTCGTGGTACGGAGAGTTCATGTGAACAGTGTGGGGTCGCATTATCCTCATGAGATGAAACTCTTCCCACCTAGCCGTTGGTCGACCTTCGGAAGATTTCATCGATATAACCGGCGTTCAAAGCGGTGGGGTCAACACCATTCTGTCCAACCATCACCGATCCCCACCATCTGCCCACCATTCGTCGGTGCAATCCTCCCAAATGTTCTCTCCCTCCCCCCTCTTCCTCAAACAATCATTCGTCCGTACCCTCTCTTCCCTCATCTTTTTCCCTCCTGCTTGTGGGCCGTGGTCTCACCTCTCTCCTCCCGTTCCTTTTCTGGTGGTACCCCGCGGGCCCCCCTTTCCTCGTGTTTCTTCGTTGTCGTGGCGTCTTCTCTTCCTCGTGTCTCTGGCCTGGCGCTCCATCTCCTGTCTCCAGAAATCGTTCCGGTTCACGATGATCTGTTCCCGTGATCTGCTCCTGTCTTTGCCCTTGACCGCTTTTCCGTGATGCGTTCTCGTGTGGCAATTTTTGTGTTGTGTTTTCGTTCTAATGGCTAACTCGCTTCAAAAAAATCGTTGGAAAAATCTAAACAACATTTTGACTGACAAATTTCTACTTTTCCATTTCGATTTTTCTAAAAAATTTTCCTCCGTACAACCATAAAAAACTTTTTCTAAAAAAAAATTTTTTCCTTAACATTATTCACTTAACCAAATCTAAAAAAGTCTCTTAAACTAGAATCAAACGAACATTTTGTGGGTGGTCGAAAAGGTCAACTGTCAAAATTTGAGGTTTTTTTGAAATTTGGCCTTTATGTGCTGTGTATCTCCTACAATAAATTCACAAAAATACTTGGCATTTTTCGCTGTTGTAAATGCAAAGACCCCTTAAGATAAACCTATACAGAGTGTCCCAGGATTTAATATCAGTAACTCAGGAGCGTGTAGATCAGCTAGAACTTCTATCTCGCGGTCTAAAAACAGAAACGGCGTCGACTGCATGCGCTCACCCGACCCCCAACATATTTCGCCAGCACGCTGACAACGTTGTTTTGCATTTTGTAGTCCTTTTAAATAACTCATTCGTGGCGAGTCGTGCATCGTGTAATGTTTAGTGCTTTTCTTTAGTAGGCACTCCTATTAGTATTAATTTACTAGATTGTTATACCATGTGTGAAATGAATTTTGCTCCCGAAATGTGAAGAAATATGTTCATTATGTGAGATAAACGCAGACGATACTGTAATAGTGCGTCCACATTAGGTCGATCAATGCCCTTGGCAAGACCCGCCGGCAAACAACGGGACACATGACCGTTGCACAAGACAATGGGTAAAGTCGTGCCAATGACATGCAGTAGTATTCTACTGCATGTCATTAGTATGTGAGCGCTTCTTATTTCATTTAGGTTTTGCCGGCGGGCTTTTGTCGCTGGCCTTACCAGCAGGATAATGTTGACGCGCTATTATGTTACACAAATCAGAGTGGACTGACCCCAGTCCATTCATTGGCTTCAGCAGTACGGGGGCTTCGTTCTCATTGAAATAGGAGGGTACAAAATCGCCAAAGCACGAATGCGAAAAACAGATATGATTCGCCGCACCACATAATCACTGACAAGTTACATATATCTTATTATATCCTTCAGTTAGGTGTTACTTCCTTCTTCTTGCCTGGCTATTAATTTCATAACTCATACTGTATATGTAAAACTATGAAATAGCAGAGCAAGATAATAACAGAGCTCAGAGTAACTTCTGAAGAAGCCGACAGTATGATGGGCGAAACATCAAGAATGAAAATTCATCATACACTGCAATACCTAGAAGGTAACGATTACTTTCAACACATTAAACTCTCACACACTAATTAACAGAATTATCATTTAAGGCTAAAACCTTCAAACTTTAAAATAAGATTCCAAAAACAGTCAATTTTGCGATAAGATTGAGCATAGGAAAATGTATTTTAGAATCGTCATAATTATGAAAGTTTTGAGCTTTAGGTTTTAATGTTTTAATGTTAAAATGTACTGTATTTCCATTCTAAATTGAAAATAGGTAGAAAAAAGCAAGGTTGTCAGATATATTTTCTAAAATTGCTAAGCTCACTATACAAGTATACTTCATACTTCAGTAAACTGTTAGTTCGTGACGTTCTTAGAAAGCTAGTTTGGAGATATTAAAAAAAATACATAGATATAAATTTATTAGTTAGCATTAAAATAAAGCTTTTAAAATTGCTGGAAAAAATAATTATAAATTAAAACAACTTTATGTATATTACTATACTTAAGACAATTTTGAAGAGCCGGCAACGCGATGCCGCGATCCGCGAGCGAATGCCGATCCAATATACTATTGGATTGCTTTGTATCTAATACTTCTTAAATACTTATTCGGTCCACTGTGCCATAAATTTTTTACGACGTCGTTAAAATGATTTACGACATTTGGAATTCTAACTTGTTTAAGACACCAGTGACGTGTGTTTCAGCTAGGTTTATTAAAACAGACAATTTTTTGAGATTGTCTGGCTAAATGAGCATTATTTACAGCAAATTATATTACAAATATTAAGAGTTTGTATGCAGGCTAATTTTAATCTCCTATATTGATTTGAATGAATAAAATTATTTTACAATTTTCGAATTTATAAAAGATATATGCACGCCCATGGAATCATAAAGTTGCACCGCTTTTTTTGTCCCCCAGGCGTTAATTTCAATTAAAAATAGAAGGACTATAGTTGTTTTAATGTTTTAATCTGATCTTAACGGAATTTTTTCAGATGGAATATGGAGCTAGAAAAGCACTTGTTTACCGTATTTAAGAATATAACAGGGACACTGAACAAAAAAAAAAAAAAAACGACGCGACGCGCGTTTCGCCAACCAAGTTGGCATCTTCAGGAAACGATTAAAACTGCTTCTTTTAGGTACAATGTACTTTAAATAAATGTTTGAAAAGAAAAAAATGACGTGGCACCTAGTAGAAAAAAAAACTATGACGAATTTTGTTTTTAAATATTTTTTTAAAAATATGGTATCGAACGCCGGATATATATTTTTAATAGTTCGGAACAGTGTTTTATACGAGCCTATTTTTTGGAAGGCCTCCACATAATATTATAGAAGGTGATTATAAAAATTCTTAACAAAAATACCACAAAAACACATATTTTCCGTGATAGGGGTGATAGGAAGGAAGTTAGGAGACAATGAACCAACTCTAAACTTTTATTTTAGCACCAGTATGTATATAATTTCAAATTTCGAAAGCTTTGTGGGGCCAATTCGACTATCTTATCCTGGGATACCCTTTAACGTAAGTTTAATTCTAATGTTGAAAAAAAAAGTAGAAACAACCTTGAGTAAAACAAGCCAAATATACCAATGATAGCCTATACGTAAAGACGTCTACCGAACTTGGAATAATCAAAGTTGCCTGCCTGATTGTAATAAAAACTTCGACTTGATGGAGCCGCAAACCTAGTGTGGGACTTCTTGTCTATAAAGAGCACATTCGTCCCCATTAAACTTTAATGAAAAACAAACACGACCTGTTATATGCATACAAACAGTAAAATAGTTTAACATCATAAAGTTACCCAGCCACGCTGTTAATAACGTGTCTAAGGTTAAGCGGTTTTCGGATTAAAATACCTTCGGTATTAACTTCGCAAAATCGCACGGGCGGAAATTAGGATAGTGGAGGATCCCTGATCCTAAAAGGGGATCCTCGACCATTCTTTATCCACAGAAAATTCCTAAACAACTAGGTATATTTTATTTAATTGAGGATACATATATTGTGGCCTATTTGGAATTACGACACGTCTACAAAGTACCTAGCCAAAGTAGTAGTATTTTTAGTCCAATTTCGACCAATTTTTTAGATTGTTGCTCATGAAAAATTGTATTTTGTGAAAAAATTCTAGGAATTGTTTTAAGTTTTTTTTTGCTTTCCTTATTGTAGGTGAAAAGCTTGATTCATTTTAAATGTCATGGCATGCTATAAAATACAGTTATTGATTAAATGTACTCTTTATCACATATTATACTATATATACTAATTGTTAATACGATTTTAAATTATTATAATAACTAATAATTAAAATTTATATTGACTTGGAAATTTTTAGGACTCTCTCTCAAGAGATGCGCAACGTGTTTAGTACAATCGACTTATTTTGACCTATATTATTCGGAAACACCCCGTATATACTAGTGTGGCCTACTGTAAACGGCTTTTATTTGTTTTGTGGCCCTATGTAATTCTTGGAGAAATGACTAGAGCTTCTTTAAATAAGAACTAACAAGAAGCATGGCGTTTTGATGATATTTGGGAAACAAAAAAGAACACATTTTTTTAAAGAATTTAAATGCAGTCGGTGTAGCAGAACTAAATATGTACATACTCCTCGTAAAATTGGACTGCATGTTTAATGAATTGTATTAGTACAAAACCTAATATGTATAATATAACGATAAAAAAACTATTTTTACTGATGTATATTATTACAGTTATTTTTATACTATTAATTTTGACAGAATAATAAAATAATACTGTAGAAACAAAAACACATAATTTTTAAAGTCAACGCCTCTTGATGAATTTACTAATATATTGGAATCAGTGGCGGCCGATGGAATTTGACATGCTCGTATTTCGGTAAGGAGGCATGGGTCTAGGCCACATTTTAGGGGTGGTTACTAGACCTAAGTAGAAGGCTATAATTGCAAAAAATGTTCAGGGGAAAACTATTTCGCAATTTTGAAAAACAAAATGCGAATTTTTTTTTCCAAAAATGGCTGCCAAGGGCAGATCTTGGAAACGGCTTGCAAAATATTTGCAAAGTATTTTTTTTTTCATAATCACCGAGTAAATACATTTTTTTATACTAGCGATTTTTGAAAATTTCCTATTTTGCGTAAAGATACAACTAGTGTAAAATCTCAAATATTGGGATGAAATATAAATTCAAATTACCATAACTTTTACAGATCTCAAAATGTCAAGAAAATCACAATTAAAAAAGACTGTATTTACTCTGTGATTGCAAAAATTGCAAATATTTTGCAAGCCGTTTCCAAGATATGCCCGGAGGCAGTCATTTTTGGGAAAACATTTTTGCAAGTTTTCCCTGAACATTTTTTGCAATTCTAGCCTTCTACTTGGGTGGGTCTAGTAACCACCTCCTAAATTATGGTGTGAGTCCCATGTCTTCATATGAAAATTCGAGCTTGTCGAATTCCACCGGCCGCTACTGGTTGGAATGTCTCCAACAGTCGATATTTTTTGTTGCAGAAGCCATAGCTGGTTTTTGCATAGGTTTCGATGTCGATTACAAAAATGTTGATTACTCGGCATGCAAATTTAAAACGTAAGCCACTGCAAATTTTTACATGAAATATTCAATAAAACCCGTTCCAACATTTTCGCCAGCTAATCGCGAAATTTAGCAAGACGCCAGAGCCCGCCGCATACTCAGATCAAAGCGTTCTATTACTGGGTAATTACGGGCATACTTCATTAACCGTAATCCGATGGCTTCGCCTTACACGATCGTGGTGGCGCCGGAGTTTCAATGAGTAATGACTAGAGTTGGCCAAAATGTGCTGCGGGACATAGGCGTACGCATCATAATATAAAATACGTAATAATGTAACTAATAATTAAATATAGTAACACATTCACACTTTGTAACCATATATGTATGTAAAACTTACTAAATTAACTAGCTTGACGACGTAGAAGAAAAAAAAACAACAAAAAACTAGACGTTTTCCACGAAACACCAAACTACTATACTTTTCTCGACGCGCGTTTCGCCAACTATGGCAAAAAACTTTCTTATTTAAACATTCTCTTAAATTTAAGAGAACCCTGTACAATTCCACGACTTTTCGTAGAGATACTGACAATTCGAAATTTGTTTCGTTACCGTATGAACCTAAATTCACCCGCGGACTAGATAAAGTTTTTAAAAATATTCATTTGGTTTCAAAATATCAATTTGGTTTATATTTCTAAAAATAAACTACAGACCCTTTTGGGCAACACTAAAGACAAAATCGACAATAACGAAAAGTCAGGAATATACGAAATAAGTTGTAAAGACTGTGATCAAAACTATATTGGGCAACCAAAAAAAACTATTTGACTAGATTTAAAGAACACATGGCTCATTTGAAATATGGCAGAACGGAAAAATCTTGTGTTGCCCAACATGCTTTTGACAACAGCCATAGGACAGACACAAATTATTTAAAATTAATTAGAAATGTAACAAACAGACACCTGGATGGTTTTGAAAGTTTACAAGTCATTAAATGTAACACCAGTCCACTGTTTGCTCTGATAAACAAAGACAGATGTTACGGTTCAGGGAACCGTGCCGACAAATTAAGTATAAATAGTGCAAGTATGTAGGTTAGAATTTAGTTTTAATCTTATCCTGAAGATGCCAACTTAGTTGGAGAAACGCGTGTCCAGAAAAGTATAGTAGTTTAGTGTTTCGTGGAAAATATCCAGTTTTTTGTTTCTACGCCAAAGGTGCCAGAACCCACTGCATCATCATCGGCTACAATCTTATTTGTACACATCGCCTTTTCCTTACAGACTTTACACATTACGGTCGTTCTATCATAAAATAAATATTCGAAATGACCCGTCCGCCGCATGATGCTGAATTGCGGCACAATCCGCCAACCTTACTCATGTTTGATTGCATATGATTCGCGCCTTTGTGATGGGTCCTCTATTTTCTAGAAGAGGTCGCAACGTGTATATGTCGTTATCATTTCAGTTTGGACTCTAAAATATACCATGCATATTTAAAGTTTGTGTGCAAATAATCTCAAACACGAATAACCCATAACCCAACAACTTCATAACTATAAGACCCCTTAATCCCATAACCTGACATATATGACTATATATAGCCACAAAAATGTGATGAACCTGAAGCATACAACTCAACAAAGTATTAGCTGGTTCACGTAACCCCATAATCCTCCATTCTCTAACCCCCAAAACACCATAAACTGTATAGGATCATGGTGTTTTGGGGTCATAGGATGGAGGATTGTAACAAAGTAGGGATGCAAGAATGTACAAAAGGTCTTCAGGTAGGAACTTCAAAGAAACGTAATATTTTTCAAAACCTTAAGCCGTTCTTTCATACATATCAATACGTTTTAATTTTTATGATTTTTCTAAAATGGCGGCCGAGATAGCAAGAAAACTAGACGTTCAATTAAAACAAACTAAGGCTTGTTAGCTTCAGTTTTGCATTCTCTTCTATTTGAACTGAAAAGATTGTACGAAAAAAATTTGAAACAATTTTTATGCAAGTTGAAATGCATTTTTGTTTTTTTGCGTTTTAAAAGCAATTTTTTTTTCAAACCTGAGAATGATTTTAAATTTTACAATTTTTGTTTTGTGTACAAGTTTTTTCTTAGTTCATCTAAAAAAAAATACATGAAAATTAAAATTTTCTTTGTTCTTTTTTTTGTTAGACGAAAATTACGAGCTCCTTCTTTCCCGCCGATTGGAGACTGAATTACATACAAGGTGTTGCACAAATGTGCATAAAAATCGGCTGCGTTTGAATATTTTTCTCTTGAATTTTTTTTTATGTTCAAATATGCAATAAAATAATCTGAAAAGTTCGTTAAACTTGCTTATTTTTTTCTATTCAAAAAAAAATCCCACAAAAGCGCTTTTTGTAGGCCTCCTAAAGCAGGATACTCCCTTAAGTTGTTGAAATGAAAATATTTTGGAGGAAATACAGAAATTGGAGAAATATTCCGCTAACACCAAAGTTTTTTCTTATGCCTCCTGATGAGTGAATTCTAGATGTTAAAATTTGTGTACTTTACAAAGGAAATTACATCCTCTGCAGCTGTGCAGAAACGTATCAACCGACGATATTTGTCAAAAGAAATAAGTGTATAGGAAATGACAATAGTAATACGTAGTAATACGATAATTTTGAAGGTTTTTATCTAGTTTTCTTTCAAGGTACAACCCTTGTAATGCCAAAAATATAAATTCATTCAGTAGTTATTGCATCCGCATACAAATCTACTTCAAGAATACGAGCCTTGAGGTACTCGCCATATGCCGTTTTTCGATGCACACGGGCAGCTTCAAATAACCAATAAAACGCAATGGTTTCCGATGAGACACAAAATAACTCAATATCTTTTTGCAATGGACTTTGATGTGAGGTTCAAGTATATTTCAATTGCATAAACTTGATGTCATCCACCTGTCATTATGCAAATGGAATATATACTAGCAATATACCTATTCTTTATACATATTTACACATACATTGAACATTGTCACATTATGTTATAGAAGCATACACATATGTAGGTTAGGTAGTACATATATCCGTGGTATTTCAGTTTTCGACGTAACATGGACTTATGTATCTACTTGTCTGTCTCCGAGATGTCGCGGCATCGCATTCTGACAAACATTCGGAATTAGATTCCTACGCTAAGGGATATTTATCTCTCCCCGTTTAAACTTTCATGAGTGTGCACAGTGTACCAGACATAGATATTTGCATATTAACATACATCAAACTCCCCTAGGCGGGCCCAACTTCGAATTCCGTATGTGTGTTAAGATCGTGATTGCTTGCGCCTGCAAAATTAATACTTAATTTGAATATACATTCGTAATGTGACAGTTAACGCTTACTTGTAAAACCGCGTACGCTATTGTTTGTTTATTGCGATTTGTGCGTAATAATATTCTGACATTACGATTATACATGAAAACATGGATGTTCACCTAACTACATGTCATTTTGTCGTGTCATCTAATGGAATTTGAAATTATCACATCTTGTTAATGATTAGGGTCCGGAATGTGTGCTATAGCGCAGGGTCGGCACTATACAACTATGATAATTAAAGTATAAACCGTATTTTTTAAGCGCCCTAATATGTAAGCGCGTAAATTATGTACGCCTATAATTCTTGCCCGTGCATCGTACGCCACTGATGGTGCCTGGTAACACGCACTGGGAGTCTCGCGGGGCGGGAGCGAGGGAAGGCCAAATTCAATTTATCCATATAGCGTAGCGAGCGTTCCGTTGTTTGATTAGTATTAGGCCGACGCACGACGGACGAACAGTAGAACGCCGAGTTTAAAATAATTTTATGTGTGGTAAATGCTTAACTAATAAATGTGTGTACATACGTATTTTGCACCGTGTACGTATTTCTTTTAGAGTTTGTGTAGGTATACTTATCTGATTTTTTGTGTGGATTTTTTTCAATAATGACACAATCGTTACCATTTGTAAATAGACTGAAAAAGTTTATTGAAAATTAAGAGGACTACAAAAGACAGATCACATAGTTTATGCAACCCTTATGCAACATATCCTTGCAATCGTCGATATACATTTTGTAGACGCCGATAGTGTGAAAGACATTTAGATTCGAATTTCCATTAAAAAATTAATGGGCTTGTTAGAAGAATTTTGGTTTGATTTGTGCATACTATTTTGCGCATGTAGCCTTTTGTGAAACGTGGTTGACGATATTCTCTTATGTATTTTTGCCAAATATGTATCCAATTTTCCATTGTCTAGTAAAACCCAATTTCCATTGTCATACATTGGGTAAAACATATTGCTGAAGACATATCAACGTGTCATAGGAAACATCAAATAAATTTCTGTGGCTGACTGTGGACAAAACAACAGATTTTTGCGATAATTAAAGAGATAATGTTCTGATACGAATTTCAGGTGTTTCAGATATTTCGCACCCCCCCCCCCCATCTGTTGATAGATAGTAAACGGGTTTTGCAAAAATTTACTTCAGGTTACAAAATTCGTACGCTGCATCTTGTATCAGATACCGTAAGGAAAAAAAACAAGTAGATCAGTTAATAGCACAAACTAAAGCTGTGTTTACGAAGTCTTCAAAACGTATTCAATAATTTCTTAACATGTGGAAGATATTCCTAAACCACCGCAACCGATTTTGCCAAATTGGAGTATATGATTAAGTTATTATGTGTAATGTGTGTAATCTGTGTAATCGTATCATATTATGTGTAATGCAACTGTCATGGCCAACTAGGAATACTTTTTCGTGCGAAAAATCAAGAAATACTATTAGCATTTTTTTAAATAAATAATTGATAATTTCCAAATAGTACCGCCGTTGTACAAAAAAAGTGTTCCGTTTTTAATGAAATTTAAAATGTATTTAAATGGCATAGTTTAAAGCCATTTTGATGATTAATGGAAATCATTTGAATAATGAATTTAATGAAAATTGAATTTGAATTTACATCATGTATTTAAACCCAATGAAAGGTACAAATACTGAGTAATAATCCGATGTCAATTATTAACAAAAAAAATCTCTGTTAGTACTTCTTGATTATTCTCACGAAAAAAGAACTTGAGAAAGAACTAAAGGCCATGACTTTATTCCACGATATGCGTGGAGTATTTGTTTAATTTTTTTTTCAGACATATCAATAAAAAAGGACTACAATTAAATATTTTAGAAGCTTTTTTCTTTACTTAATCACATAGTCTTTAATCAGAATTCATAAATAACACAATGTGTGCGTGAGCTTTTACATTACAATTATTTTTTACCCGGATATGTTAAATAAATAATAGTTCGCAATATTCGCAATTCACTGCATTTCATAAAAAACGCACCGATTCAGAGTTGGTAGAATAAAATAGCCATCAATCAAATAATAGATACGCCTGCAGAGGATAAATGCGGTGGATTTGCAGCCACGGACTTCAAATTCGATGGATTAAAAACTGAATTCAAAGTATTAAATACAAATTAAATATAACCGGAATTCCTTTTGTAAAAACAGCGGAATCGATAGAAATGAAATTTAATTGAACGCTTTAATTAAGTTGTATCGGAACTTGGTAAACTTTAATCCTAAAATATAATCGAAGATAGAAAAAATGTAATCTAAATTGTTTTATTAACTTTACGGGGATTATTGGTTTACTGCTTTATTAACTATCCAAGCGAGGATTTTTACTGAAAATAGCTTCCAACTTTTCTTTTACTATAATACCTATTTTATCAGTAACTGTCTGCAACTGTGTTTTTAATTGGTAATTATCATTATCGATAATGATAATGATGCTGTAGTGCACCCCCGTATAATTGTCTATACCTAATTATTGCGACTTGTTCGCAAATTGCATAAATCTGTTTATTTTGAAAATGCTGCTGGCTCTTTTATATACACTGGATATATACAGTGTCCGCCTAAAGTTGGAACCATATGGGAATTTTTTTTTAATATTAGAATTTAAAAACTTTTGGTGATAATCACTTCTGCTTCCAAAATAACTTAAAATGCACCAATTCAAAGTTGACAGCTGTTAGCTTCTGGCAACTGTCAAATTTGTGATTTTACAAAAAAAATCTTTAGAAAATGGCCTAAACTGTTAATATTTCGAAAAATGTCACTAAGAAATTATTTTCCTAATGACATTTTACGTCTATATGCCGATTTTTAGCAAAACATTTTGATATCCAAAAAATTTTATATTTTCGAAGTTTTTTATTCACCCCCATAACTAACTGATCATTTTAAACGCTTCAAAGCAGTATAAAGTCTGCCATTGCAATGCATACTGTGCTCGTATATTCATAGGTATCGTTGGTTTTGAGGATTATTGATATTCTTAATCGAAAAGAAGGTATTGTCTGGATTATTTTCCAATTTCCAAAAAAATCACCCATTGTTTTTCTATTAACTGTTTTTTTATTAAACTTTGTTTTGTTAGTACAAAAATGGTTTTAATTACAATTTGGCTATGTTAACACGAAACTACTACATACTTAAAAATAACAAACATTGCTATTTTGTAAAGCAGAGAATTGCTGCTGTTTTTTGCTGCTGAAATTTTTGAAATTTTTGATGCCAGACATCCTGAAAAAGTTATTTCCCAAGCGACAGTCGGCAAAGTTTTGTCTAAATTCAAGGAGAGCGGTTGGGTGAGCAATAATTAAAAAAAAAACGCATTGTGCATGGAAAGTTGTGGAAAAGGAAGAAGATGTTTTGCTAGATGTTGAGAAGCATAAGGTTACTGCTACAGCTGCAAGCTTCAAGAAACACCGTTATCACCTTTATAAGCCTAAATTTATTAATTTACGTTAAAAGAAAGAGACTTTGCCCCAAGAATTTTGTGCGCTAATACAAGGTGAGATTTCAGAAAATACATTATGTTTACGGACGAAGCCACTTTTTTTACCTCCAATGGAATGGTATCCTCTCAGAATTACCGATGGTGGGCTGATGAAAATCCCAATTTTATAATAGAGTGTAGAGACCAGTACTCTTTTAAAACCAGTGTGTGGTGCAGTATTTTTAATGGGAGACTGATTGGACCTTATTTTTTTTTTCGAAAAAATTTAAATGCTAGAGGATATTTGAACTTTTTGCATTTGCATATTTGAAATTGCAGCAATTGTGGATGAAATGCCGTTGAGTGGAAGATCCTATTTGGTTTTTCAACAAGATGGAGCGGCTATCCACTCTACTGCTGCAGTCAGAATATTTCTAAACATCTTGCTCAGAGGAAAATGGATCGGGGAGGTTTTCAAAATTTTCTTGGCCACCGCGTTTCTCAGATTTGAACGTAATGGACATTTTCTTTTGGGGATATTTAAAGGAACAAGTACAGAAGGAGGCCATTTCAAAATGTGGATCATTTAGAAAATAAGCGAAATATGTACAAATATTCCTAGGCAGTTCTTAATAAATTCTTATATTAATGTTAATTTTTTGAGAGCAAATGTTTATTTACAAATTATGTTAAGTATTATCCTTAGATTTTGAAGTAACAGAACAACCTCAACTGAAATTGTGGCATTATTTCAGTTTCACAGTCCTAGTTTTTGGTGGGGCAAATCTGCAATCCGACGTGAAACTTAAAGCGTTAAAGTTATTACATTTTTCGGTAAGGCTTCGGTTTAGAAAAATGAATAAATTTAAGGGCAATATATTTATTTCGATAGAGGAGGATTCCCTGAACATAGAGGCACAAACATTTTTTTCAGGAAACGAATCCTAAAAAAGTTACGATTTTTTTTTATGTTCCATGTTAAGTCTATGAGAACTTTTACTTAGCAAGATATATCATAGATGGCGCCAAGAAACAATAATATTAACAACATAACAACCCAACATAACTTCCTGAGGAAGTTCTTGCGATGGTTTACAGCTTCATGCAAGTAACCATGGGAAGGCAGAGACAGATAAGCCCGCCATTCGTCCGTCCAGATTATAGAACCAGGGGCCACATGTTGCTCGATTATAGGTTGTAACGAAATTTACGTTAATTTCGTTACACTCGCCTTTATCAGGTATGTATTATGCTTTAAAAGGAAAAGGGTAAGCATCTGTCTGAATACGTTGTCTCACTTCAGCTGGTAGGTGCTTCTATAGATTAATATACTCCATCTTCTACACAGGCACTAATATATCCACCTGTTGCACGAGTGATAGAGGCTATAGACTGCAACAACGGACTCGCCGCTGTGAAGGGCCATTTTGGTTTGCAAGAATAGGAAAAATTTGCAAGCAGCCACGAGGTCACCGAATTCCAAGTTCAGGTAAGGTTCATTGTTTTTTTCTGGTTTATATATCGTTGGTTTATTCAAAATTTGTAAAACAATTCAAAACCTTACCTGAATTTACCTGAATTCACCTGAATTTATCTAGGAATTGTTTTTTGATAGCTATAGCAAATATCTCTCGTTCCAGCTTGGAAATCTGTGCATATTTTGATTGAAATTTTTCTGCATTTTTTTGTTTTTACACAGCTTGTATTTTGACTAGATTATCTCCACAGAGATTCACAATTTTTGGTTTTGGTTTAATTTATCGTTGAATCAACCGCTGACTGGGAACTATACTGCTGTCCTGGACAGGGGTGTAGCTTTGCCTGAACGTTCGTATCGGACTCCAATTCTTTCTTTTATATCAGATAAAATAATTTTCTCCTGTTAATCTAAATTTTGGCCTAATTTTTAACTTTGGTTTCATATACCAGGGGTCCTCTGTAATTTTGGTATCATAATAGTATTTGAATTTTAATGTAATTAGTATCTTAGATATATAGGTTTCCACTGATTAATTTTAAATTAAGATTTTATACTAGTTGCTGTGTTTGCAAAATTTGTAAGTTTTCTGCTATATTGTTGTAACTAAACCTCAAGTCTAGCTCTGTTACTATTTCTTGTTTGAACTTTTCATGCCACCTTGCTGAGCCATTGACCTTAGAAGGAAGGAGTACCCGTGGAAGCAGTAAGAGATTGAGTCTGTGGATCCCCTCGTTTGACGAAGGTATTGTTGACCAGTTTACTCGTGTAGTCACCGAGCCGTGCACGTGAAGTCACCAAGCCGTGGGCTTAAGTCATCGACAGACCACCAGACTACAGTCCACCAAATCTCATCTCCCCCCGGAAACAAGGGCAAATTCCTTCCGTACTTAAGTTCTGGCCAGAAGAAGTGCTCCCTCTACCGTTCGAAAAGTGTATTAATCAGAGCTAGATATTATTGTCTATAGTATTGAAGTTACTAGTTGTTCACAATTTTTGCAACATATATATGTACCTGAATATTTTAAATATATATTAATTTTATCTTAACCTAAAGCTCGTGTTGTCTTTTCATTAGCTGGCGCCCAATAAACAATTTTTTTCAGGTTCCGGTTGTTAGATAAAAACTAGAAAATCCCGTACTCACGACTCCCCTGAGCTAGCTGGAGCTACGTTCTGTAAGCTCTAGGGGTAGTTGCCAATACAACCCCCCAGGGTTACATTGCATGGTATAAGCGAAGCAGCGCTACGACAATTTTCAGAATTGTACTTCTGTACTCAGGGGCCCTCCTCTATCGAAATACATATACTACCCCTAGATTTATTCATCTTTCTAAACCGAAGTTGAGCCCATATTTCTAATGAAAACTCTAAGGTAATTGCAATCTTTTTAAATACGTAACTCAAAAAATGTATTTTTTTGAGTTATGCCACTTTTCTTCCGGGGTGACGGTCTTGAACTTACTCAATACTAGCCTTATGAAGAAGAGTCATTTCGAGAGAATAATCGAATAACTTTTTTCTTTTTCTTTTTAACGACCAATCTCAATACTTGAGGAAAGCGTACCTTCTAAAACACACGCGCCCGTTTAATTTAAGTAACAGCCCGCGACCCTCGCATTACGAAAATAAAAATGCGAGAAGCGGAAGGAGAGAAAGCGGCGTCGGGCCTCCTTCCCCCCAGAACAAACGGAAGTAATGATTATGGGATTAAATCCGTTTTGCAAATAATCTCCCCATAAATTTTCCACGGTTGAAAACAAGACGTTGAATAAACGACAGGCCGCGCGAAGACCTACCTCTCCCCCCTCCGCCCCCGAGAAACGGAACGGCTTCAGTTAACCGGCCGGCCGAAATAGAAAAACTTATGAAGCGGGTTCCCAAACCGCCGCAATATTCTTAATCTGAGATCTCGATCTTGATGTAGTGTAACGCCCCAAGTCTCGGGCCCTGACGAAATTTGAATCCGAAATGAGCAGTGGGAAACGGCGATGGCGTAAACATGGTGAGGTGGACTTGGAACCGACTACATATAGTCCAAGAGCCCAGTAATTTTTGCTACCTTGAAGACCTACACGATTCTAATGTTTTATAATCGATTCATCATGAAAACGTGTCCCCTAAATGACAACGGTGCCAGTGCAAATCCTGCCGGAAGCATTTTTTATTAATCAATAATTGGCCCTTTTTTTTCAAATATGTACCTTTTGTGACCTACACACTTCTAAAAAGCACTAGAGTGTTCATATGAATGCATCGAATAAGAAAAACTCACGGTGCCGGGTCCCATTCTGCCGCAACCCTCGGCACCGTGGCGATAAAGGGGTGGCAAAACTACCTTTTGCATCCTACACTAAAAAGTCTTTAACAAAAATCGTAGGCAGGGACCTAATGAATTGTAAAAACCAACGGTGCCATTTGTCATGTTGCCGGAAACCGTCGGCACCGTGGTTTTTTTCGGCGCGCGCTCCGACCAATTTTTTTTATCGCCGCGCTTCTGTACGCGAGTGATTTCTTTTTTGTTTTTGAATAAATCGTATCTTTCATAGTCTCGCGTCATTATTTGACGCAATTACAATTTCAATAAATCTTGATTAACAATTTTTTAGAATTCTGTTTTCCAAAAATTTACGTATTTTGACTGACTATTTCTTTTTAAATCGTATTACATAGGTATTAAAATATTCCACCAATAAAAAATTTCAATTTTACACAGCAAATAAGTGGTTTTCACGAATTTGAAAGTGTTAAAAATTCAAAAATAGAAAGAGTTGCCAAATCTGTCAATACTGGATTGTGGTTTGTAAGAAGACATTTTAAATGACATTTTAAAAACTGATCCCCCCGAAAACCTGGACGCTGAGAGCGACAATTCAGATGATTCTGAAGACAGTTCTGATTTGGACGAGGATTTAATGTAGCATGAACCGATAGGTTGTTACCACCTATCATTTGATTGTATATAGATTCAAAATTAATTTTAATTATAATGTAAGAACGTAATTGTAATTGTATGCATTTTCATAATGACTAGCCACGCACCCACTTCTCTCCTTTCCACAACCCTCATATCATCGACGCGTAGCAAGTAACTTCCCTGACATACAATTTCCAACTGACCTTGAGTTGAATCTCAGTTGAATCGCAGTTGAAATTCGGAAAACAATTTTCTAACACGCAAAACTCACGTGTAAAACAAATGTTTAACAATTCTCTTTCGATCTTCACCTCTATTTTTGAATAATTATTTTTCATTATATGACAATAAAAATAAATATGACATATCGGAAGCAGAAATGGAATTGTGAAAATACGATTTAATATATGAAACAAGTTGAAAAACCGTGAAGGGAAACATGTTTTTTATTAACATATAAGTAAATCGATAGATACTAGTATTTTTGATTTTTCTAGCTTTGAAGGCGAAATTTGAATTGAACTGAAAGTCAACTCAGTGAAGTTGAGTCTCAGTTGAAAATTGTATGCCAGGATTTTCAAATGAAACAAACGACCAAGAAGACTGGTCTTCTTGCAAACCACAATCCAGGATTGACAGATTTGGCAACTCTTTCTACTTTTGAATTTTTAACACTTTCAAACTCGTGAAAACCACTTATTTGCTGTGTAAAATTGAAATTTTTTATTGGTTGAATATTTTAATACCTATGTAAAACTATTGAAAAAGAAATAGGCAAACTAATAGGTACGTAAATTTTTGGAAAACAGAATTCTAAAAAAATTGTTAATCAAGATTTATTGAAATTGTAATTGCGTCAAATAATGACGCGAGACTATAAAAGATTCGATTTATTCAAAAACAAAAAGAAATCACTCGCGTACAGAAGCGCGGCGATAAAAAAAATTGGTTGGAGCGCGCGCCGAAAAAAAAAAACAGTGTGCCGACGGTTTCCGGCAACATGACAAATGGCACCGTTGGTTTTTACAATTAATTAGGTCCCTGCCTACGATTTTTGTTAAAGACTTTTTAGTGTAGGATGCAAAAGGTAGTTAACTACATTTTGCCACCCCCTTCATCGCCACGGTGCCGAGGGTTGCGGCAGAATGGGACCCGGCACCGTGAGTTTTTCTTATTCTATGCATTCATATGAACACTCTAGTGCTTTTTAGAAGTGTGTAGGTCACAAAAGGTACATATTTGAAAAAAAAGGGCCAATTATTAATTAATAAAAAATGCTTCCGGCAGGATTTGCACTGGCACCGTTGTCATTTAGGGGACACGTTTTCATGACGAATCGATTACAAAACATTAGAATCGTGTAGGTCTTCAAGAGAAAAATTACTGGGCTCTTGGAGTAATACATACATACGAGGTGTGTAAATTAAGTACTAAATGATATTGATTGTTTTAATTTTTTGTTCGAATAGAATTACAATTCAGCATTGTCTCCTTCAAAATAACTTCCTTGGGAAGCCACACAGCGCTGGAGACGGTTATTCCATTCCTCATAGTGCTGGAACCCATATACTGGAATAGCCCTCAGCTGGTCGGTTACATCGGTTTGAATGTTTTCTATGGTCCCAAAATGACGTCCCTTGAGGTGATTTTTCAATCTCGGGAAGAGAACAAAGTCACGAGGACTCAAGTCTGGCGAATAAGGAGGCTGAGGAGCCACAGGAATGTTTTACTGGCTAAAAACTCGTTCACTGAAATGGCTGTGTGACAAGGCGCATTGTCCTGATGCAATATCCAGTTGTTCTCGATGTTCAGTCTCACACTCATGACAATTTTTCGAAGTTTTTCAAGAACCTCTCCGTAAAAGTGTAGATTTACTGTTTGGCCCGGAGACACAAACTCTAAGTGGACAATTCCCTGGCTATCAAAAAAGCAAATCAACATCGTCGAATTGCTCATTCTTGCTTTTTTGGGCCTTAGAGCTTGAAGTGTGCCATTCCATGATTTGGTGCTTGGTTTCTGGGTCGTATTCAAACACCCAAGTCTCATCACCAGTAATGACACGTTCCATAAAATGGGGATCATTTTCAATCTATTCCTAAAAGTTAAGACACATTTCTCTCCTGATGTCTTTTTGTTCCTGCGAAAGGTTTTTTGGAACCATTTTTGCGCAGATTTTTCTCATCCCCAATTCATTAGTCAAAATCTGATGAACAGTGGTCTGATTCAAATTTAACTCCCCACTTTTTCCTGTAAACACGATGACCACTTTCTATCGTTGAGGAGCTAAAGTTTTGCGTGGAGAGTAAAAACAGGATGTCCGCTTCGACGACTCTATACTTTACGTTGTTAACTTCAATTTCTCAATTATGACGTAATTCGATTGTGTTCGTTAGGTGGATTAGCTCTAATAAATGGATTTAGGACACATGCGTCCAATTTTGATCGGGATTCCACTTCGCCTCATCAATATGGAGGGAGTTAGTGAGTGCGATAGAGATAGAGAGAAAGAGAGAGAGAAAGAGCCAGCGCGCGGTCTCGCCGATAGGTTTTTTCACGGTAATTCGATTAATCGGTTAGCATCTAGCTCGGGTCGCTTTTCGACTGAACGAATTTATATAAAGGAGAGCAGAAGTATGGATTTTCGTGTGACATTTTTATGTTTCTCCTTTAAGGGCAAATCATCGGAGATCGTGGCGGAAAATGAGAACGGTAAATTTAGGCATCTGAAATAAAATCATGTAGAATCGATATATGTTTTTCTTCAGTCACTACTGGTGATCAATTAATGTATGTTACTGTCTGAAAAACGTGCAAAAAAACAGCAAAAGAGATAACCTTTAATATAGTCACTATAAACAATTCGCTGTTACTGCGACTTAGCAAAAAAAAATCGTATTCCCATTTTGGAAAGTACAAACAAGGAGCAAATAATGAACGATTATTAAAAAAAATGCCGTACTCAAAATCCGATTTTCGTTTGAAATATGACCAATTTTTAGCAAAATAAATACTTCTTTACCGAATAATTTTATTGATTTACCCTTACTAGATCTATTTGCTGCATAATGCTTTTCAATGGAAAAAGAAAGTTCTTTACAGAAAATTCGTATTGTGCGATGTCTATTGGAGTGTGTCTTTTTTGTAAGACAATTCTAGCACTTATGACAATATGAGTATGAGGGAAGGATATTTAATGTATATTACAATATAAACAATATACAGTGTGTCCATCATATCTTCATGTTGTCATTATATACGAATTGTTATTAATAGATTTTGATAATATAACTTTAAGGTGTGTTAGTGAATGATTTAAATTCATTATTTTGTAAAAAATAAGGTTATGATGTATATTTCTTGCTTGTCAAATTTAATATTTAAAGTTAAAAATCCGAAAAATCAAGTTTCTGGTAAAAACAGAAAATGTTATTAAAAGTTTGCCCTGCGATTTTAGTTGTGTGTCAATTTTCAAAGGTTATAATTTTTTTTAATTTTGCGTCGTTGTTTTGACATTAATCAAAAGATGCCACAACATATGTCGCTGACGTGGAATTACGCTCAGTTCTGAATTGAAAATAAAAAATACTCTTCCAAAACCATACTAAATCTTATTTACAGATAAGGTTATAAATAGCTATAAATATAAAGTTATTCAACTTCATAATTTTAACTTTATAATTTTTTATATTGATATTTATGTAAATGTAAAATAAAAAAAAAACAACTACTTCTCCGGCTATATACCATGCTAGACATTGAATTATATGAAAAATATATGAGCATTATGTGCAGCACAACTGACACAACATACAACTTTTTGAATTTAAAATTTGGTCTTGTGTGAAAATATGAAGTAAATGAAAAACACTTATCGAAAATGGTCACTCCACGACTGAAACTTTGAGAAACATGTTTCGGTATCTTTATCTCTTCAGTATGTTTTTTCTCTCAAAGTATTACACGCAAATGAAAGAATTCAATAAACTATCTAAATATCTTTCATTTTTTGTGAAACTTTGAGAGAAACGCTAAATTGAAGAGGTGTAGATACCGAAACACGTCTGTAGATGTTGTAAGTGTCTTTATTTCTAGCAAGCGAAATGAACTAAAAAATATATTCACAATAGGGTTCTGCAATTTGCAAATAGTTGAGGTGATTCCTTGAGGGTGATAGTAACCATCAACCTCTTGGGGCACCCTGTATAAGGCTTGTAATATTCTGTGGCGAAGCGTGAGATTTTTTCTTGGGTAGACATTGGGAATAAAAAATAAAAATTGGACAAACGTCTTAGTTATATTGTGTGAAAGTATTTAAAGTAAAGTCCAACTGCCGTTTTATTACTAGAGACATCATAAAATCCAAAAAATCTCTCAACTATTTCGTTTTTGTAAATGTACTTTAGAATTATGCTAAATTGCACTCGACATGAAACATCTGTTGTCTCGTCTGCTTGAACAGAAACAAAATCAGTATTTTTCAGTTCGTCCAAAATTATTTGGTGTATTATGTTATTATGTATTTCACAGATTCAATAAGATCATTTTGGATGTCACTCGATGTTCCTTTGAAAACTGAACTGATTTCCAAGTGGTCTTTCATAGCAGACTCTTCCATAGCAAGTAGATCTAGTATTTCCAAATAATTTCCTAAAAAATAGGTATTTGTTTCATATCGTATGATACGCGATATGTTTAGCAAAAAAAAATAACATACAATATATACCTTTATTTTTTGAATCAGCAGTCTCGTGATGTCCTCTAAATGCAAGTTCTTGTTTCGCCAAAAAACACACCACATCAATTAATCGTCCAACAATGTGCCTATTTTTTGCAACTTTTTCATTATGTTGCGTTTATTTTTGTTGCTTCAATGAGAACATGATCTATGCGCACCTTTCCCAGCATATACAAAAATTCGTTGCAGGTATTATGTCTTTTTGAGGCAGCATGTTTGTTAGCTTTTTGAACAATATTTTTTTATAATATTCACACCATCTTTTGCCCAGACTTCCTCTCCAACAAAAAGAACACAAGGAAAACAATAGATTGCATTCGTGCTTACACTTTGGGAATTTTTTAAATTCAACATTTCTTCTAGAGATAGCGAAAAAAAAACATGTTCTTTAACGTAAACGATAGGATCTTCTATATTTGTCATTTTATTACCTATTTTCAATATTTATTATTTATTACACAACGCACAACGAAACAATTAAAGTAATGACCAATTTAAAACACAGCCCAGAATAAATAGAAAATTAAAATAGAATATAATAAGAATAAGCTACAAACTCAAACGGGCGCGCGGTGAGCGGAGGAGCGGAGTATTGCAACAATTGCAGTTGACCACATGCATTCGCGCATTCGCATATGTCCAATCCCGCCGTATACAGACGGGACAGCAGTGCAATACTTAGCTCGTCGACTACAGTAGACAAATGATGTTTTGTCTTTTATACCCGCATATCGGCCCAATTTCCGCGGATATGCCACCGCGGTGTGCTATGTGCAATCGCCTGCCGCTGGCTAATAGGATAGACAAATTCGGAAATGTTTACCAGGCTATTACTTATTGTCGCGTCGGACTCTAGATTAGTTACTGCGAATTTAGAGAATTAAGAGAACAGATAACATGACATTGAAATAACATGATATAATATAATATTATGTAATTTCGGTCGGTCGGCATCAGGAAATTAATTTGAATACAATAATTGGAAAATGAAAATACATAAACATTTTTATTCAAAAAAGGGAAATTATTTTGGGTAGACAATGTCTACCTTGTCTACCCGTACGCTTCGCCACTGGTAATATTTTATGTGATAGATATTTCCTCATTTTTCGCAAAGCTAGTTATGAATATGAGAGAATAGCGGCGTCAAACAGCAGACGAGTATTTTAGATGAAATATTTCAGCAGCATATCCGAATTACCCGTTATTATGTGACACTGTTAATAAGGTGTAATTACTTCAAAGGATGTTGTGTCTGTTCCGTGTCAGATTTATTATTTCTTGTGCGAATATCCTGTTATAACGTTCATTAAATAGAATATTCAGTATACCTTCACAATGTAAATTACACTTCCACGGTGTACACGTCAAAGGTGGGGTGACACGGCGGCTCAGTTTCACATTTTCGAGGAAAACGGCGTATGTTGAAAGATTTTAGAGCGGTCGCTGTCGTCAATTCAAGTTTGACCAAGGAAAGGGATCGAAATTGTCGAACAAGAAACGTAAGTGGTAGAAAAGTAAATTACAATATGTAATATATTAATTAATTCAATCACAAACGTTCTATGGGAAATATCACTTTCCGTTTCTTTACCTACGTCTGGGTCGCCTTCTTCTCCACTCAATTGGAGCATCTGTTTATTGATGCCATCATGGTTTCCTTAAGCAATGTATTCCCGCTTTTCTACAACTACAAATGACTATTTTGGTGCATCTACAGGACATAATCACTAAAAGCAACTACGTAGCAGGTTCTTTGATGGTGATAGTAGACGTCAAACCATATTTGTAGTTTGCTGAACGGATACATAATGGTTATTTAGCTAAGCCTGAACTTGAGCATGACAAGGACATTCGTGTCTTCTACAAATATAACACATTCATATTCTTGGGCAGCATCAATCAACTGGTGACTATCTGTCCTTTATACAGCTAGCCCGCACATAATCTAGCGAATACCTAAAAAGGGGGACGGTACGTAGGACGTTGAGAGAGGGGATGCTAGTACTAAAAAATATCGCATACTAGTACTTATTTAGATACTTTCTCTTATTGAATTCTTCGTTTTTTTGGAAAAAATACTTTCATATTTTATGTATAGTCATAAATAGTAAATAAAAATAATATGTGAATGTACATGTACAGTACCTACAATTTTGATGTAAAAAATTAAATCCAGTTAAGATGTTCTACAAGTATGTTTCCATGCATTTTTTTTCTTCTGTCTATTATAGTTTTCGAGTTAAAGGCTTGTAAAATTTGCAAATTTTTAAGCTACTTTTTTCATGTAAAAAGAAAGTTATCAGAAGAGAAGTAGTAGAAATATCACCAGGTGGTCAGGCAACCAGTTCGCTTCAATACGAATCAAAGACGCATCAAGATGAAATTTTGAAAATGGTTTTCTGCCGGTATTCCAAAGACTACAGTAGTGGCAAATGTGGGTGCAGGAAAGCATCGATGAAGCGCTTTCGCATTTGTAAAAAATTATTAAGGGAAGATACAAGAGAAGAGGATACCACATTAAGAAATGGATGAAGGAAAGAAAAATAGAAAAATCAATCATCCTTAGTTGACCCGGAATCCTCCATCACCAAGAAAGTTCTGGGTGAAAGTTCTCAGAAAAGAAATAGTAGACATATCATCAGGTGCTCAGGTAACCAGTTCGCTTCTATAAGAGTCAAAGACGCATCAAGATAAAATTTTGAAAATCTTTTTCTTCCGGTGTTCCAAGGACTACAGCACTGGGAAATGTAGGTGTGGGAAAGCATGGATGAAGTGCGCCCTCATTTGAAAAAAATATATTAAACGAATTGTCTCAATAACAACCCAGAGGTAGAAAATGAAGATGACCCACAACACTTGATGAAATGGAAGACGTGGTGGAAGAGAATATTTCTAAGATGACGAGTAAAAACCATCACCTTAGTTGACCCAGAATCCTCCATCACCAAGAAGGTTCTGGATGAAAGTTCTCAGAAAATAAATAGTAGAAATATCATCAAGTGCTCAGGCAACCAGTTCACTTCTTTACGAATCAAAGACGCATCAAGATGAGAAATTTTGAAAAGACGAGGGTAAAAACATTCCTTGTGTCCAGAATCCTCCATCACCAAGAAAGTTCTGGGTGAAAGATCTCAGGGTGGTAGAAATATCTCGAGTGCTCAGGAACCTTCACTTATACTTGTCAAAGATGCATCGAGTTGAAATTTTGAAATGTTATCTGCCAATGTTCAAAACTATAGCTGGTAAAAAACCTTTGTGCCCTACTGCAAGTGACTTTACTAAGAGGACGGTAAAAACCATCAAATTAGTTGACCCAGAGACCTCCATCACCAAGAAAGTTTTGGGTGGGGGTTAAAGAGTGTCATCAGAACAAATCCATTCATTGAGATGACCTATACAGAGAGTAATTAGTACGATGTAAAATTTTTGATGAATGTAAAGTTATTTTTTGTTTCCAGTCGAGTGCCGTAGTTGTTGGTGTGGCATGTCGTTATGTTCCACGCTACTTCTACAAGATACGACATCCATCGCGGCAGATGCAAATTGCGTTAAAAATCTACCGCATTCCCACCGACGCACAATGGGTCGAAATCTAGCGAACCCGGACATGTTCCAATTGTAACAAGACTGTAATAATCTCTATGTAATGTATGTGTTTCTAACATCTTACGTTTTGTTTCCTTTTTAAATATTTTTAATATTTTTTAAATTTTTTACGGTTTTTATTCTTTTATTTGTAACTATGTATATATTATTATTATACTTTTTTGTGTTTTAACTTTGTAACAGTTTTTTATGTTTTCTTTTTTGTGTTTACAAGGGTGTCTGTAAAGTCTGATTCAACCCCTGAATCTCAGCAGCGGCTTTATATATTATGGAAAAATTTCAGACAAAAGTTATAAGATATTAAGGGGGACAGATGATATACGTTTTCTTAAATAAAATACTCCATTTTTTATTGCACGCTCTTGTCAAGACGTTTTCAAAACACTGCCTACTTGTTACCTTGATGCACCATTAGCTACTCTACTTGTACCTTTTGCATAAGCTATCCTCAAGATATGACGCTTTAAATTGACATATATATTCTTTTTCAACTCCAAACGCAACAAAACCGCAAGAGAAGCATTGCTGTTTATGCCGTGTAATGTAACAAATGGTACCATAACTCCGAGATCCGGACTCTGATTATGCATTTAGTTCATAGAAAAATGCATATTTCTTGAAAAGGGGCAAAAGGGGGGCAAATAAAAATGAACATGTAGTTTCATAGAAAGTTCCTCTGAATTCTCATAATAGAAATTTCATGGCAACTTGTAGCACTTTTTTTATACACCTCGAAAAGTTTTGGATTTCATGCGTCGAAAATTAATTTAAACAGTATTACGTTTCCTCTTTTTTACTGAAACAAGTTTTAAATATTAATAAATAATTGATTCTAATAGGTTTTATTACAAATAAAAGGAATACAACAGAACATTTGCAAACAATAGAAGCGTTGATGTGTGGCATTACTCTGAATTGGTGGTATCAATATACATTAATTCTCCACAATTTCTATGTCTATACATTTTGTAATGCCGATATCAATAACAAACATTCTTGGCCTTCTTTCCACTTGAAATTTAGTTGAATCAATCTTCGAACAATAACACAGGTCTACAAAAAAAAAGTTCTGGGTTTGCGATCAGATCCATCATTTCCTGTGTATTTTGATGTACTGAAACCAAATTTGGCATCAAAAATTTTTCTACCGCATCAATTTTTCTCTCCACCCCCATATAACCCCCATAAACTCTTATAGAGGAAATTTTTGTTAAAAAATTTTTGTCCATTTTTTTGGGTCGCTGATCACGAATCTGAAGTCAAGAATAAATTTCGACTTAATGACAGCTGTCAACAAGCTGTCAAATTTCACTAAAAAAGTAAAAAGTTGATATTAAAGTTAAGTATTAAAGTTATGTATTTTATTATGGTTTTTTTTGGGTTTTAATTTCAGAATCGTAATCAGCAACCCAAAAAATTTAATAATATGCATTTAATATCAACTTTTTACTTTTTAGTGAAATTTGACAGCTTGTTGACAGCTGTCATTAAGTCGAAATTTATTATTGACTTCAGATTCGTGATCAGCGACCCAAAAAAATCAAAATATATTTTTTTTAATTTCCTCTATAAGAGTTTATGGGGGTTATATGGGGGTGGAGAGAAAAAATGATGCGGTAGAAAAATTTTTTTTTGCCAAATTTGTTTTCAGTGCATCAAAATACATAGGAAATGATGGGTCTGATCGCAGACAGAACTTTTCTTTTTGTAGACCTGTGTAATTAGAGGCAGTTTTGAAGACGTTTTAGCCGAAAAAAAATTTACTCTATATCCGGGGTTTTCTATGGACTCCTCCACTGTGCGACGCCGAGAAAAAGAGCCGAGCTCGAGGAGGCGAGTGTTGTTAGTATGCGAAAGGGGGGCGCGTCCCCACGATGTCCGTTCAGCATTGCGTCGCGGCATGTTAATCAGCGCTATGTCACTAATGAGAGCCCGCATCCTCCACTCCTCCCAGCGCTCGTCTAATTCGCACAGCTGATGCTTGCGTACGCCGTCGGCTCCCAGGAATTTCATCCTCGTCTCGTCTGACAGGTTTACGCTGAGAGGGTACTGTGGAGAGTAAATGGCTTATTTAGTATTCCGACTGCTTCCGATGGCGGAAACAATATTTTCGTACTCGAAATTTTAGTACTGAGAATACTGGGCGTGTGTATATGGGGATCATGAGAAAACGAAGAATTCTGTTGCATGTCCTAACAGAATTCGGATTCACAGTTCTTCGGCTTGGTTTAACTAGATATGAAACGGATATCCAGAAACTAGCCAGTATCCGGCCTACTACCCGGCCGGATGCCGGATAGTAGCTTAATATCCGGCAGGATACCAGATATTAAAAAATTACGACACAATTCCCTAAAATAAACTTTAATACATAAATCTTTGTGATGTAAATAATAAGAAAATAGCTTATAATTATGACTTTTATTTTGAGTTGAAAGTTACAAAAAGTTACAAAGACCAAAAAAAGAACCTTCCAAATTCCAAAACTGAATTACCTTAATCTTAATACTCAAAATTAACCAGTGGTAAATTATGGTGAATAAAGACCAAATTTTCAGAGTTTGCAAGCAACAGGCGATTTCGCTTGTTTTCTATGCCAAGCCAGCTTCGAAAAACAGCCTCTCGTTATAAACACTGTTGCAAGGAGTTGAAAGGCACACTTTGGCAAACTTTGTCAAATATGGATAGTGTTTCGAGTTAAGCGACCACCAAGTGTAAGGGTCGCGGTGGCGATCAATTCGACTTGTCTTCAAATAGTAGTCGATCTCGTTTGGAATTGGGTTTTTTCCCTGATCGCGATATTGACTATTGTTTTCATGCTTGTACTTCATCGAAAGGGTTAAGACTCTTAACCTTTTGAGGGGCGGTGGTACAAATATGTAACACATTTTTTTGTCTCAGTTTTTTTTCATATTTCCCATACATTTTTGCATTATATACATGCACATAAATATGTTCTTGAGTCTTGGAAGTATCTTGGAAAGTTATTAGAATTTGGTGCAAAACTGTAATAAATAATTTATATGTTTATATGTAACTTGTTATAAACAATTAACATGAAAAAACGCGTTTTTGTTTTACAAAAAAACATTTTTTCTACATATTTTTCATACATAGTTTTATAATATACATTTTTTCAGAATTTTCGTACGCTAGTTTAAAAACAATTGAAAATTTTGGAAAATTTTTTTTTAAGATTGTTTATTATTAATTTATTATTATTTGTTATGTCTGCTTTCAAGAACATATTTATTTAACTACATAACTTTAAGATATTATGTCATAATTGAAGTCGTAGTACAACTATAAATGCGAAACTGCGGAAAAAATTATACCATTTTTTTTTTTCATTTTCCTTTTAATATTTTCCATCGCAAAATTTCTTCATCACTTTCTACCGCGATTGCTAGGTGAATATCAGACAAAAGTGCCATATTAGCGATATCAGAACTGGTGCTCTCGCAAGTAATAGGTGTAATGAGTTATTGAAAGAAATATTACTGTTGTAATTGCGTACTTTTTATTAATTGCGTGGCTGGCAGTTCAAAATGACCTTTCAGTGACATAAAAAAATTCTAAAACCCCTAAAAAATAATAACGTTTGTGTTATAAAGTAAGGTTTCCTTATTTTTTCGTATCGTTTGAAAACTTTTCCCAGAGGAGTTTTTTTTACTGTCATTATCATTAGAGAAGTCGCAGTTTTGTAATTATAATTCAATACATTATATTGCGAAGAGAATTGCGAGTTCTTCTCTTGCTATTTAAACGCGTTCTTTTCTACTGAAATTAATGTTTTTAGTCACCGGTTGTTAGCTCTGGGTCATCCTGAAAGAGAAAGAGAGAACCGAATCTAGTAGCAGACTCTCTTCAGGTTTACGATAAATTCTAAATCTAAATTCTGAATCTAAAATAAAATAATTTAACGTACTACTTTTTGTAATAGATGTGAGTCGTGACCATGCAATAAAGCTGGTATGCTGGATACTTCTGGCAGTTTTTGGACCCGCATACCAGGATATTTTGAAAGATCACATCGAAACGAAACAAAATAAAAAAAAAGTTTTATGTAATAATGGAGAAATTGTATCCCCTTCACACACTTTAAATAGGTATGCCAGACCCGTACGGATAAATCCAAACGTATGCAAACCGCTTTAGGTTTGCGTAATTTTTTTCTAAAGAGTCCGAAATTTTCTATCAAATGCACTACAAATAATCAATATCCGCGATGACAGTAAAACATTACTGCATTTTTATAATAATCAACTTTTTTAAACATTTTTTCGGCTTCTTAAATCTACGCATACCAAGCTCATTTTGTTCGTATAATTTTTAGCTATCAAGTCACATAAAAAAAATTATTCCGCATGACGGGGCTTTTAATCTCACCGGCTGCGGGACTATAAAGGTGCGTCTACACTTGTGCTCTGCTCCTGCTCCGTTCTGTTCGTGATCTTCATTTTTGCAGGTGTGGACGGTGTTTGAGAGGAGAGGGCGCTCCAGTCGCGCTCCGAGCAATCCATCTCCTGGTCGGTCTTTTCGACGAACCATTTGAGTGTTCGCAGTTCTGTTTGGACGGGCACGTTGAGAGTTCCTTTGCATTTCAACGCACACGCTCCGCTCCTCTACTAGCGCCTTTATTTTCTTTGTTCGACTGTGTGTTGTGTCGTGTTTTGTTTATTTTTTATTGTAACTAGTTTATTGTTAAATTAGTAATGTAGTGGTATGAAGACAAAGCTTTGCAGCTAATTAATGCCTATAGACAGCAAAATTTGCTGTGAGATCCTCGTCACAAGAACCACTTCAACAAAATATGAAGGAAGATGCTTGGCGAGAGATCTCAGCGGAAATTGGTATGTCTGCTGAGCACTGTAGAAAGAAGATAGTTTCATTGCCGTCGGGCTATCGAAGAGAGAAGGTCAAGGAGAAATCCAGTAAAGGAACTGCCGGACTGCAAAATGACTACTGAATGTTCGTGGGTTTTCCTTGGAGCGCGGGATGTTCGTTGAAATCCTCAAACCTCCGACGATCGGAGCGAGTGAGGAGTTGAAGCGGAGCAAGTTCGTGAGGTTTTACAAGGAAGTGCTTCAAATGCTGAATCACAAGGCCGCCCGCGTCCGAAATGAGATCCGAACGTCATGGAAACTGCATCACGACAATGCGCCTTCTCACACTACCTTTGTTGTCACCTCCTACCTGACCCGGATCGGTGTTGAAGCAAAACCCCAGCCACCCTACAGTCCCGACCTAGCTCCGGCGAACTTCTTTTTGTTTCCTCGGCTCAAAAGGGAGCTTAAAGGACATCATCTGAAGAACATCCAAGCTACTACGACGACCTTACTAAACAGCATTTCGGCCAAGGAGTTCCAGGGAGCTTATGCAGCATGAAAATCACGTTGGAAAAAGAGTATTGATGCGGAAGGGTCCTACTTCGAGGAATATTAATATTATCGTATATCGAATAGGAATATTATCGTTGTACTTGTCGGATCAATAAACTTTGTAAAAAAAGCAGGCTCATTACTTTCCGGACAAACCCTGTATGTTCGCCTATGATCGCATCGTCACCGCGGCTGCTACCGGTTTACTACCTACCCAGGTTTGCGCCTCGCTTTATACTTAATTATTTCTCAAACAAAAAAATTAATATGAAATAACCCTTCATGTAATTCATATTTCCTGCTGCAAAAACGACAACTCACGTTCCGCGGCGTTATTATAACATTCTAATTCGTTATACGAATCTCATCCTACAATTGTACTACACCCCGTCGGAAATACGTAAATTATCGTCGGCAAATACCGCTAATAATATTAACCCTTTTATACGTGCGTATATACATACGTACCTCTGGTTAGTCAAACAAATGGGAGCCGGATGGAACCCTTGCCTCGGAACAAATCCTCTTTGCGAGTTAATATTAATAACGTCGGCGCAGCCGGTGCCGCAGCTCGTGTCCCGTTTTAAATGAGTACGAAACCCGACTGACGCCCGATGGTTTTCCCACGCGTCATTAAGAAGTTGGAAAGTCGGAGTAGGTTATTCAGGCCGTACATTACGGAGACTGTAACGAAATAAAAGGGTTCCCCGTACTTGAGATTCCATCCGTTTCGGAACTCGGACGGACGTTTTATTCAGGGCGTCTCTAGTAAGATTCGATTCGCAATAATGTTACGTACGTGATAGATTTTCGTAGATACAAATAACAAGGCAAGGCATTGTTGTCTTTTAGGGTCTGTATTTCTTCTATTGTTTAGCATCTGTGGCAGTCACCTTTTTGTTTTTTTTTTTTACTACCACGCATTCATTTTTTTGCAATTAGCCCAGTATATAAGAGGTGTGTAAATTAAGTAATGAGACTGATTTTTTTAATTTTTTGTTATTCGAATAAAATTATTGTTAAGTATTGTTTCCTCAAATTAAGTATTGTTTCCTTATACAAATAACAAGGCAAGGCATTGTTGTCTTTTAGGGTCTGTATTTCTTCTATTGTTTAGCATCTGTGGCAGTCACCTTTTTGTTTTTTTTTTTTTACTACCACGCATTCATTTTTTTGCAATTAGCCCAGTATATAAGAGGTGTGTAAATTAAGTAATGAGACTGATTTTTTTAATTTTTGTTATTCGAATAAAATTATTGTTAAGTATTGTTTCCTTACAAATTAAGTATTGTTTCCTTATACAAATAACAAGGCAAGGCATTGTTGTCTTTTAGGGTCTGTATTTCTTCTATTGTTTAGCATCTGTGGCAGTCACCTTTTTTGTTTTTTTTTACTACCACGCATTCATTTTTTTGCAATTAGCCCAGTATATAAGAGGTGTGTAAATTAAGTAATGAGACTGATTTTTTTAATTTTTGTTATTCGAATAAAATTATTGTTAAGTATTGTTTCCTTACAAATTAAGTATTGTTTCCTTATACAAATAACAAGGCAAGGCATTGTTGTCTTTTAGGGTCTGTATTTCTTCTATTGTTTAGCATCTGTGGCAGTCACCTTTTTGTTTTGTTTTTTTTACTACCACGCATTCATTTTTTTGCAATTAGCCCAGTATATAAGAGGTGTGTAAATTAAGTAATGAGACTGATTTTTTTAATTTTTGTTATTCGAATAAAATTATTGTTAAGTATTGTTTCCTTACAAATTAAGTATTGTTTCCTTATACAAATAACAAGGCAAGGCATTGTTGTCTTTTAGGGTCTGTATTTCTTCTATTGTTTAGCATCTGTGGCAGTCACCTTTTTGTTTTGTTTTTTTACTACCACGCATTCATTTTTTTTGCAATTAGCCCCAGTATATAAGAGGTGTGTAAATTAAGTAATGAGACTGATTTTTTAAATTTTTGTTATTCGAATAAAATTATTGTTAAGTATTGTTTCCTTCAATATAACTTCCTTGGGAAGCCACATATCGCAGGAGACGGTTCTTCCATTCCTTTGAAAAAAACATTGTCTCCGTAGGCGTATTAAAGTTTTGCAAATGTTCCCGTTGTGCTCTGTCCAAGTTTGAAGCAAAACCTGAAAATTAATGTCACTCATTTTTAAAACGCACTAGAAAAAAATCGGTTTACAAAAACAGTCACAACGAACAAACAAATGACTCTAACAAGTTCAAACTTGTACTGAAGGTGCATCACATGTTAGCCTTTCCAAGTCCCATTGCCTAATTTGTTACTTAATTTACATACCTCGTATTTATGTATGGGATTATATAATTATGAGGTTATATAGAGACATCCAAAAAAAAACGTCATCAAAGTTGGCCGAGAAAAAAAAAAGACGTATTTCTATTCTTAATCGAATTTATAACCTTATATACTTGTCAAAACTGTCACATCATATGACAGGCATTGTTTATTTTACAAATTGTGACAGTCACTTGTCAAAAGTTTGACATAACCGAAAAGCTTAGACATGACCGCTATTTCCATCTCTCTCGTTCATAGCCAGAGTTGATGACGTTTTTTTTGGATGTCTCTATATAAGGAGTATTTCGAAAAATCAATTTTTTACAATTAATAATTCAATAGGTATGTACTTATTTAATGGCAACTTGTAATGTAAACTAGTAGTTGCCATCTAGTGTTAAATGTTTACTTTTATTTCTCATACACAGTTCTAAACTGTCCATAAGTGATCTCCTTATATATGTATATAAGGAGATCTCTACAGGGTCACAATAAGGGATGATCATGTGATCATCCTTTATTGCCCTCATGCACAACGAAGAGAGTTCGTTGAATGGATTATTGAACAACAAGTGAATGCTGATTTTTTGAGTAAAATCATCCTAAGCGATGAAGCTCATTTCCACCTTGATGGCTTCGTTAATCGACAAAATTGCCGCATTTGGGGTTCAGAAAACCCATATGGTATTGTCGAAAAACAAACGCATCCACAACGTGTCACTTTTCGAAAATGGGGCTGGTTAAGCAGTTGCTGTTACTGGTGCTCGATATCGGGACGAAGTAACCGAATTTTTTTCTCCCCAAATTGGATGATATTGATGTGGACGACATGTGGTTTCAACAAGACAGTGCGACATGCCATAGAGCTCGTGAAACAATCCAGTTACTGCATGAGACATTTCCTGGTCGTGTACTCTCTCGTTTCGGTAATCAGAATTGCCCCCTAGATCATGCACACTATTGGATATATTTCTATGGGGTTATTAGAAGTCAAAGGTCTATGTCAACAAGTCCACATCCACCCGTGAAGGAGGAGATTCAACGTTGCATCAACGAAATCTAGCCACATTTATGGAAAATGGTCATGGAAAATTTCTACCAAAGAGTGCGTATGTGCCAGCGAAGCCGTGGAGGTCATTTGCCCGATGTGCTATTCCAAACATAACTTTTTACTTTACGTTTCCTTTACGTACTTTATGTTTCCATAAAAAAATACAATTGAAAAAAAAACTGTATTTTTCTATTTAATTCAGATCTTGCGTAAATTTTGGGACACCCTTTACAATATCTTTCTATCATAGCGATATTTGTTTTATTATTTATTAATGCGCGTGGTTGTTCATGAGCATGAGGGATCCTTTAATGGTTATTCGTTTACCATTTTCCCGGGGTCCCTCGAAATTGTTGATTGTATTGATTGGCAATGAAAGGTGATTTAATAATATATGGGAATTATTTCGGTTGCATTAGATGCTCGGCACGATCGGGATAAAGCGAAGTTGCCGGAACGTGCCTAATAGCCTAAAAGTGTTCATGAGCCACTTCTTTTCACCAACCGCACTTCGGGCTGCTCATTTTTGCTCGAGTTAGGGGCTTCCTTAAAATTAGACGTGCAGGAGTAATTGGAATTCGAGATTGGAATCTATAACTATTCGAAAGATATTCATGCATAATTCTCTCTGTACCTAGTTTCAAGTTTCGGATACTCGCAATTCTGGCAAGTGGTGTAATAAAAAACGATGTTTAACTGCTATAGTTAATATAAAAGATAAAGAAGAAATGACCGAAAAATGGGTACACTAATACTGAGAAAAGTTATTATCTGTTAACTGTTAAAATATATTTTCTCGGATACACGGAAAAAAAGTAAGTTAATTAAATTAATACTACCTTTTCACTGAAATCTTAAAGAATGGATACCCAAACGACTATTGCCAAAGAAGTCTCAAAAAAATGGGCTACTCAGAAGTTTCAGGAAATGGCTTGTAAAATAATCGCAAAAAATGATATTGATGATATGATTAACCCATTAACGCCCAAACGCACACAATTTTTCATCCTTTTTGGAGCGTCAATCTCGAAGGGAAATTAATGAATTCACTCAATAAAAACCACTTATCCCAATGTTTTCGGATGCGATCTTTCGATTTCCGGGGTCATAATTGTGATTACATGCTCAAGAAAAAAAATATGGTTGACTTGAAAAGTACTGAAAATTTAGGGATTATTTTTTTATATAATTTTTGTTTGTCCAAAAAGTACTCAGACCTACTCTGGATTGTGGAGGGAGGTGGAGGCAATAGTTGAAGTTGATGATAGAATTTTTTTGCCGACCTCAACTGACTCCGATATCCGATTTGAATCCGTCTTGGATTCCAGACTTTTTTCACCAGGAATAACTCAAAATGTTACTAAAACATGAAATGACATAGGAAAAGTATATTTACAAACTCCTATTTACTTTTTATAATGAAAAACGCGCCATTTCTTGAGAAATCCGGCCGCCATTTTGAATCCGCCATCATTGAAAATTGAAAATTTAGTCAAGAAAAACACAATAACATTATTTTCTCGTTAATACTAGAGAAAAATTCATATTTCATATCACTCCAACTATTGCCTCCACCTCCCTCCACAATCCGGAGTAGGTTAGAGTACTTTTTGGACTAAAAAAAATTATATAAAAAAAATAATCCCCAAATTTTCAGTACTTTTCTCCATAAAGTCAGCCATATTTTTTTTTCTAGAGCATTTAATCACAATTCTGAATCCCCCCGGAAATCGAAAGATTACATCCGAAAACATTAGGATAAGTGGTTCTTATTGAGTGAATTCATTAATTTCCCTTCGAGATTGACGCTCCAAAAAGGATGAAAAATTGTGTTTGTTTGGGCGTTAATGGGTTAATATACTAAATTAACGTTTATATGACGGGAAATCCAGTATATTTGGGTTTTAGGGTCGCCAATTATGAATCGGAAGTCAGATTTTCGGATCTAACATGGCGGACAAATCCTATATGGGGGACAAAAATTTAAAATTTGCTAGAATTTGGACTGGAAACTGTATACATGGATTTTCGAAGTAGACTTTATCATATGATGAATTTTACGTGTGATGATGAATTTTATATGTGATGGATGTGATTTATTTTATTAGTTTTGGTGACATTTGCAGTATCATTACGTGATACGCAATTTCAGTCGACCTCAACAAGTGATGGTATCCGAAAAGGAGTGGAAAATCTGATAATATTGATGAGAATATGTACTCAGGGAGTTCGTATATCGTGATTTTTAGTTTTTCGATCGCCATCTTGAATTCGCCATTTTCAATTATTTAAATTTAAAATCAAATACGTTGTCAAAGTCGTTCACGTATATTTTTCCATCATTTCTATATTTTTTCTATCATAAATTGAAATCCTGAATCTGTTATCTTCAATCCCCCATTTTATATTCACCATTTTGAATTGTAGAAATTTGATTTACAATTGATATCCTCCAAATCACTTCTCTACATACTTTCATTATCATAAAGCATTTTTTTTACGTTTCAGCAACTGTTAATTTGTATCCGCCATTTTTAATCCGCCATTTTGAATTTAAAAAATCTAATAAAAGATTCGTGAAGAGCAACGTCAAAACTTATTAGGACTTTTTTATTTTTTTAATCTCTAACAATAAGTCACATAGTGAGACCCCCACGTCAGAAACTTTTTTTATCGGGTTTAAGGGGTTATGGGGTTATGTGATTATGGGGTTATGTGGTTATAGGGTTATGGAGTTATTAGGTTGTGGGGTCATTTGGTTATTGTATTATAGAATTATGAGGTTTCGGAGCCATAGGGTTTGTGGTTTTAACGGATATAGCAAATTTGAGGGTTTTTTGAGGTTATGGCCGAAGCCAGACGAGCTGGGATGAAACTGATTCCCCGGATTCGGATTCAGCGACCTCAAAAACATATAGTACACATAGTGAGACCCACAGGTCAGAAACTTTTTTTTGTGGCTGTGTAATTGATATTTCATTTAGAAGCGAGTTTTATATATTTTTTTTTTTGCAGTATAGTGGAGGAAACATTGAAATATAGGCACCATTTTCGATCATATGTACATTATCTGCATAATATTGTGTATGTAGGCGTTTTATTTCATCGCATATTTACGCTTAAGTGGAGCTTTTCAATCACTAATTTCGTTATTCACTCTATAAAGTGAACGAAATTTAAATATGATGAAATTGAAGTATGCAATATTACGCATATTATTAGTGTATTATTTCAATTGATATTATATACATATTATAAACCGATGCACGTCTAAAAACACATGTTTTAGAGCACACTAGCATATTGATGTTGATGATGATTTTTTGTGTTTGTTTATTGTCAAATAACTTATTTTTTTCAACCTTAAAAAAGATAAATATAATGTTAAAAAAATATATGTATTTGGTTGGTGCATAAACATGCAAGTACAAAAAAGAACAGGAAAAGTTTTTTCAAGATATCTACAACTCTTAAAACAACGTTGAGAGACCCATTTCTTAAATGTTATACCAATACTTTTAATTTCCCTTAATGTGTTCGTTATTAAAAGATTATATTTGGAAACGTCTGGATTTAAGAAAATTCGTACGCAGAATTAATGATTTTAATAAAACATTTAATAATTTTAATAAAACATTATTTTTATAATATAATATATAACTATACAGGGTGAGTCACTTTTTTTTGTAGCAGGACTTTAACATTCGATAGAATACGATATTTTGAGAAAAAAAGTTCCTATAAATATATGATCTATCTAACTTCATAAAAGAGATATAGGGTGTTAACGTTTCAGTTTTTTTTAAGTTTTTTACAATATTTTTTCAGAGCGGAATTGTATTTTTGCTTATTATTTTACAACGCTTTAACCTCAATAGGAGCAACGATTTTGATTTTGCCGAAAACGCTATACTGGAAGTTGCTTTTCTCGGGTGCCCAGGTTATTTAGATTAACAGAACTTTTTTATCGTACGCCACTGACCTTGTTTGACTAACATTTCTAAAAGAATGATGTTTTAACTACAATTTTGATCTCTTGCAATTTTGCGCTAACTGTGACGGTTTTCGAGATCCTATTGGCAATTTTTTGCCCAATTGTAGTACAGTGGAGCATCGATTATCCGAACCTCAGTTATCCGAACGACCGGTTAACCGAACCTCAAAGTCCAACCGCCCCCTCTTCTACTCCACGAGTGGCCTACGCGACCAACGTCACATCGTCAGTGCGGGCGTTGTGCAGTGCTTGTTCTCTTTTCTTTTTGGTACACATTGAAGTGTAAAATAAATTTGTGTGTTGTATTAATGTTTGTTTGTTTGTTTAATTATATATTCACATACATATTATGTACCTACACCCCAAATAGTTTTTTTTTTAAATTATCGGTTATCCGAAATATCAGTTATCCGAACCACCCTGGTTCCCAATTAGTTCGGATGATCCACTGTACATGAAGAAGAAAATATGAAAGAAATGAAGAAGGTATGAAATTCAATATTTTATTTCTCATACAGTTAACAAATAATAGTTATTAAATTAACATAAAAGTAAATAGATAACATAAATAATAAAAATCAAACAAAACGAATAATAATTACATACTAGATCACTATTTAAAGCAATTGTTCAAAATACGAACCACGTTGTGCAATGCACAATTGACATCGCCGTTCGATAGAATGTCTTATGCCAACTAAATGGTGGACATTTAAATCGTTACATGCGTGTCTGATGCAGTTCATAAGATCGTTTCTTGTTGCAACAGGCGTGGCATATAACTTCTCTTTTAAGAATCCCCACACAAAAAAATCTAAAGGAGTTAGATCTGGGGATCGTGGAAGCCACGCAACTGGATCTCCTCGACCGATTCATTTCCCTTGAAAATGAGTGTCCAACCAGTCTCTTACATTTCTGCCAAAATGAGCTGGGCAGCCATCAAGTTGGAACCAGCCAGTCTTCTTAAATGGAGTGGAATTTCTTCCCACATACTGCCATGTTCTACTTGTAAAAACTGTAAATAGTTTTCAGAATTTAAACGTGGTGGTAAAAAATATGGGCTAAACAAATAATCGTTATAAATACCAATCCAAACTTTAACACTAAATTCGTGTTGAAAATTCTTTGGCCGAATAGCATGCGGATTTTCATATGTCCACACATGCTGATTATGAAAATTGACAACTCCTCGACGAGTAAAGCAGGACTCATCGGTCCACAATAATTATGTTGCACAAAAAAATTGTAGCATTTGTTTTTTTTCAATAATCGATAGAACATGATATTTTGAGAAAAAAAATTCCTATAAACATATGGTCTATCTAGCTTCCTATGGGAGATAGAGGGTGTTAAAGTTTAATTTTTTACGGTGCACGATGTCTTGGATGAGATCAACATGGATGAGATCAACATTTTTAATGTTCTTATCGAAAATACTGTACTGGATGTTACTTTTTTCGGATGTCCAGGTCACTTCGTTAAAAAAATAAAATGAAAACAAAAAAAAAAATTTTTCATTACAATGTGTAGGGAGATGCACCATCAGACTAAAAATGATCAATATATCGTCACAGTTAGCGCAAAATTACAATAGATAAAAATTATAGCTAAAACATCATTATTTTATAAATGTTAGTCAAATAAGGTCAGTGGCGTACGATAAAAAAAAATCTGTTAATCTAATTAAACTGGGCACCCAAGAAAAGCAACTTCCAGTATAGTATTTTCGACAAAATCAATAGAAATTGTTGCTCCTATTGAGGTTAAAGCGTGTGTAAAATATTAAGCGAAAATGCCATTCCGTTTAGAAGATATTGTAAAAAAACTTAAAAAAAAACTGAAACTCTAACACCCTGTATCTCCTTTATGAAGCTAGATAGACCACATGTTTATAGGAACATGTTTCTCAAAATATCGTATTCTATCGAATGTTAAAGTCCTGCTACAAAAAAGTGACTCACCCTGTATAATAGTGTTATTATGATATATAATAGTGAGGGAATGAGACAAGGGCGTAGCCAGTAGTTATCTTTGGGGGGGGGGGATCGCTGCAGATTTATCAAAAAAAGCCAAAAAAAAGATCACTGCAGGCAACGGCAACCGCATTCCCCGAGTATTTCGGTTTTTACTTGACCCTTTGGGGGGGGCGATCGCTGCAGATTAAACAAAAAAGCCAAAAAAAAAGGTCACTACAGGCAACGGCAACCGCATTCCCCCGAGTATTTTGGTTTTTACTTGACCCTTTGGGGGGGGCGATCGCCCCCCTGGCTACGCCCTTGGAATGAGAATAGCCCTCTCACCAGACTAGAGCGAGAAGTGTAGCATTTGTATTTTTTCACACGCGGTTTTCATAACTGCTTAGAAGACCTACGATATTGAGAACATGTTTGGAAGTCGAAGGTGGATACGTCACTCATTTAGTTTAAATTTATGATACATATTTTTTTAGGTTCTTTGTTGTATAAATATGTTTTTTTTAATTTGTATTATGCAATGACAAGGACAGTCATTTTCTTAATAATAAAATCTTCATAACTTGGTAGTTCAAAGAGTATTAATTCATGACCTGTGGGATCAATCCCACGCCATAACTTGAGGATTTCTTTTATTTTACTGTACGTATGTAAATACCGGTGTATAAAATACACATTGCGACTGTTTATAAAGGATTTAACTGTGTACAAAATACACATAGCCACAAATTATGTAAATATTTTCGTATAATTTTTACAAACATTTTCTTTTTTTTAATAATATTGACAGCGTAGGAATATCTCATTTAGTTCCGCGAGGGTAGGCCCTCGTAATCATTTTCGTTCCGTTTCTCCCCTTGGCATTACAACCATTCCGAAACCGTTTGTCGTCGAGCATTCGCCGGAGATTTCCACGTAATAATATACACCGTACATTTCCCTTGTAATCCCAAACTTTTGTCGCGTCAGAAACAATATTTGTCACAAAAACGAGCACCTGACGCTCTTCCCAAGTGCTCGGCGAAAGTATTACTTTGTGTACCGGCGGCATTCAGTCTATTATGTACTTAACACCGAGTTTATATTCTCTACATTTTAGGATTTATGCCTCCACTTCCGATATCCAGGGGCTCTCCTCGTAAAATAAAAAGACGATTGTGGCTCTAGTCCAGCTCAGAGCGACTAGGAAAAGCGAGAAAAAAAATATATAAGGTAACTTCACCAGTGTTTGACCGAGTCCTAGTCTTTGACCTATTTAAGGTTAATTGCCTTATTATATTGCAATCTATATCTATATTATTTCTCTGACTGTACCAAACTTATTTGTGGAAACTGTACCGTGTGTTTCACTATAAATAGACCTCCCCCTTAAATTTTTTATTTTGCTTTATACAGAAAAATGTTAAATACAAAAGGTGTACGGTACAATGTACAGTTTTAATGACATAGTTTTAACGTATATAGGGTGTCGCAAAAAGCGTGATAAATGAAAATGTATTTTTTTTTTATGGAACACCCTATATATTATATCACTAAATAATTGACCTCATCTCCCTCATTACGAATATATATATATATATAGATTATTATATTTATTTTTAAAAATCTAAGTAAAAAAACGCCTATATAAATTTTACATGTAGTAGGCAATACAAAAGCTTTTACAACACTTTTCAGCAAATTCGAGACAACCTCTTGTTGAATTCTAATTCAGCCAATTTTGCAAGGTGTCCGAACAATTGCAAGCCGATTTTGAATCCATTGCCTATCGTAGCGACCATTCCGTTATTAGATTAATATTAGTCCGACGCGCGACGAACGAACGGTAAAACGCTGAGTTTAAATTAATTTTATGTGTCGTGAGTGATTAACTAATAAACATGTGTACATACGTACTTTGCACCGTGTGCGTATTTCTTTTAGAGTTCGTGTTCGTGTATTATCTGATTTTGTGTGGAATTTTGTAGTAATGGCACAGTCGGTACTATTTATGAACGAACTGAAAAAGATGATTGAAAATTACAATGATTTTACAATAGATCCGTCTATTTTAAATACCGTGCAATGCAATGCAATGCAATGCGCATTTCATTAGTTGCATGTGGTTTTGTTGATGTAAAAAATAATAATATACTGATGTTAGTGACCACAAACTTCGTGAAAAAAATCGTGAAAATAATGTGCATGGTGTGTCGTCCTCTGTCCATGTAGATTATTTTGAAATTGCACCTTTAACTTCAGTAGATGTGGAACGACCATTTTCCTTCTACAACCACATTGCACATGTTGCCAAATTGCTCACGTTTAACGATAATAAATGCAGAAAGACTACTGGTTGTGGCAACGTACGCTCAAGCAATGCAGACGGTTGGTGATTCTGAATGACACAAGCGTTAGGTAAGTATGTACATTATTAACATATTTTTACTCCTGCCTTTTTGATCTCTCATATGTCCTTCTTTCAATGACATGACGAAGTACGAGTCCGACCGGGTGTTGTAGCACACTTTCCACTACTTATGATCATTGATTAATTGATTATGATGATGTTTTTTTTTTTTGTATTTAACTTCCCGAAAATTATTAAGTGCTCAGTTCACGTCGGTAATGTCGAGCCGCCACTGACCCACGGGCAGTAAGGCACTTATACCGGTTAGCGTTAAAGCGACTACAAGACGATTACACTACAATATATTATGATGAGTCTACATTGTGGCAAAAGTACAAAATGCGGGAGCTAATGTGAAGTAATCGCGGCGTTGACGTAAATAACGGCAATCTTGAGCGTATTTCCTGAACGTATTACCGCCATCCTTCCGGCTAGTTAGGGCGTCGCGCGCGTCTGAGGGTTTTATTGCGGTCGAAAACTGCGAGATATGAAAGAATATAATTTTATGTCGAGACGTTCTCCGTATGCAGGAATAAAACAATAATGGACGCCATTAAAGTCAAAATACCTACATATTATGAAGATTTAGAGATTTCTAGATGTCCAACACTAAATTGTTGACGAAAACGACCTATTTTGAAACCTATTTGGACACGTTTTGCGGGACACAATCGCCGTCTACTAAACAGTCGACTTATATTGCCGTGTGGGCGGAGCTATGACGTAAAGTTAGATAAAATAACAGCGGTACACCGAGATTCAAGAGGCGGTATAACAAACTCCTTTCAAAAGTATACGTCAAAGTTGTAAAACCTTGTACGTTTTCAAGACGTCGCCACAGGGTATCTTGTAAACTCAAAACTCCTCCCACTTTTCATAATGCGCCGACCGTTAAGTCTATAGATGGGATACCCTGCAGAAAGAAGGATGTAGCTCCGTTTATAATGGTTTCTCAAAAAGTGCAAAAAACGATTTGGATATTTCACTGGTTGCCTATAATTAAATCCGGCTAAACAGCGCGGCGGTCCACAAAGTTTTCACACATCTCAACGTAAATAACAGGGTACTTTTAACCCATCTCTTTATAAATTGGAATAGTTTATTGTTTTCATGAATTTTGTTTTTGCACATACAAGTAGTAAGTAGTATGACGCGTACGATTATGGCTCGCCGCCCGGATCTGCCGGCTTTACTTACAATACTGATTCTTTTTATATTACATTTAAAACGTTTATAACCTCTAATTTATCTACAAAAGTATGAAAGTATGTTATAGACAACTGAAACGCAATTTGCTGAACATGAAATCAAAATTAAAAATAAGCTCAAACAACCTTTAAAGCACAACAGGAAGTGAGGTAAAGCACATGCTTCATAAATGATTAATATTATTAATCTGATGGAACGAAGTCTTTGTCTTCTTCACTGTCATCAACTTCTTCATCATCTGTATCCTCGCAACGAGGGCAGTTGTAGTAAGGATCTGTGCTTGCTCCATTACACTGACCACAAATCCAGCTACTACATTTTAGACACTGGATCCATTCAACCTTACCCCTGTCATGTTTCCAATTTATACGGCAAATTCCGCAAATAGATGAATCTACACGTTTTGGTTTGCGAGTTTCACGAACAGGTCTTTGTTTTATTATATTTTCAGAAGCAGATGTAGAAGGCTTATATTGATTGATAGATACTGATATAGAAACCTCAGACATCGTAGCAGTTTCTGACCCTGCCTCTTCATTCGGTTGTGCTTCTTCGACGTTCAGTTCAGTCTCTTCAATGTTTACAGCAGACGCGTTAGTACCGGGTTCTATTTTCTTTCCTCGTCACACTGTCGCTAATTCCTGACCATAACCTGCCCAGCAATACAGGGAATTGCTCCTTGGGGATGCACCCGGGGTACCTGCTTTCCCTTTGCCACTTGTCTAAAATTTCTCTCCACTTCTTTTTCATAGGAGCGAACACAGCAACATCAAGCGGTTGCATAAGATGTGTTGCATTTGCTGGAAAAGGGGAGATATAAATTTTACTGGTTCTGCATGCCTCAATTACTTTTGGAGAAAAGTGGCTAGCTAGATTGTCTCCTAGTAGTACTACTGTATCTCCCGCTTCGCGAGTGGCTTCGACGTGCGGTAATAAAATGCTAAAGAACCACGTTTCAAAAAGGTTCATGTCGAACCACCCACTGGCACTACTGGCATATTTTGTACCAACTGGACCACCTTGAGTCCAATTTTCATATATGTTTAGTGCTTTATACACAACCATTGGAGGCAGCAGATCTCCATTTGCGTTTCCACAAACCATAATGCTAATGGACGCCCTAGAGTGTTCTTGTACTCTCTCTACCCTTTTGGTATTCCTAGGAACTATAACTTTTTTGGCTCCAGGATCATCGGTCACATTTGTTTCGTCATAGTTATAAAGGTTTATGCTTTTGACGTCTTGAAGAGCAACTTCAGCGTTATTAAAAAACTTAAAAATGTCACCACGATTTACCGAAGACCTGGACCGTTTTATGTTGGATGCAGTTCTGATGGAAAGATTGTTTCTAGTTATGAACGAGTCAAGAAAATCTGGACCTGGGGTGTTATTCTTGAAGACAACTACTTCTTTACCTTGCTTGTCAAGGTATTTTTTAATAACATCTCGTACATCTACGCGATTCAGAGGAAATCCCCACTTTGCAACCACACCAAGAGTCTTTGCAATTGTTTCTTCTTCAGCCTGACTAAGGATGGTCGGATGCCCAACAGGCTTAGTATGCTTTCCACCAATCCTCCGTAGAAGTGATATCCGAGGCACGTTGAATTTAATCGCAGCCGCCCTTTGAGACATCCCCTCCCCTAACCGCGTCTACAGCTTTTTCCATATTTTCCTTGGTAAAGTTGGCATATGGTTTTGACCCCGGTGTTCTCTGATATTTCCTTACCATTTTTCACATTAGTTTAATACCTGTAACAAATGCAATCACATAGGGTCACGAAAATGATAAGTAACAACAAAAAAATAAATAAAGGTTATTGCATGTTCAAGTTACCCCGCGGTGTTCAAGTAGTAGTTTTACGGTAAATAAAAGTTATTAATTTCAACGTCGCTCTTGCAGCCCTGATCATATCCCGCACATATTATTTGTTTATAGAAACGAATGTCACTGTAAGGGACATACAGATTAGCCAAAGTCATTACATTGGTATATTTTTTTATTTATTTATAGGAAGTACTGCTTGAAGTGGAACTTTAGGTTGAATGTCATCGTTAAGTAAGATTCTGAAACTGTGATAAATAGGACACTTCGCTGTTTCGCTACACTGTATTTCATCACTGTTTTCATTATATAAAATTACTCTGGATTTACTTGTAATAAATTTGTGTTGAGTATGATATAATCCACATAGCGAGTCTATCATATTTTGGGATACATCATTTTCATTTGGCGCAAGAACGATGTAAGTTGTTGAATGTAACGCAAATTGCAAGAACGATGTAACGGAGTTGAATCGTTCTTGCTTCAAACGTCTGGTAGTATCTGAATGTATCTGCAATACTGTAGGTTAATAAGGAACTAGTGGTCGGAGCAGAATATTTGTTACATCATTCGATACAGCATATTTTACTGTACAATATGAGATTTACATCCAATTTTCCGCACAATTACTTACATCCTTCTCGCTGCAGGATCCTCAATTACATAACGAACATTCAACAAAATTTGACGTCGAAGTATGGTTTTTAGTTAATACGTGCGTCTTTGATCGGTTTAGGCCTAAATTTGTTGTTTTGTGGTCTGGCGTTTAACAGTCCAAGTCTGTAACAGTCTGTTACAGGTCTGTTTAACAGTCAAAGTCTGTAACAGTCTATTACAGGTCTGTTTAACAGTCAAAGTAAACTGTCAAAGTTAAAGTTCTAAATCCTTGTTCTAATAGCTTGTGTAGATTTTACGAAAAAAATCCTTAAAAATAAACGTTTATGGTAGGTAGAGCCCTACTCCAGAAACGGACGAAAGGGAAAGGTCGAAAATTTTTACTTTTTTTACAAGTTTCTTGATGTAGTTATGAATATCGATTACAATTACCGAGATTTAGAATAGGCTAGAAGGAATGCAACAAACTGTACGTTGGCCCTGAAACATTTCATTACACAGGCCGTAGCCATAAGAGTGATTCTATGTTCAATCATCACATAATACCTAATAATAAACAATGTTTTTTGTAACAATTTGAAACTAACTAGAATTCTAAAATTGTCAAAATGTTAAATTACCTGTAAAATGTCACTCTAGGGATATTTTCTTTGTTTGCTCGGTTGTGGTAAAACTATACGTATAAAACACATAAATATCATTAAAAACATAATTTTAACATACTAAACTTGTTCATCCTCAGTTTAACTGAACTTGTTAACTTGGTTTTCTCTCACAGTCAGTAGTTATGTGAATTCGCAAAATACTTATGAGAATGTGGACTTTTGGAGATGTGGAGAATTTTTTGTCGAACTCCCTCTTCATGCGCATAAAATTGGTGTCAATAAGATGAGTCAGGCCTAGACTATCAGAAAACTTTGTTCGAAATCAAAAATTAAGGCGAGTAAAAAAAGATTTGTAGGTATCAGGAAAGTGCATGTTTTAAACAATCGGTTAGAGAAAGTGTGGTGTTTGTAAGAAACGATGTTCGTTCGTGAGAAACAATGTGGGATTTATAATATAATTATATATAAAGGGGATCTTTTTTCAAATATCGAATATTGCGATCGATACAATTGATTACAATGATCACAATATTTTTCATTATCAATTGGACAACATCCATATTATTTAAAAAAATAAATATATTTCCTGTTCGTATGTCTCTCATCGGTATGTTTAAGATGAATCTAGGCAAAATATCCCGAAATTGACATTATGTTTGTCAAAATTTTACTCTTTGTTTAAATCTACTTTTGATGTATTCTCACTACTTTTCATTTGACCAAACAATTACTCGTTGATCGACAAAACTATTTCACACTTGAACACTTTTAACCACTTGACACCAACAAATTATTTCGCACGTTTGGCCAACCACGTCAGCATCATCAAGAGGTGATTAAAACTAAAGGTCGCCTAGCGATTCAGCGACCCGTGAAAGTTACGGTTCGGTCAACCGTAACTTTTTTCCTTGTTGATTAATCAGAATAGTGGACTGTTAGGTCTCGGCCCATTATCTTTACTCATCCTACTATTACATTTAACACTATCTATACTTTCGAATGCATCTAGCAGTCTGTTACATTTCTTATTAGTTTTAAGCTACTAACGTATGCCTTATGATTAATGTCAAATTCATGTTAGGCTACACAAGATTTTTTCTATTCTACCATATTATAACTGAACTACATGTTCTTTGAATCTAGTTAAGATTAATATTTTTGTTTGCCCAATATACTTTTATTCACCACTTTTACAACTTAAATTCCCGACATTCCGTTACTGTTTATTTTATCTTTTGAATTGTCTAAAAAAATGCTTGGGTTTCTACGTCGAAGGTTGCTCATCCTATAATTAAACTACTATGAAATTAATTGTATGATCTATTTTTACTAAAAGTTATTTTAAACGGTGCCAAATGTTTTTTTTTTTGTAGGTATAGATTGTCTTTGCGACAGACAACCACAAAAGTGCATTTTGTCGACAAAAAAAATAGCAACACAGCAAAATCTGCCATTTCATTTGGGTACTTTATCTTCGTAAACGAATCGCTATCAGACCGGTGATCACACAAATTACTCCCTTTGAGCCGTACATCAAATTTATCGTATTAGATAGAAAACATTTCGTCGAACGAGTGAAAGAGTGCCCCGGTGCAAGGGGGAGCCTCTCCCTATCGCAAACAGGATTGGAAACGCTGCAGCATGAAGCTGTTATTTCCGATGATTGGTCTATTTCGTGCGCGCGTACGCGATGCATCGAGCCGTAAAAGATGCGGAATTTTATTAAAATTATTCTTCGAACTGAAAAGGAGAACGATGAGAGCGCATACTTCGTATTCGTCGCGCCAATACATACATATTTATGGGCGCAAGTAAATTCATTTACGATCATTGCGCCAATATATACGTATGTACTTTATAGGCGCAAGGAGTCACATAGGCTGGAGTAACATGAAATAATAGCACGCAGCTATGAATGGAATTGTGGGCCAATATTCTTAGGCGTTGTTGTGAATCTCAATCGTCTTGTTCAGAACATCAGAATTTTTATAGCAGGTAGGTGTAACCAGTGTCCGCCATAAAGTTGGAACCATATGGGATTTTTTTTTTATATTAGAGTTTGATAAACACCTTTGGTAACAATCACTTCTGCTTCCAAAATAACTTAAAATGCACCAATTGTGATTTTTTGTGATTATCAAATATATCTATATCAAATATATCCTTGACATATAGGTACACACTTCCGCTATACCCTAACAGTTGTTATGTAGATATGTTTTTCAAATGCTTCAAGTCAAAGTATATGTTGGGTGAATCCAACCTCATCAGTAAACAGAATGTTGCTAGCAAAATTGGGATCATCTGCATCTGCCTCGTAGGTATCAGTGACAAAATTACGGACGTGTTTGATGAGCTGTGGATTTGTGGCCTTTACTCGTTGTGGTACATACGGTAACATGTGGTACGAGTAAAGTTGATGTTCGTGGAGAATTCTCCAAACAAGAATCTGGTATAATATGAATGGTAGCTTATGATCAGCCAATCAGACTTGCTCAAGTCGCCAGATGATGATGATGCACCTTCCTATGCATGTTTGTATTTGAACACCAGATTTCGTCCATTTCACTAATCAGAGGAACAGCATTGGGGTTTTAATTTTAATCAAATAATTATTACTGAAAGTAAAAACTGTTAATGTAATTTCTGCCAAGTAAATCGGTTGACACTATTAAACATGTTGAAGGAAATTTTCAACAATGCTAAAATTGCCTCTTTTGACGGTCGATTTGCGGACCCATGTTCATCAAGGTTTTTTTGCATATTTTGGGCCTTACTAATCAGCCTCAAGGTTTGTAATACTTTTTTTTATACCCTGTATATTTTTTCATTTCGTTTGGAATATTTTATTAAAAAAGTTACAATGTATCTGTAAGATAAGTGCACAACTATTTAATTATACTGACGAATTAAGTTCAAATGTTACAAGCTTTTATTAAGTTTGCAACGTAACGCCATAACGTTCGAACACGGTAAACAAGACCATCGATCCGTTCGTGGCATCGGAACGCTTACGGCTTTGTTTACCTAGTCCTGAAATGTACTGTTCTGTCTACCACTAATCTAAAGCGCATGCATCACTGTCTTGCACCGACACAGATGTTAAACTGTCGAGGCTTGCCAATGCAAACTTTGCGCGGAAGACCCTTCATCCTCGCTAACGCCTAGAAGACAAACTAACGGAGTCCTCGACCTGTTTATGAAACCTGTCATGATTCGAGACATGTGTCCCATTTCTCTCTTCACCTAGGTCCAGCGTTCTACCACGATGACAGACGTAAAATAGAGTATCATGATTTACAGTAAGTAATTTCAACCCCCTTGCCTATATTCGTCTTTGTCCCGTTTTTATGGGAATGGGCAGGGAATAAAAAAAATAATTCAAAATATATAAGAATTTAAAACGTTACTCGTACATAAAAAAATATATTTTTAAAATCATTGTTTGTTTACCTGTTTCACTAGTAGTGTCTTCTTATTCATTACTAATTTCTAAAACAATTAAGTAAAAGTTAGATATAAATCCACTGTGGTGACAGCACCTAAACCGTTATGGGTGTAAAAAAAACGAGTATTCTATGAATTCCATCCTGACAGTTATACGTCAGTTTTCTATAAACATTTACAACATATGAAATATATATTATAATCAAATCTTTTACCAAGACAATGGAACCGGATGAGGAAAACGCGCCGCCTCCATCAGAACCAGTGGCAGAAGAACCGAATGAAGAAGAGAAACCAACAGCGCCACTTGAAGCAGATAAGCCAGTACCTGAAGAGTCTGCCAGCGAGGAAACAGCTGCAAAACCCGTAGAGAAACCAGAAGGAACAATTGAGCAGAGAACAGATGAAACTCAGAACCACGTTGAAGCAGCGATTGAAGAAATACTAGTTCAGGCTGGAAGTCCTGTAGAGCCAACAGTGACAGAAGACGAAAAACCTGAAGAAGCATTAGGCGAACCAGTGTCTCAAGAAGTAACGAATGTTGAGGAAGTCGTTGAAGATCCGGCACCAGCAGAAGACAAACACGTAGAAGTCGTGGCAGAGCCAGTGTTTGAAAAAACGGAAGCTAAAAGGAGTCACTCTCGAATCTGCACCTGGACGGGGCGGCAAATCTGAAAATTTAGGTATAGCCAATTACCTGATGGACACATTTTTCGCGAAATCCGTTGAGTCACTGATAGATGAACAAACCGATATGGAATACATAAATGGCCTAGTGCGTAAGATGGTCTCCCGTGCTGTCGGCGAAAAAAGCTCCGAAAAACTGGTAGGAAGTCCCAATAAACCAGTCGTATCCTCGCATTTGGAGCAAGGAGCAGAGGACTTAACGGCCAGCGACATACTGAAGTACCTATTGGGACCCGAGACTCTCACCAAATTAGAGGAGGCGCAGCGGGAACCCGAGATACCAGCGAGCTGCATTTGCTTCCTGAACATCGTGGAGTACGCCAAGCGGTTCGTAGACAACATCCTGGAGAGGGCGAAAGAGGTGTGCCTGTTGAAGTACGGGGTGCCAGTTAAGTACCGCAAGAAGCCGGTGGAAGTGCAGAATATTAGGTGGCCGTCGATAGAGGATTTCACCATCGAACTGGGCATCAAAAAGATAGACGAGTACATCCAGATGACGTTCGAGGTCGAGGAGAACTGGCTATACAAGATAAACTTCATAGCTGCGCAGAGCGACTTGTCCAGCGACGTGTACCTGTATGAGGCAGTCTTCTGTATCCCGACACCCTGCTACCCCATTGCCCAGACTACTGTCAGCATCTACTTCAGCTGCGATGTGAGCAGGGTGAAGCCGGGCGAATGCCCGATCGATGTCACGTATTCCATAGAGAGCCTGAGGGAGACCTTGTTTCCCGGCAAGACCATAGTCAACGACGATATGTTGTTGAGATTAGTGTACTCTAAGTTGTCATTGTTTAAGAGCTTGTATTTTTAGATTACATTATATTTTTAGATTACATTTAGATTACATTAGATTTGATATTTGTATTATAATAAGTTAGATGTAATTGGTAACTGAACTGTAGATGCGTGCGTTATTTCAATAAATAGACTGCGGAATCACTTATCTTTAATATGCTTAAAGAGAAAGTGTATTTTAACTTTCTCTAATGTCAGTAGCGGCCGGTGGAATTTGGAAATTCTTGTAAATCATGACACCCACTGTTTCATAATATGTATGTCATTTTGTAATGTAGTAGTTACTTAATTTATTAGTTTAATAGTCTTTTTAATATTTCATTTTAATCTGAAATAGCTTTATACGCTTTACTATCTATTTTTATATTTGGTTGCCTATCATGGAAAATATATCTATACGTAAATCAATACATTAAAAGTATCGCGTTTTTATTATGTGAAGGCAAAAAACGCTACGACTTTTTTGGAAAACTGTTTATTCGCCGTTAATTATAATGTGATGAATGATGAGACATTATTATTGGTTTTCATCTCATTCGGTTCAAATCACTATTTTCAAAATTCCAAAAATTCGCATACTTAATACGCAAGTACCTTTACTATCCAGGAGAATTCGAAAAATAAACCGGCCGGCAACAACAAAACTGGAGGCGCTGCCTATAGTCAACGAGTGTGTCTATCTATAGTCAACGCATTTATTCGCTTTATTTCATATTATATCCCATAGTTTGTTATTTGAAACTTTTTTATTATAAGTTAGTGTTGGGAATATTATTTCTCATTAATTTGGATAATCCCCAAACACTCACATCACATTGTATTTGATGGGGTAATTATTAGACCTACGCAAACGTAAAAAAATAGCAAAAAACTTGTAATACAAAAAAATTCAGAAAATATTTAAACGGCTTGCAAAATATTTATGGAATTTCGTTTTTCATAATTACCATTTGCATATAAAACTTTTTATTATTATACATTTTACAAAATTTAATTTTTTTTACTTGTAGATATTAATAAATCTCAGAAACGAAATGCTAATATGAAAAAGAAATTCAACTTCGCATGACCTTCGCAGATCTCGATAAGTCACTTGGATAAAAAGACATTGTATTTCACTAGTACTGAAGAAAAATATATTTTTTCTTACACTGTTTTGCAAGCCATTTCCGACATCTGATGTAATAGCTTTTTGTTTAATATTTAGCATTTAACAAAACGTGCCTACTAAACACAATAACTAATTTATTTCAATCTTGAAACTATACACCGTTGATAGCTTGACAACGGTCAAGATGGTCGAGAAAAACTTTTGTTAACTATTATCACTCTTGGATGTATGCGTCGTATTTCTTGACAATTGTTACTTTGAAATCATCCAAGTTTATGGCCCAGTAACTCCCACAAAAAATAATCTATAAGTGTCAGATCTGGCAATCGGGCTCTCCACTTAATTCTTACCCAACTATTTGGAAAGACCTCATCTAAATAAGCTGAAAGAATATGTTAGTTCTCGGAAAATCTTCATATGCTTCTTTTATATTAGCAGCAGAAGTTTAGTCCTTTTATATGGGGGATTGCTGTCTTAGATTCAAAATCACAGGACAGAAGGGTGAATAAGAAATATAATAGTTAAAAACATTTTTCTTTGGCTTTCCAAAAAAGTTTTTATGATTGAAACCACGTTTTCTTATTTCAATAATAGCTTTAAAACAACAAGAGAATTGGAACCTTCGGCGTAGAAACCAGTTAAAAGTGTTTAAGTGTGAATAGTTGTAATTAATATCTCCAAGATTATTATTTCAAACGTAGAAGTAAGTATTTTAAAATATCTTACAATATTGAAATAAGTCACGTCAATTTTCCCCTTAATAAGAAAATACATTCCTATTTAATCCAAGTATTTTAAAATATCTTACAATATTGAAATAAGTCACGTCAGTTTTCCCTTATTAAAGAAAATACATTCCTATTTAGGAAAATGTAACTGAACTCTCAATACTGGATGTATTTTTTGTGAGTGTAAAATCAAATCCCGAACAAAAATATTCTCACTCTATTTTGTGGCCCATTAATTATTATTACATTAGGAAAGGTTTAATGGAGGGCAGTATTGAGAGATGATGTGTATAGCTGCGCCACTATTAATCGCCGAATTTGTTGGTATTAACTAGCCAACCCTTCCGATGGGCCCGGTGCTTCGAGAAAAATGCGCGCCGTTACAGAAAGGGTCACCAGATAAATTGTGGAACGAAGCCTTGGCGACGAGCTGCTCGTGAACCGCACCGAGCGGACATAAAACCAATCCGAGAATGTATTAAAGTGAAAGAACCAATGAGGGTTGACGATTTTCACACGCTGCGTCCTGTAATTTTCCGGCCTATCGGTGTAACGGAGTGCTCCGTCCCGTTGTGCCGACCTCTAAGGGCCACGGATCCGGACTGGAATAGTCAGATGTCCATAAAAAAAAACTTCGAAAGTCCATTGAAAGTTTTGTTGAGTTAACGATTGAAACTCACTTTTTATTTTTCACATCTTCACATGAAAATTCATGAATAGGGTTGGCTGATGGTGCCGCAATACAGCGACGTGCGGCGGGCGGATGATTGACTTCAGTCGTTTAGCATTATTTTTAGTGTGTTCGAGGTGTTTATGTTGTCGGTATCAGTATTATATTACATGATAATAAAATGTCACAGGTGCAAACGCCTAGCATTCGTTGACAAGTAAATACATTAATCGGTGTTTTCGAATATTTATTTATGATGGCGTGACCGTAATGTGTCGGGTTTGTAAGGAAAAAATAAAAAAGAGGGTATGCTCTTGAGAACTCAGTTTATGTTTGACTTGATTTTTAGACTAAATGCTCCTGAATGTACTCGATAATCAACCACTTCGTGAGTTCTGGAACAAACACGTTCCAGAGATGCCGTTACCAGATTGCACAACGTTACATAACTATCTACCAACTGTACGCAATGTCTTGCTAAAGTGGATTAAAAATGCATTAGAAATACACGGCTGAGGTTATGTATTGGGGTCAGAATTTCTCAGACGTATCACCTGAATTCAGACGTATCACCTGATCAAATTCAAATTTGATCGTCTTTGCATTTTTTCCATACCTGTTGACAGTGCAAACGAAAATCCAGTTGGATTTTGCAAAAAAAAAAATTATTACAGATATAAACAATTGAGGTTTTTTGTCATTTTTTTTTCAAAATATTCATTACGGATGATCTAATTAACGAATATTTACGATATAAACGTAATTGAATCACGATATGCAGAAATGTCTTAAGTCGTTTTACTAGCGGTTTTTACTTTAGTGCATATTCCGTGAACTAATGGATGTCTTTATCATTTTATACTGAAAGGAATAAACTCAAGTGACTTGAAGTATAACAATATATCAATATACATATATTGATATAAAATGATAGACATCCATTAGTTCACGGAATATAAGTAAAAACCGCTAGTGAAGTGACTTAAGACCTTTCTACATATCGTGATTCAATTGTAATTGCCACAGATTACTTTTCGATCGTGTATTTTTTTCAATCAAAAATATTTGATTTAAGTCAATTTGTTACACAATTGTTTATAACGAATTGAAAAAAAAATGTCTTCTTCACCTCCTTTTCACTCAAAAAAAAACCACATATGCAGCATTTTATACATATAAACATTCCGTTGAGAAAAAAAAAATGGCCCACAATCGAAAAAAAAGTTTGCCAAAAAAGACTTGCCATAGGCAAGTGCGCCCGCCGCTGGTTTACGCAAGGATCTCTTTTTTCTTAGGGAAAGGACCACACAAAGAAAAACAAAGTAGAAGTATTTAATAGTAAAGTAAGAGTTTAATTACAAAATACTTAGCATTTACATTTTACATTACAAAATAATCAGCCGTCAATTTTACGCAAAATAATGTTCAATCAATGCGACTTAGATGTGGCAAGTCCGAGTTTATACGTGTTTTAAACATTTTTTTTACAATATCCAACTGGATTTTCGTTTGCACTGTCAACAGCAATGGAAAAAATGCAAAGACGATCAAATTTGAATTTTCACGTAATTCAGGTGATACGTTTGAGAAATTCTGATCCATTGACGAGTTATTTCCAGCAAATAAAAGCTGATTTCTTCATAGTAACTATAAAGGTTTGTATGAGGACATACAAAAATTATCGTGCGTTGTCTTATTTTTATGTCTGTATTGCATCGGTAGATGTCGAACAGTCGTTCTCAGAATATAAACATATATTTTCATAACAGCGAACAAGACTCTCGGAGACAATTATAGAAACTTATCTGATACTACAGTCAAGTGTTTACGAATGTTCTTCAGTTCGATATAGCAGTTTTAAGCTATCACGAACTAACAACGTCGTCATGCTAAATAAGAGGGTAAATTTTGTATACATATACATATATCTATATGTAGTGTGGATTTTTTTGCTTTTGTTACTATATTTAATACAGATACTCACAAAAGTATTCGGCCACCCTTCTATTTCTAAGAACGAATGTACAAAACACAAATTCACAATCAAGTGAGACTGCGTAATTCACAATATGCGGAAATACGTTCCTCCATTACTCCTTAATTAAAGGATAATTACAACGTAGACGCATTAAACATTCGCTGGGATTACCCGACCAACGCGTTTGACATATGAAAACGGACACACAAAAGTATTCGGCCAGTTAATTATGCAAAGCTGTAGTAGGTAATGCAAGTAGAGATAGTAGGGTTCTTGGCCATAGTATTAGTGTGTGAAAGGTTACATATAGAGACATTCCTAATCGAACTTATAACCTTATTTACTTGTCAAAACTGTCACATCTTATAACAACCATTGTTTATTTTATAAATTGTGACAGTTACTTGTCAAAAGTTTGACATAACCGAAAATCTTAGACATGACCGCTATTTCCATCTCTCTCGTTCATAGCCAGAGTTGATGACGTTTTTTTTTTGGATGTCTATATTAACTGGTATAGACTGAGTGCCTCTATTAGACAGTGTACCCTTGTCACGCAAATAAAATTCCAAAAGTACGCGAAATCATCGTACCAGTGACAGCATCTTATATCCTTAGCAAAAAAAAGATATTGCACAGCGTAAAATTAGCAGACACACAGGCATACCACGAAGTACTGTACAGAGTATAATAAACAAATATGAAATCGATAAAACGGTAGTAAATACATCACGATCACGGCGACCCAAAATATTAACTCAAAGAGATGAAAGCAAATTCTCTAACAAATAAAAGAAAATACAAGTACTAGTGCCATAGAACAATACAGAACAATATGTGCTGAGATTCAGGAGAGTACTGGAAATAATATTAGTACTGAGACAGTGCGTCGAACCTTAAGAAAAAAAGCGCTACCACGGCCGAGTTGCCCGAAGGAAACCCTGGATTAGTAAGGTCAACAGACAAAAAAGACTCACGTTTGCTGACCAGTATGTGAATGAGCCTGAAACTTTCTGGGATCAGGTTATCTTTAGCGACGAATGTAAATTTGAGATATTTGATTCGTCCAGACGACAAATGGTAAGGAGAAAACCTGGTACATCGTTAAATAAGGAAAACTTAAAACCTACCGTAAAACACGCCGGTGGATAGCTCATGGTCTGGGGCTGTATGGCGGCTGCGGGAGTGGGTAACCTTCATTTTATCGAAGGAATATTGAACCAATATTGTTATATTAATATATTGAAGCATCATAATCATAATCATAATTCTTTAGACCAATCCAAGCCATCATTATGTATTTTTTTGGACCTGGCCAAGGCCTTTGATACAGTGTGCCATGAAACACTACTAAAAATATTATAAAACATCGGTATTAGGGGTTTAGCACTAGATTTGTTCAAAAGCTACCTAAATGAAAGAAGGCAATACGTCAAAATCAATAAAGTACTGAGTGAGTCTGAAACTGTAAAATATGGTGTTCCTCAGGGAAATCTATATAAACGACATACTTACTATTAACACTCCAGGTAAAATTATATCATTCGCTGATGACACTGTAGTATTTTACGAAGCAGATTCATGGGATAGTCTTAAAATTTTAGTTCAGGAAGACCTTAAACAAATTAAAAAGGTATTCGATAGTTTAAAACTGACGATAAATTATGAAAAAACGTTTTACTTACCTTTAACATCCTATTGTTGCAATCTGCCAGAATATAAAAAATTAGAATTGCAGGGGAGAAAATGATATCATACAAATACGTATTGCTGAGAATGTGAAATATTTAGGGTGTATATATTGACTGTCACCTACGGTGGCAAAGACAAATATCTCATATCCTTGAAAAAAGTAAGAGGTCTACTATTTAAAATGAAACGACTCAAAAGCATATTAAAACACCGAACATCTTATAGTAATATATAGAGCATTAGTAGAATCTCTTTTAAGATATGGAATAATTGGGTGGGGTGGGGTTTCTACCATTCATTTAAAACCACTAGAAAATATACAAAAAAGATTTATGAAAATTATATATGGTAGATATATGCTATATCCTACCCAGTTATTATTCCAAAACTCGGAGTTGATGAGCGTAAGACAACTGTATATCTATACGTCTCTTATCTATCAATTTAATATCAGACAGGACCATGAACACTTTACACATGGATATACCACCAGAGGTAAGAAGAATTGTAACATTAATATAAAAAAAAATGAATAAAAACATTGGACAACGGAACTATGAATATGTGGGACAGAAAGTGTTTAATTTGCTAGACAAAAGGCATAA